>CM053582.1:187637380-187674045 GCA_028627135.1 Pseudochirops cupreus | reverse complement strand
GGAAGTGGGAAATTGGGAAAGAATATTTACAACCAATGTCTCTGATAAAGGCCTCATTACCAAAATTTACAGGGAATTAAGCAAAATTTATAAGAATTCAAGTCATTCTCCAGTTGATAAAATGGTCAAAGGATATGAACAAGCAATTTTCAGAGGCAGAAATTAAAGATATCTTTAAGCACATAGAAAAATGCTCTAAATCACTATTGATTTGAGAAATGCAAATCAAAACAACTTTGAGGTACCACATCTCACCAGTCAGATTGGCTAAGATGACAAAACAGGCAAATGACAAATGCTGGAGAGGATGTGGAAAAATTGGAACACTAATGCATTGTTGGTGGAGTTGTGAATTGATACAACCATTCTGGAGAGTAATCTGGAACTTTGCCCAAAAGGCTATAAATAATTACATACCCTGTGACCCAGCAATACCACTGTTGGGATTGTATCCCAAAGAGATCCCAGAAGTGCGAACAGGACCCATATGTACAAAAATATTTATTGCAGCTCTCTTTGTGGTTGCAAAAAACTGGAAATATAGGGGATGCCCATCAATTGGGGAATGGCTGAACAAGCTATGTTGTATGAATGTAATGGAATACTATTGTGCTATAAGAAATGGGAAGGAGATGGACTTCATAATTACCTGGAGAGGCTTATATGGACTGATGCTAAGTGAGAGGAGCAGAACCAGGCAAAACTTGTACACAATCAGAGACACATCATACATATGATGACGAACCTTGATAAAATGGACTATCCTCAACAACGCACAGCTAAAGACAACTCTACAAGCCTCAGGACGGAAGGAGATACCTAAACTCAGAGAAAGATATAGAAAGACTATAGTTTAAAATGAGACTGAAGCAATACATGCTATCATTCTTTTTCCTGTTTGGTTTTGTTTCTTTTTTCCCAGTGATCGCTCATTGGTTACAACCCTTCTATGCAACGAGACTATTGTACAATGTGAAAGTATTTGCAGATCCTATACATGATTGCATGCCACCATGGGGGGGGGGGGAAGGGAGGGGAGAAAATCTGAAACTCAAGTGATTGTGGAACTGAATCTTGTAAACTGAAAGTAAATAAACAAGTCATTCAAAAAGAAAAAGAAAACTAGGGAAGAAATAGGGAGGAATGATGAAGGAGAGCATTGCAGGGCTGTTGGACAATCAGAGAAAACGTCCAAAGCTAAGAGTTGGAATGCCTCATTTGTGAAAGAGCCAGGAGGACAGTGTCAATGAACTGAAAAGACTGTGGTCTTTGCAAGAAAGCAGAGAAGTTTTTCTTTGTTCTAGTCTTCCTCACAGTTCATTTATGTTTGTCTTTTTTCTATTTCTCTTTGTTCTTGTATTTATGTTTAAGTTTCTCTGCATCTCTGGTCTTTTCAACAGGAATGTTTATAAGTCTGCTATTTCATTAAAAATCCATGTTTAAAACCTTACCAATTTTGATGTTTTAATTATTTTTGGCTCTAAGCCCCTATACTTTGCCTTATGAAATATATTCTATGTTCTTCACTCATTTATGATAGTGGATTCTAAATTGTGTATAATCCTGTGGAACCCCACAGTGCCCAAATTCTTTCTTTCTTGCTCTTTGTAGTATTTCTTCATTTATCTAGAAGTTACAATTTTTAATTATTATATTTCTTGAAGTTTTCATTTTTTTAGGGGATAAAAAGTGGATTCTTTGTATTTTTACTTTGACCTCTCCTTCTAAGATATCTAGACAGTTTTCTTTTAAATTTCTTAAAACAGTTTCTAGGCTTTTTTTTTTTAATCAATGCGTTAAAATAGCCTAATGACTCTTTTTTTCTCCCCAATATTTTTTCTAAGTCACTTGTTATTGCTTTGAAAAACTTAATATTTTCTTCTTTTTTTGCACCTTCAGTCTTTTTTTGAATACCTCTTGTTGTCTCATTAGCTTGTATTTCCTACCAAATTTTAATTTTTAGGAAGTACCTTGCTTGGGCAAAGTTATGTACTGCTTTTCTCAAGCTATTAATTCCTTTATCAGTTCTCCCCCTAACCCTCCTGAACATCTCTTTTTCCCCAATTTTTTCCTCAAATTCTCTCTTTCCATTTAGTACCATCCAGAAACTGCACAGCTCTTTTATTAGACTTCCTTATTCTTCACACACTGAGATCACAGTAAACAGTACTTATTTGACTTTTTTTTTCCAATTAGCACATTGCTTCACATATTGGAAGCTTCATCTTTATTCCATAGAATAACTTCATGATAGAGGCATCGTGCATAGCACTATACCCATTTAATAGAAAAAATGTGAACTGTAAACTAAAGTGACATGGAATGTCACCCAATGAAAAAAACACAACATTTTAATTCTTTCAATGACTAATTTTTTTTAATGTCCCAAAGTATTGTTTTAGCTGTTTTGTTGCATTATGTACACATTTTATGACCTGTCCTCAGTTTCTTATTTACCCCCCACAGAATACTTTAAAGTTGAATTGACTATCTGTAATCCCTAGCAGATTCACAGCATGATATCACTTATGACAAAGTCTCACCTTTTTTCACCTCACAGAAATCTCAGTTCTGTTGTTGATATCAATACAGTTCCAAGCTTTAGGATATGGAATAATGCTTGGCTATCTTTATCTGGGTTTGGAAAATTCAGAGTTGTCTTGTTTGCTCTAATACAGACTTGGTTGAACCTTCAAAGAAATAGAATGCATCCTGGGGGCACAGGGTAGCCAGATGTACTGAACTGACCTGGAACCCCATTTACCTTCCCTGGAGTTGATCCAAACCCATATAAACCTGGGAACTAGAAAGACCAAATTCACTGGATGTCCCTTGAAGAAAGAAAATACAATCTTAGAAATTAGACAAGATTTGTTAAGGTAATTTGTATATATTCTATAAAGGAATCTGAATCCTCAAGTTATGTAACTGTTCCAAACTGTAGGGTAAAGATAATTATACCCCTTGGAGCACACAAATAAAAAGCTAAAAGATCTAAGTAAAAGAAGATGCCAAGTGGAGTGGGGGGCAGGAATTATATGTAACTAACTAGACCATTAAATATCTACCACATCTCTCATATTGTTACTTTGGCAGATAGAGTATAATTGATTTAGTTACCCATGTCCCACGATCTGCAGGTGAAGATAGCAGATGGTGCTTTATCTGACCATGACCAGAAAAAATGGAATGTAGTACATAAGAGTTGTTCTTTCCTGCTGTGCAGTAACATTCTTTTGTTAAATATTCTCCAGTGTTTGAAGAACACATGCAAGTTTATTCTTAGAATAGTTGATTCCAGTAAAGTGGTTGTTTCGCATACCCTTTCTATCTATCCAATACTTAATTTTAATTTCTCTGTTGATACTGAACTGCTCAATAATACCCAATATGACTTCAGCACCAACCTCTAACAGTGACAACCAAGAAAGTAAAAACAAACAAAAAATCAGAATTCATTCCTAATATATTATTTTCCTTGAAAAAATCTAATATGTGTCCACTTATTTTCAGTTGTTCTAATGAGCACAAACATGCAATTTCTTCTTCTTTCTTAATTTGCTTTTGAGTACAATCTGCCTATTGAGTAAGGAGTCATTTTCATGAATAGACTTTATATTCTTTCTGCATATTTTTCACTTCTTTTTAATAACATTATTCATCCCCTTAGGAAAACCAGATGATTATTCTTTTGTTCCTTGTTCTAAATATTGTGGCCACTGTAGTGAAAACTGTGTGGCCATTCTAATGTTAAGCTGTTGTGAACACCATATTGTGATTTTCTGTGATAAGATGTAATGTTGTGAATATTGTACTATACTTTGATTTGTTGTGAATGTTTGCCTTGATTTTGTAGTGGAATAAATGGAGTGTTCACTATACTGTATAATCTGAACGTTAAAAGCTGTTCACAGTAGCATTCTTTTGGGAATCTCCTGGTGCATGGCTTTACATTAAAGGGTCTGTTCCACTAATAAGTGATTCAAATAGAAATTTTAGAACAGATCCTAGAAGATATAAGGCAAAGCCAAAATTATGATAATTCTTTTTAATTCTTCCTTATACTTATTAAAAGAAAACAGCAGGTATTGAGAGAATATAAACAATCTAAAAAGAAAGTTATGCCCAATTATCTGGAATAAGCCTTAACATGACCTTAGCTATCCAAAAAAAGTGGAGAATCAAGAACTATTCAAATAAAAGCACTGGGCATTGAAATGGCTGTCTTAAAGATCTAACTTGAACTTAATAGGAAATGTTCTCAAAAAGCCATTGTCATCATCACTATCACTAGAATTTCTACAACACTTTAAGGGTTACAAAAATGATAAAATGTTATGCGATTTGAATCTCACTACAAACCTGTGAAGTAGGAGTTACTATTATGCCCCTTTTACAGATAAGGAGACTGAGAAGGAGCAAGTTTAAGTGACTTACCTAGGATCACATAGCTATCATCTGAGGCAGGATTTGAGCTCAGATCGTCTTATCTCCAAGTTTCTTATCTAGCTACCTAACATACAATGTGATGAGAGAAAACTTAGATACTTGTAACAGCAATCAATTTAGCAGATACTTAGCACTTAGTAACTGAGGGCTAAGTACAGAAGGTCGAGCTCTTCTTCTGTCATGACTTGGCAGAAGGGGGTTGGCTGAGAGAGGAGGCCAATGTGTGTATATGAGAAGAGTTCTAGAGACAAAGAGACAGAATTGGGAATCTTTCTCCTGGTGGCTCCTGGTGGAGGAAGCAAGATTGTCTCAGCATCTGGGAGCTGGGCTGCTGGACTGAAGAACTGAGTTGGAGCTTTCTTGAGAGAGAGAGAGAGAGAGAGAGAGAGAGAGAGAGAGAGAGAGACGGAGAGACAGAGACACAGAGACACAGAGAGTAAGTTTGTTTCCCAGAATCTGAAAGCTGACTGAGAATTGAGTTGGAGTTTTCCTAAGAACAGAAACTGGTGAAGGCCACCTGGAAGGCTGAGAGGGCTTGCCTGGAAGGACTCCTGAAGGCCACAATTTCTCCTGGGTCCTAGGGCCAGCTGTACTGCTGGAGGACTGAAGAAGCATCACATGGATAAGCCTTTGTTGGTTCATGGCTTGGCTGATCTTTGAGTTCCTGGCAACAGAAGTGGTGAAGGTTTTGAGATGTGCTGGACCCAGTGAACTTCAGTGTGTTCCACAGACTGCCTATAGGATTGGACAAGGACCTGGGAGCTGTCTATCTCTGAGGACTCAAAGAGGACCTAGTTGCTGTCTGCCCCTGACTCCAAGTGACTGTTTGGTGGATTCAGGTAGGAGCTAGGACTGTAGCAAGGAAATCCAGGGAATCTGAGAGATCACCCCAAGTCAAGATGAAGTAAAGGCCTCCCTTTGGATGAAATTGAGGTTTGTGGGACACTGAGGGGTGGAAGGTTTGTGTGGTTTTCTAATGATTGTATTTAGTGACTGATTGTTAGAAATAGTGACAGATTAAGTTAATGTATGATTGCCCCATGAGTAGAAGATTGATAATTGTTTTGTGAATTGGTTGAATGATTAAATATTGATTATTGTATTGTGAATTGATTCAGTGTAATCAGTAAGGAGGGTTTCCCCCTTAGGGAAACCAGATGATTATTCTTTTATTCCTTGTTCTAAATATTATGGCCACTGTAGTGAAAACTGTGTAGCTATTATAATGTTAAGCTGTTATGAACACTATATTGTGATTTTCTGTGATAATATGTAATATTGTGAATATTATATTATGATTTGTTGTGAATGTTTGCCTTGATTTGTAATGGAATAAATGGAGTGTTCACTATACTGTGTAATCTGAACCTTAAAAGCTGTTCACAGTAGTACTCTTTTGGGAATCTGCTAGTGCATGGCATTACAGAATCTCAAGGATTTTTGTTCAAATCTCTCTGATTCGTATTAGCTATGTGGCTCTGGTTTTTTTTCTTAATTTCCAAGTGTCTCAGACATCTCTCTAGTCATGGCCCCACAAATTGCCCAGAGATAGATTTAAGGGTATTCATGAACATAAATGGGAAAAAAATATAGCTTTATTTTCACTCACCTCTAATGGGAATTCATTATTTCATTTAAGCATAAAAAAGAAAACATTCTGAAAAGAGGTCCATAGAGGTCAACAAACAACCAAAGGGATGCATGCTCAAAAGAAAACAAAAAACAAACACATGAAATGCTCCAGAAGGTCACTAAGCCACTTATTGGTTGAAGGCAACATGACAGTAGAAGAACTCCAGAGTCAGATGACTGTAATAGTAATTAATTTAAATTTGAAAACTCCTGTTGTTATGGCAATTAAGCAGGTACTTAGCCCTTAGTAACTAAGGAAATTAGTAATTAAGCAAGCTTCTGGGAAAGAAACAGAAAGTATAAACAACAGGAAGGGTTTGGCTAAAACACAAAATAGCTAAGACTGTGCATATGTGAGAAAATTCCCAGAGAGGCAAAGACAGAAATTCCTGAGAACTTGTGGTGGTGGAGCTTCTTCTGAACAGGAGCCTAGGAGGCCAGGAACCCAGAAGAAGACTGAGGAATCAGAAGACTGAGGAAACATGACCAGGATGCTAATACTTTGTTTGTGGCTTGGTTGAGCATTGAATTCTTGGGAATAGAAATAGTGAAAGATTTGAGATGGACTGGACCCTGTGAACTCCAGTGTGGAGCAGGACCTACCCAGAGAGGAACTACCTACCCCATACGGAACTAGGAGCTGTCTGCCATTGAACCCAGGTGAATCTAGTTTGGTTAATCCAGGTAGAATCTGGGACCATGGAAGGGGATCCAGGGAATCTGAGAACTGGCCCCAAGTCAAGATAAAGAAAAGACCCCTCCTTGGGTATTGAATGCTATAATGATAATGTAGTTTACTAGTAACCTAAGGATTGGGAGTTTGTGTGTTTTCTAATGATGGTACTTAGTGATTAATGATACTTAGTAACTGATTGCTAGATAAGAGACTGATTGAGTTAACCTAGTTGCCCCATGAGTGAAAGACTAACTACTGTACTCTGAGATGACTGAATGACTGAGTAAGGAGGCAAACCTCCTTAAGGGTATCAGATGATTGTTCTTTGTTCAAAGCTATTGTGACCACTTTGGTGAAAACTCTGAGGCCATTTTAATGATAAGCTGTTGTGAACACTATATCGTGATTTTCTGTGATAAGCTGTAATATTGTGAATACTGTACCTTGATTTTCTGAGAATGTTTTGCTTTGATTTGTTATCGAGTAAATGGAGTGTTCACTATATTGTGTAATCAGAACCTTAAAAGCTGTTCACAGTAGCATTCTTTTGGAAAGCTGCTCATGCATGGCATTACAATGACCTGGCTTCAAATCCTGATTCTGATGCATACTCCCTTTTTTACTCTAATTCTATCGTTATATCCTCAGTTTCTTCTTGTTTAAAATGAGTTTAAACTAGAAAAACTCTGAAGTTCCTTCTGTCTTTAAATTTATGATCCTATGATTCTAAGGTTGTGATTTGGTTGAATAGAGGGAATTCCTCCCATCAAATAAATCATAGTTCCTTCTCGTAATATTTGACCTATTTTCCTTGTATACCTGCTATTTCCTGCCTCAATTTCCAGGTACATATATACTTTATCCTTTTAACATTACCTACTTTTCAGTTTAAGCTTCTTTTTCCACTTTAAAGAAGAAAGATTCTTCCAATCAATTTTTTTTCACCTGAGGCAAAGGATAATACAATAAACACATTCCTGTTTAGCATTCTATTAACTTGAACTTGCTATTGAATTAAGTGGAAATACTATACATTACCAAGACTGAACCAATTTATGTGAATCATAATGATGAATCTAAAGCCCTGAAAAGTCCCAAATCACCTTATTATCTACTTTTAAAAAATTAAATTATGGTCAGCACATTAAAAAAAATCATCTAGGTGTATTTTTACTAGATGTCTTTTATTATATTTTAATTCTTGGAAAATGTAGTCCCATATGTGCATTTATGCAGTTTCAGGGTTCAAAAGAGTCAAAGCAGCTAAACTAGTGAGTATTCTTTAGCCTTTGATAGTGATCATTGACACATCATTGCAAAAAGGAGGGATATCCCTAGGACTGGAGATGAGTCAATGTTGTTTCATTTTTAATGGAAGTGAAGAGGGTGAGTTCTTCCAATTATAGGCTAGTAAGTTTTTCTTAAACTCATTTCAAAATTATAGACCATTTAATTAAAAGTATGGATTGTGAGGTTTTAGAAAGAGAAACATTGATCTCTACATGATAACAGCAGTTCATTAAGAACAGATGATGCAAAGCTAACCTCATTTCCTTTATGTAACACACTTACTTTGCTGAAAGACACTCTGCTAATGAAAAGATGCACCTGTATTGAAGCAAAGCACTTAATAAAATAGTATATGTTACCCTCACAGAAAAAAAAAGAGGATCGTGTCAACTAGATTATAAAAGTTAGGCTGTCTCAGAATTGTTTGAAATACTAGAGCCAAGGAAAAGTCATCAATGGATAAATGTCAAGAAAATGCATCCTATCAATTAGAGGTATTCAAAAGGGAATGAATTGACTTAGGAAGTAGTTGGTTTTAATAAACTGAAGATGTATTAGTCAATGTTTGTTGTTTGTGACATTATATTGATTTCTTTAACCAAATAGGAAGATGACTGTAACTTATGATAAAATGTTGTCAAGGGGCTGGTACTAATTCAGGGGCCAATATTTGAGTCACCACCAGGGATTACTGAATTTGAACTGGTGCATTTTCATCCAGGCCAATTAGGACTCTAATCCTTTCAGCAGACTGCAGTTTCCTCTTTGGGTACTAGGGATACAAATTCTCAGCAGTTCCCCTTAAGAGGAATCCACCAGATTTGTCTTTCTCAATCCGATCTCTTTACACTTAATGTTGTTCAAATCCTTATTTAGAACTTGAAAACATTCACTACAATAAACTTGCCTCTACCTGCCATTCCTTGGGATAATTTTCTTCAATTTTTCTTCCATCTATGCCTAACTTATATAAAAAAAGATCCTTATAGTTTTAGTATCAATGAAATTACAACAAAAATAAAATAGATTTACTCTTTTACTCCCATAAGCATCTCTTTGTTTTCTTACCTGCTCTTTTGTGCTTACAAAGTCCCCATATGCTCTTGTGACTCATAGAGAATAGGTAAGGCAAGTCTCACATTCAATCAACAAATATTTATTAAGTGCTTATTGTGCTCCAGTCACTGGGTTGAGTGTTATAAAGACTTTCAAATCATTCCTCAGAGAAAAAAAATGTGGAGAAGCAAGACTCTCATTGAAATAGTCATTTGTTCAGCATGTTTTATTATAGCCCATGGTCTCAAGTGAGTTCTGGGCAATAGCAGATCATGGCACAGCATTGTTTCTCCTACTGTCAAGTAAGCCTTATGCGTTATAACACCAAGGGTCTTTTAGCTTATGAATGGTAGTTGTGTCTGGAAGGTACCACCACCCACCAAATATAAATTATGTGCATCCTCCTTTATGTCCTCTCTGGGAGAGGGACTTGTGATAGTGCTTCAGGAAGCACCTTTATTATAGAAAGATTGCATAATATACTCTGCCTTGTTTTTCCATCTGATCTCCCAAGACCATGGGATTTCAGAATGACAGATATAATGTAACAGATAAAATGTCTCCCAGTTATACATTTGGTTGTTTTTTAAGCCTAAGAGAATACTAACCAAGAAAAAGAAAGGTGGTGTTTTTGTTGTACTGTGGAGTATATTGGTATAGAGGTGATAGTACTATGAAGTAGAAAGACAGAAATTAAAGGATTAAATCAGACCATAGGGTGAGTGCTCTGAACGTGGAATCACTGAAAACTAATACAAATTGTACACACACACATACACACACACACACACATACACACACACACATACACACACATACACACACACATACACACACACACACACACACATACACACACACATACACACACACACATACACACACACATACACACACACACACACATTACTGTATAATCTATAGTGTCAAATTACTGAATCCAAGTACAAGTTATTTCTTTTCTGGCTCATCATTTTGTCACCTTCCTTACTATATGTTAAGTAAAGCTCTGTGAGGAATGTGTGTGTGTGTGTGTGTGTGTGTGTATTTGTGTGTGTGTGTGTGTGTGTGTATCTGTGTTTTCTATACACCTTCAGTTGGGGATTTTATTGGCTCCCATGGTTTTAATTTTCATCTCAATGAAAATTATTACTAGAACTATGTATCCAATCCCATTCACCTTCCAGAGTTTAAATCCCACACTACCAAATACAACTGAGTGTCCCACAGACATCTCAAAGTCAACATCTTTAAAGCAGCAATCATTGTCTTTATACCAGAAATTTGGATTCATTGTCTGGGTTCTTTTGGACTCCTGGCTCTGATAGGCAAATTTTTGCTTTACTTTGCCAGGGTGCAGGTCTCAATGGCAAATCCATACGTTCTTCTCACCATTTCCTCATGCATGCTGCTCACATTTCTAGCACTCCTTTTATTTTGTCTTTCTCAATTAAGCTCTATGCTGCTTAAAGGTAATCATTTATTTGTAGTTACATCCTCAATACTTACTACAACGTATGCCACAAGTATGCTTAACAAACGTTTCTTCTTCCCTCCCCTCCTCTCCTCTCTTCCCCTCTGTTCTCCTTCATTCCTTCCCTTCCCTTCCATTTTCTTCTCTTCCTTCCTTTGTCTCTCCCTGTCACTCTTTCTTTCATCAATCTCTTTACCTCAAAACATTTATCCCTTAAATAAACTCCCTATTTCTGTTGAGGCTTCCATCATTCTTCCAGTTTCCTTGTTCCACAACCTCTACTCCTCATTCTTCCGCATTCCAGTAGCCAATTGATTGCCAGATCTTGCCACTTCTACTTTTATGGCACCTGTCATATTTATCTTCTCATGAGTCACACTCTGGTTCAGGTTTTCATAACCCCTTATCTAGAATACACAATTGGTGTTGTCTGTTTTCACAACCTGGTCCTCATCTACCTTTCTAGACGTATTATAACTTATTATCCTTTCCAAACTTCAAGGTCTAACAAAACTTTACTTTCTATTCCTCACAATCACCTCATAGGCACAACCTTTCTCCATTCCAGTGTCCTAAAATTCACTTCCTTCTCAACCCCACTTGTTAGTTTCTATGGTTTTCATTAAGACAGTATAAGTACTATCTCCTTCATGAAGACTTCCATGTATGCCTCAGCTTCAAATTAATTGCCTATACAAAAGGCCTTGCCTTCCCTTTGTAAATATTCTGGGAACTCCTGGGGGGCAATGGCTATTTTATTTTTGTCTTTGTGGCTCCCTCTCTTAGCAAAAAGGCATCATACATAATACATGCTTAATAAATGTCTATTGATTGATTGATCGATCAAGCATTACCTTTTGTTGCACAAAAAGCCTTGCAAAATCCCTCCAAATGCTACTGGTGCCCCTCCCTCAACTACATTATATTTATTTTTGTATGTATTCTACAGAATTAGATATGTACATATTTTCTTTCCTGATAAAATGCAAGCTTTCTGAGAGCATGGAGGGTTTCATTTTTTGTTCTTGCATAGTTCCTTGCAAAAAACAAATTATATAGATAGATAGTAGAGATGGACAGATAAATAGATATAATACACACATATGTGAGTATGCATGTATGTGTGTATATTTCCTGATTAAATGAACAAACCAAGGTTATATATCATAAGCATTATCAGTCAGTGAAGTAATTGAATCCATATTTAATTGAAACAGATGATACAACTGGAATGGAAGTGAGAACAAAGTACCAGGAGCAAAAATGCCTAAGTTAAAATCATACTCAAAACTAAAGGAACAAGAAAATTTGGTGAGAGTTATTCTAATAAAAATTGCCTATTGAAACTGGTTATTAAGACTCTAATAGGGAGGATCAGAGACGTCTAAAAAACACCACCCATTCCAAAGTTAAAAAAAACAAGACAAAACAAATGTTGATTACAAACTGACTGGCACCACAAAATGATCAGTTCATGCAATTATTTACCAGTATTTGTGTTCGAAGGCTCCAAACATATTTCCAATTGTCTGTACTCTCAAATGACTTCATTTGCTGACATCATAATGATTCTTCAGACAAAAATCAAGGCACACTACAGAATTTGCATTATGGTTTTCAGTTGCACAAAATCTGGTAGGCCAAATTCCCAAGAAGGTCAAAGTTACAAAAAGCTCATTCTGTGAGTTAATGATTTGGGAGTATAGGGCATTTTCAGAACCTAGATATTTCAATTAGTTACCTCTCTCCTTTCTGAAAAGAGAGAGTCTGGCATTCTGCCTATTTAAAATATATCATAATAGGCCAATGAAAAGTTGTGTGCATAATGCCAGGATGTACACTAATATCAAATTGAGTTTCATGACTTTGGGAATTGGATTGCTTTGCAGAGCAAGTTTGTATCCTCTAATAGGAAATATAGCAATGATCTTCATATGTCTTCTGATCAGCTAGAGTAGATTACTGACACAAAACTCACGGAAGCACAAGAAGATAGCCATACTCATGGAAATTTGATGCTTTTCTCGTTTGTTCTTATTCAATTCTGTAAACTCTGAGTACTAATTAAGAGTTGTCCCCCTAAGACAGAAGACAAACAGATTTTTAAAAGCAAAGGGAAGAAATTAGCTTTCTCTCTAGGAGAAATAGGAAGAAACAGCAAGTTTCATCTGAAAGTACTTTAAAGATTAAAGTATGTTAAATGAAATAGGAATTAGAGTAATATTCTAAATAAGAGGAATATCCAGTGGTGACCTGTTGGTGGTTCATGGATAAAAAAAAAAAAGTAAGAGGATGATTAATTCCCTTTTAAGGATTTAGCTATTTTCCCTAAGAGTCTTCCATTCGAAATGGGGGGAGGGGGCAAAACAAAACAAAACAAAAAAATCCCTATGTCTTTAAAATCCCTAGATTCATCACAAGCAAAATATCCCATTTGTTTGGTCTTCCTTCCTACTAAAATTGCTCTACATTTTGATTTATTTGTAGTTTTTCTTTGTTTGTATACATGCTATATTTCCACAATAAAATATGGTAGGGGCTATTTAAAAAAAATTGTACCCCACATGTCTAGTTTAGCTTTGGTCATGGAATAGGTAATTAGTAAAAGTTTGTTGAATCAAACTAACAAATTAATTTGATTACCCCTCTTACAATTGGATATTTTTATTAAGACTATTCCCTAAATTCTCCCCAAACTAATCTTACATAGACAGTAGATATAGGTAACGGTAAAAGATGGTAAAAATTTATTTTCAAATATCGTCCACAAACACACACACATGCCTGAATACAAGGGTCATAAGTGAATACACATTCAAAGTATAATACTCAATGGGCACATCAGTGTTATGGGTATCTGAAGATTTTCCCTGCCCCTATGCCCTTTGATGGTCTTAAGTGACTTTGAGAACCTTCCCTGATTTGAAAATATCTTCTGCCCTCTAATAGGCTGAATGTGATCACATGGAGCCTGTGGCAGGAAGCTTGATTTGCAGGAACAACCACACCTTATTACTTTGTGATTGGGCAGTAGGTCAAGAGGGTTGTGACATTCTCTGGTCCAGGAGAAGGCTGTATATACCCCGACATGAGTTTTTTTCTTTGGGGATCACTTTGGAAAGACGAGACTCTGGGCAGCCATTGAGCCTCCCGGCTTTGAAAACTCAGATGCTGGTGCTTCCCTCTCTGGTAACTAACCAGGTATGGATGTAATGGTCAGATGGCTGGGAGCCTGTCTGCTGATCTGTTTGTTTGTCTGCTTGTAACTTCTGCTTATAACTTCCGTTTGTATTCTGTTTGTATTCTCTGAAGTTCAGGGTGTTGACTTTTCCCCCTGAACTAAGTAAATGATATATGATTGATTGATTAAAGTAAGATTGTTAACCCATTTTGAGTTACTTTCCTTTAGAAAAGCAGATATAAGAACCTGTGCTAGCAGCCATCCTGGGTATGCTAGGGTGCTTCCTGCTACAATCAGCTCAAAAATAAATAGATGATATACCAAACTAATTTCTGTGTATAAGAAAATTAACATTATAACAATAATACCAAAAACTGCCTTGTTCTATAAAGCATATACAAAAGATTTATGTGGATTGACTAATTCACTTATATTCTACTGGAAAAATATTAATATCAGGTTATAAATATAAGGTAGTTGTGGCTTCAACACATTCTTATATCATACTAATTCAGAAGAAGAAAAAATAAAAATTAGGAGCAGATGGATGGAGGAGAGAAGACCATGCCTTACCTTAAGAAAGACAGGGGATTTGGAGCCAAGATGGCAGCATAGAAGTAGGAAAACTCCATGGCTCCCCCCATAGTCACCTAAAATACCTGAAAATATGATTGCAAACGAATTTTAGAGCTACAAAACCCACAAAGTTACAGAGAGAAACAAATCTCCCCCTGAAGGTAGCCCAGTAGGCTGGCAGGAAGGGTCCATCACAGCATGCAGGAAGCCAAGCCCAGCCCCACATGAACCTGCAGTTTTAGCCCCAGGGTGGCCTCGACCAGCACCTGGAGGGGGCTTTGGGAGACTGGATCATCAGTAGCTGTGGTGGTTTCCAGATATATCCAGCCATAGATGACTAAGAAAAAGAGAGAGGTCAGTGGAACTCTGCTGGAACTGGGGGAGACAGAAAGTGGTCTGGCCTCTGCCCCTGGAGCTAGAAGTGGCAGAGATGTGGTGGCCCTGCAGCTGCCTCCACATAGCATCTTCAGAGCTCCTGGCATGCAGATCATAGGGGGTGAAGCAATCATTCAGAGGGTAATTGTTCTTGCTTTAACCTGCCTGGATCTGGATCTTAATCTTGGGTGGTGGTCCTGAGGTGTGTGACCAGTGAGCCAGATTTGGTGGGGGCTGTAGAGATGGTGCCCCCCCAATAGCTCTGGCAGATGCAAAAACCCCAGCAATTTGGGACAACGTTCTCCCCTCAGGAAGCAGAGTTCTACTTTGGAAAAGAGCTTAAAAGTCAAGTAACTGAGTGGCAACATGAGCAAGCAAAGGAAGCAAAGCAAGCACAGCAATCAAATGATAGATTCCCTTTTGAGAACAAAAAGGATTAAAGGATGGAATGAGAGGAAGGCAACCAAGTCAGAACTCCTGCACTAAAAGCTTTGAAGAAAAATATGAATAGGTTATAGGCCATGGAGTAGCTCAAGATGGATTTTGAAAATCAAGTAGGAGAAGTGGAGGAAAAATTGGGAAGAGAAATGAGAATGATGCAAGAAAATTATGAACAGAGAGTCAACAACTTGACTGAAGAAAATAACACCTTAAAAATAAACCAATTCAAATGGCAAAAGAGTTCCCAAAAGCCAATGAGGAGAAGAATGCATTAAAAAGCTGAATTTGCCAGAAAGAAAAACAATTTCAAAAGGTCACTGAAGGGAATAATTCCTTCAGAATTAGATTGGAGCTAACGGAAGCTAATGACCTTATGAGAAATCAAGATACTTTTAAACAGATCTGCTATCTCTTTGGAATATAAACTGACCTGGAAAATAGATCCAGGAGAGATAATTTAAAAATTATTGGACTACCTGAAAGCCACAATAAATAGAAAACATCCTTTAAGAAATTCTCAAGGAAAATTGCCCTGATATTTTAGAACCAGAGGGCAAAATAGAAATTAAAAGAATTCTCTGATCACCCCTTGAAAAAGCTCACAAAAAGAAAATTCCTGGAAATATTATAGCCAGGTTCTGGAGTTCCCAGATCAAGTAGAAAATATTACAAGCAGCCAAGAAGAAACAATTTGAATATTGTGGAAACAGAATCAGGATTACATAGGATCTAGCACAGATTGAGAACATCTGTGGGTTATATTCAATTGGTAACAATGAAAATACATCCTGCATATCAGATATTTACATTACAATCCATAACAGTAGCAAAATTACAGTTATGAAGTAGAAATGAAAATAATTTTATGGTTGGGGGTCACCACAACATGAGGAACTGTATTCGAAGGTCACAGCATTAGGAAGGCTGAGAACCAGTGATCTAGCAGCTTCTACATTAAGAGATCAAAGGGCTTGGAATATGATATTCTGGAGGTCAAAGGAGCTAGGATTAAAACCAAGAATCACCTACCCAGAAAAACCGAATATAATGTCTCAGAGGAAAATATGGTCATACAATGAAATAGAGGACTTTCAAGCTTTCTTGATGAAAAAAAACAGATTTGAAAAAAAATATGACACTCAAATACAAGAAGCAAGAGAAGCATGAGAAGGTAAACAGGGAAAAATAAATCATTAGGAGCTTTTCAAAGTTGAACTATTTACATACCTACATGGAAACATGATAATTGTAACTTATGAAACTTTTCTCAGTATGAGGATATTTGAAGGATATATGAATGTGTGTGTGTGTGTGTGTCAATATAGGAGGGTTTATGCATGTATAAATACATTTGTGAATGTGTGTATATATATGTACAGGTATTCATAGACAGAGGGCCCAGGATCAATTACATAGGGAGGGATAATATTTAAAAGGTGAAATTGAGAGGTGAGAGAGGAATATAATGAGAAGAAATGGGGAGGGACAGAATGCGGTAAATTTTCTCATATAGAGGAGGCAAGGGATAACTGTTACAATGGAGAGGAAGAACAGGAACTCAAAAGGAAATGGGCCAACCTTATTCTCATTGAATTTTGCTTAGGGAGGGAATGACATACACACTAAATTGGTTATCTTGCCCTACTGTAGAATAAGAGGGAAAGGTGATGAGAGGGGGGATGATGGAGAGGAGGGTATGCTGGGAGGAAGGGTAGTTAGGAGCACACACTTTTGAAAAGGGACAAGGTCAAAGTAGAGAATAGAACAAGTGGGAGGTGGGATAGGATGAAGGGAAATATAGTCAGCCTTTTACAATATATCTACTACGGCAATGTTTTGTGTAACTACACATGCACAACCTGTATTGAATTGCTTATCTTCCCAGTAAGGGTGTTTGACAAGAGAGGAAGGGAAAGAATCTGGAATTCAAAGAGGAAAAATAAAATATTTAATAAAACTATTATTATTATTATTATTTACATGTAACTGGAAAATAAGATATTCAGGCACTGGGGTATGGAGATCCATCTTGCTCTCCTAGAATGTGGGAGGAGGGATGGGGGAGGATATAGGAGAGAGCAGATTGAGGGAGGTGGTATACAGTGGGATTGCTGTTTTGAGGTGGTGGGTATAGGAAAGACAGGGAGAAAATTTGTAACTCAAAATCTTGTGGAAATGAATGATGTAAACTAAAAGTAAACACAAAATTTAATAAAAACAAATAAAAAGAAAATAGAAAATATGAACCAAACACAAAGCAATTTCAGCTGTTTCTGTCGTCAGGGACACCTGGAGTGCAAAAGATGAAAAAATTATCTCAGTGAACTATCTCCAAAATCAGGCTCATGCAGGATTCCCACCCCCACAGCTCCCAACACTATTAGAAGCAGATTTTTCCTAGGTGACTTAACCTACTGGCTTGCAAAAACCTTCATCCTCAGTCTCGGATACCCAGTGCTTCATTCTAGTGCCATCAAGTTCCAAGGTGCATAAATTTGCTGAGACCTTGATAGGGATTATAGTAGCAGAATTCTGTGCTGCAACTTATCTCTGCAACAAACTATAAAAGAAAACTACCCAGATGTAGTGGCTAGGTAACGCAGTGAATGGAGCACTGATCCTGGAGTAAGGAGGACCTGAGTTCAAATCTGACCTCAGACCCTTACCATAAAAACATACCTGTGTGACCTTGGGCAAGTCACTTAATTCCAATTGCCCTACCTTCTACCCTCCAAAAAGCAAAAAAAAAAAAAAAAAAAAAAAGGAAAACTACCCAGAACTTTTGAACATAGAAAAGAAACTGCCAATGGAAAGAATCCATAGATGAAAAACAAGCAAACAAAAAAAGGCTCCAAGTTCCAAGAAATAAAATGGTTAAATTTGGGGATTTAATTAAGATATTCAATTCAATTCAGTTCTGAAATAATCAGGAGAAAGGCCTTCAAATAAAAAGGAAAGGAAATGTAAATAACAAGACTCTTCTAAAGCCAACAGAAAACTCAGGAAGGAATGGTATAATGTGTCCTGAAGAGCAAAGGGGTTCAAAACACAGCCCAGGGGGACCCACCCTACAAATATGAACTTAAACATAATAAAAAAGATATATGCTCTATAGTAAAGACGAGCTTTAAAATTATTTGAAAGAAAACTGGACATGAAGGGAGTATTTGCTTCTTGGAAACCAAAGATAACAGAACATAGGAGGACTGAATGAATGTAACAGCCTAGGGACTAAGCGACAGTAACAACAGAGTGACAGTAGCTGGATGAGTAAGAAACTTCTTTCTAAATGTTCATGAAGAGTTCGGTAAGCTCGCTATCTTGGGGTGGGTGATGGGGAAAGATGGGGAAAAAATTTGTTACTCAAAATCTTGTGGAAATGAATGTTGAAAACTAAAAATGAATAAATAAAAGATTAAATGTTTACAAAGAGAATGGGGTGAAGGTAGAATACAGGTGGAAGTAGTGCTGGAGAGGTGGACCCTGGCCATTATGGAAAGAACCTTGGTACCACTGATGAGGTTTTGGGGTTCTGGGACCCTGAAAATGCCAAGGAAATGTTGCCTGAATGAAGTCACACACTCAAACTTTCTCTTAATCAAGTGGCAAAGAGTTTAGTGTAATGTTTTAATAAAAGTAGGCAAGAGTCCTTAGGGAACCTACAAGAGACTGAAAAGGGCGCTACGGTTTTTATGGAACAGGGTCATGGGAAAGGAATGCCATGGATACAAATTAGTTAATCTAAGGGTCCAGGCGTCGTTGGGAATTATGGGTGGGAAAGTCTAGGGAATATACCAGGCATTGAGGGGGGTTGTCAGAGATATGGTCCTTTGGAGTCTAGTAGAGGGAAGAGTCCTTAGAACAGGCCGAGACAACAATCCTTGGTCCAGGCACCCCTCTGTCCTGATAAGAGAATATGTCCTTCAACAAGAGAAAATTTTCTCCCAGGACAGGGACCTATTTTGAAATTGAGAGGCTTCTAGAGAACTAATCTTAGGACTGGGGCCAAAGCACCTCATCAAGCATCACCACAGGAGAATAAATATTTTTTTTTTATTTTTGTGACTCTGAATTAAAAATGGAAGGGTACATGGAAAGAGGAAGAGGAGGAGGAGGAGGATTAAGGGGAATATGTGCTGTGACCTAGTCAAAGGGAGGTCTAGCAATAAGGAGAAAGAAGACACTCCTGTCGTCTCCCAGAAAGACTAATGCTTACAAGGGAATTGGTGAGGAGGAGGAGCATTGAAAAGAAAGGGGGAAAATGAGCTGCCTTGTTTTGGTGATCAGAGAGGTCTCTATTGATGAACTCTTCTATAGGTGAAGATAGATGTTCTTTGAAAGGAGATAGAAATCTTGAGTTGGTTCTATGGGGATTTGTTTCTTGAAAAGATCATATATTTTTGCCTCAGAAGGGAGAGATTTGGAGCTTTGGTGGGGGATACTTGGCCCTGAGAGAGTGGGAGAACATAGATTCATGGAGCATATTTTGAGGCAAAGGAAGGAAGATCGAGGGGAGGATATAGCTTACTAGGGAATCAGGAAAATGGGAATTAATAAGGGGGAGGGGTCCTGTCATGGACATGGGCATGGGAATGTCCTCTTTGTCATCTGTAGGAGTTGGCATTTTTCTGGGAGTGAATGGAAATATAGCAGAAAATTCCATGGAATGGAAAAAAGGAAAAGGGGGGGGGGGGAATTCCATACAATGGAAAAAGGAAATCCACAGTGGCAAAACTTTCTTAGAGTGAAGAGTTTGGAATATATACCTCAGAAACATTGATTTTATGAGAAATGCTTTGAGTAAAGGGAAACGAGTTTAGTACAGATTCTATGAAGCAGAAAATGAATAGATTCTAGGGCAAACAGAAACAGAGGATAGATGATGAGGAAAGAGAGTGAGAAAAATGCTCTCTGGAGAAGATAACAGAAAATGAAATTAAAAAAAATAGTTGGGGCTAATTGAAGGGGAAGAGAGAAAAGTGGAATGTATGTGACTAGGAGGAAAAAGAGTGAAAGTATTAAATAAGCAGATAAACGCAAAAAAGAAGAAATGAAGGAAACTTTAAAGGGAAAGATACAACAAGGGGAGTGGGGGGAAAAAAGTAAATGGGAAGAGAATCACCTTTTAGAAAGATTAAGATGAAATACTTGAAGATCCTGTTAAGAAGAAGAGGAAAGGATAAAGTCCTAACTTTTTTGTGAATTGATTTTTACAAAAAATAAGTAAATTGATCACTACGTGTCAAACCTTTTATTGATATTATCTCCATAGTTATCTTTTCTTCTAGCTTTACTTCTAAGTCTTTGGATTTTTGCAACTCTACCCCAGGAACCTTCTCACTATAGAGAGACCTCAATTTCTGCCCCCCCCCCCCTCCATTTTATGAGTCTTTCACCAAAACACCCATTAAGGAAGTGAATAGCTTTGGCATTCTCAATTCACTCCCCACTGTTAACTCCCTCCTCTTCCCTGACATAAAGATTTTCTTTCTATTTGCTTTTATTTGTAATTGAAAAGCCTAACACATATTAGACATTTAATAAATTTTCAATCTTTTCATTTAGCTAACTAGTTAGCCATCATCTATCTATGTTTGTACTCAGAAAATACAGCCTCTCCAACATGGTAGAGCCTGTCAGCATTTACATTCTGTTGGCAGAGCCTTCAAGCCTCTGGGATTACCAACACACTGTGATGAGATATTGAAATAAGATTTTGAACCTTAAAAATCTTCTGTTTGGGTTATTAATGAATAAAGGTATCTCTGATTCATCAAACAGAACAATACAAAAATTTAGTATCATTTCTAAAACCTTATGTATGTGAAATGGAATTGTCTGCTTTATCTATTGTAATGACAAAATATCCATCTGAATGAGTGGCTGAAAAAAATTGTGTGTAGTAATATCAGACATATTTTAGTCAACTATGCCAAAAAGCAAACTTATTTATATTTGTTATTTTATGTTATAAATATGAATATTATAAAGAGCTTTATTAGTAAATATCTTCAGATATCCCATTATTTTATCATATATTTAAGATTTGTTTTATAATATTATAAAAATTCTAGTACAGTGGTACCTTGACATACGAGTGCATCAACTTATGAGATTTCCGAGATACAAGTTGTCACTAGGTCGATTTTTTGTTTTGAATTGCAAGCCAAAATTTGAGGTATGAGTCCCTGCTAGTTGGCACAGTGAACTCCACAATCCAATGCCCAACCAGTATCCCGCACCTCACTCATTCAGTCCACGTGTTTACCTCACCAGTGAAGAAAATTAAGTTAAGTGAAAGTAAAAAAGATATTGTAGTAATTAAGTTCAGGGATAAAGTGTAGCTTTAAGAGTATAGTGAGCAAGTGAACGAAAGTGACTGGAAAAGCATGAAACAAAACTCCTCTGACCTCCTCCAACTATCTCCTGTACCCTCCACCTCCGCCAGTATCTTCTGTTAGCTCAAGTCATCTGATATCCAAGGTAATTATACACTTTATAAAACCAGTTTATTTCTATACGTTCTCTTTTATTATGTTTTATACAATATTTGTAATTTATAAATACTTTTTCTTATTTAAAATCATGTAACAAAAATACTGGGGTGGCATTTTGGGGGCAAGAATGGATTAATGGCATTTCAATTAATTTCAATGGGGAAAACTGATTTGATATACAAGCAAATTGAGTTATGAGCTCAGTAATGGAACAAATTAAATTTGTAAGTCAAGGTACCACTGTAATTCTTAAATTCACTTTAATAAGCTACCAAGTAAACACATTATATATGTAGATTATTTTATGAAAATGTAGTAGAACAATGTTTATTTTTGCAAAGTGAGGGTACAAGGGTACCTACATAAAGTTCTGAAATCACTAAATTCTGGTAGCTTTCCACCTCCATGTAGCAATCTTTGGGCTCCAGCTTCTATACCAGTTGGTTGTTATCCTTCCATCTCAAAGAGGACCAATATGGCATCACTAGGCTAAAGTCAAGTTTCAGTGTGTCCACCTGTGGTTGATCAGACCAATATGACTTGGCAGTGCTCTACCACAGATCAGGCACAAAGAGTCTATGTGAACATTTGGAATGGATTCTCTAAATTTGTGCATCTTGCATTTCCTTTTATCTGTTTCAATTCTTCTTTGATCATAGAGCACAGCACCTTCTCTGATGTGGGCACACCATGCTGAGCAGTCCTGTGACAGAGTCTCTTATGTCACGCAATCAGTTCCAAAGTTCTTGAGAGAGACTTTGAGAGTATGCTTGTATCACTTCTTCTGACCACCATATGAACACTTGCCCTGTGTGAGTTCTGCGTTTATTAGTCTTTTTGACAAACATACATTTTGCATTCGAACAATGCGGCTAGCCCATCAGACTCATGCACTCTGAAGCAGAGTTTGAAGGCCAGGAAACTGAATCAATTTCAGTTGAACTGCTTCTGGAAGATTCTGAAGATCACCTGGAAGGACAAGGTACCAGACGCTGAGGTCCTTACTCAAGCACCAGTAAAATGTAGTTAGACATCATAGGATTAACCAGTCTAATTTAAAGAATGATGGTGAGCTAGACATCAAGATAGTTTCTTCAGTGTTTATCTGTTGTGATAATTTACTAACACAACTCTTCCTGGTCCTTTATATTAGGCATCATGCTGATTTATTAGTAAAGGGTATGGTGAATTGAATTTTCAGCCTTTCATCTGTAGAGATTTCGTAGAGCAATGAATGAGAGTACGTTTGCCCTATACACACACACATACATACATGAATATACATATATATATACACATATACATATACATGTATATATTTAGTAATAGTTATACTTCATATATATATACATATGTATGTGTGTGTGTGTGTATATATATATGTATATTTATATATATACACACAATTATTCGCCTTGCATTTATATTTTAAGTAAATGTCTTTTTCCAAGTTGGGATTCCCAGTGCTTCATTAGCAATGGAATATGAAACCAGACAGGTTTTAAATCACCGAAAGTAGCATCCAGGGATGCTAAAATAAAACAAAACCTATAGATATCCATAGCATGGCCATCAATGTTCAGCATGTGATGTCCCCCTCTGACAATTCTGAACCCTCACAATATTTTGCATCCCTTTGGCAATTAACTAGAAAGATGCAACCCTTAAAATTTTAACAGGATACTTGGCAACGTAGCTAGCTGTCTTTGGTAGATGTAGGGCATTGATTTGCACTTAGAACTTGAGAGCACGGTGATTCCACCAGGAAAGACTAGGTCCTGTATTGTGAAGAAAGGGGAAAAAAGTAAAGTGTGTAAAGTTTATCAAAAATTCCCTCACACCTTTCTTTCTATCTTTGGACCATATCCTTTATGTTACTCTCTGTCACATTCATGCAGTTTGAGTTGCACAGGTATGTGTTAAAGCTGAGTCCAGCTGGGAAAATGTAAGTGTACATAATGATACTGGAGGAGATAAGTAAAGGATAAAAGAGGAGAGGTTTTGTCATGCCATGAAAGCAGAAACAGAGAGAAGCCAGAGAAGCAGAATTTGAGGTCAAGGTTCAAAACTGAACAATCAATGAGGATTTGTCACTCCAACACAAAAATAGCAAAAGAATCTGCCAGGATGAATACACACATTCTGACACAAAATCCAGGGGTAGATCAGAGATCAAAAGTTTAGATGAGCCAAAGCCACTAGGAAAGCCAGGGCATAAGCTATCTCCAGTGTCACTCTGCTGTGCTGAGGAAAAGCTGTAAGAGACTATGCTTTTCTGGGATATTTGTATGTGCTAGCTAAGTTCTGTTCTGTTCTCTAAACACATAACATTCTGTGAGATGGTGAAAGAAACTCATACTGCCCCTTTGAACTTAGTGACCCTGTACTGTGGCTGCTGGGCAATTTCTTCTGTATACCCAATTAAATCTTACTAAGGAATCTCTGCTTCCCAATTGCTTCTCTGCATTTTCCCAATGCTCCTACAAAAAAAAATGCTTTTTTGTTCCTCCTCAAGACCTGCCCTTTTCCAATGTCAATGAGTGCATATCAATCCATTTTCCATTTTTTCAGATATAGGTAATTTATTTTTTAATTCAGTTAAAATGAGCTTATCCTCAGAAAGCTTTTGGAGATTCCCATTGATTGCAATTGTACACCTGTGAAAGAGATATATCTAGATACTGGTATTTAAATATCTAGATTCATAGACAGAAAGTTGTATAACTATAGGTACTTCTTTCTATAGAGCGTGGGTGTCATATAGATTAAGATTTATAAATATATAAAATATAGAAATTGAGACAAAGACATATATACGAAAACATAAACACACATACATGTATATATATATATATATATATATGTTTATATATACTTGTACACAATATACATGTATGTGTGTATTTAGTCAGGCAGTTGGTAAGTGTGTATCAAATCACTTTATGCCATAGACTGCCTGAAACATCTATTTGCATACCTTTAATCATTTCAAAAAATCATTTAGATTTTATCTCCCTTCCTATGGTCTTATCAGAATCACCCTCATCAAAGAGGCTATGTAGACACAATCAGTTATGAAAACTGTAGTCATAGAAGGACAGCTTAGGAAAGGACCTTAAGTCTAACCTCATCATATTAGATGTGAAGACACTTGAGGTCCAGATGTAATAAGTAACTCAGTCAAGATTATATAATAATAACTGATGGTAATAATAGTTCATATTTATTTGGTGTTTTAAGATTTATAAATCCCTTTCCATACAACAACCCTAAGAGACAGAATTCTATGATGCAAGTGTAAGAGCTATCAAGGACGCTAGAAGATGACATAGTCAGGCAACCAACCAATTCATCAGGAATTTAGTAGAGGGATTTCATCTTCAAAGATATATTGAATTACATAGTTTCTGAGATACCTTCCAAGGCTGAGATCTTATTTGTTTCATAATTGAAAACTTGATATTAAGTAAAATGTAGAAGTTAGGACCTGAATTTTGATAGAAATTCTGCACACTAATCAAATTTACCATATTTCTGCACTACTTGTTTTACTTTGCCCTTACAGACAATGACAGAAATATCTTGATCCCTGCATTTTGATTCAGAGAACTGGATTGGAATCTTGTCACTATCACCTAATTGACTTTAGACAAATTACTGAATCTCTCAAAGTCTCTGTCTCTATAAAATAATGAGATTAGTATAGATGATCTCTAAATATGGCTCTTGGCAAAATGCAGAAGTTGTTCTCATATATGCTTCTTCCCTCTCCTGTCATAGAGAATAAATTAATTAATGCTAAAGAGTTAGTGATTAAAGCCTAGGAAAAGCCACATTTCAAAATAATACAAGGGTTACCCTTCATTAAATTCTTCACAGATGCTTCATTTTACTGTAGAGGTGAACCTGGATTCTGAAAGACTGCTATTAAACACAATCTCTGGCAGGTTCTACCAGATCAGAAAGGCTTTGGGTATGCGTCTGCTGTATGAGGACAAATGCTAAAGAATTTCAGAGAGTTTCTTCACCAAGCTGGTGAGAGGTTAATGCATTTTTCAGGCATAGCAATTGTAATAATATCAACTAATAAATCTTAAAAGGATTGTAACATGTGTTTCTGGAAGAGCCAGTGTGACACAGTGGAAAATATACTGGATTTGGAAGATGAGGACCTGAATTTGTCAGTCATTTACTAGCTTTGTGACATTAGACCAATCACTTAAACTCTCTGGTCCTTTGTTTTTTCATCTGTAAAATAACGGGTTTAGACTATGTGGCCTTTTAAAGTCGCTTACACTCCTAAACCCATGATCCTATGATCATGCAGACAAAATTAAACATACTTGAAATATTAAAGCTCCATGGGATATGAAAATATTTAACGTAAAGTAAAGAACATTAAATCTCCATAGGCAGAATTTAATACATAGTAGCACCTACAACAGAAATATATTTAAAGGCAAATATCCTTCCCCAGGGCTTTCAAATCTAAGTTGAAGTGAATTTTTGCTCCTATTCTAAGGCAAGGCCTATCTATATACCTTGGATGCCCTTCATAGCGTTTGACAACCATGCACACATATTCCCATGCACATGCACACACAGTTTTAACTAATAAGTGAAATGAAAGACATGAAAAATAACCTAGCTTTTCTAATGTATTCATATGTTTTGCTGATTTTTTGGTCTGTCTTTTCATTTAAGAATTATATGGAATGGTTCTCTGTAAAGGGGTAGGGGGAATAGGAGAAATCCTAGTGATATAATATATGTAGATGTAGATATAGATATATACAGTGGTAAATTTTAATTTTTTAAAATGAGGTCATTACAAATCTTCAAGTTTAATTACTTTAAAATGATTTCTAGGGAAACCATAATATTCATTATGGATGCAGTTTTTACTATTTACTTTTTGGCTTTTGAACTCATTGGATCATCAAAAATTTGTTATTCATAGAGATGCAAGTAGCCTTCCCTATGGTCTCATAAGGAAGAGAAACTTAAAAAAAAAAGGCAAAACAGAAAGAGAAAAAAAAGAAAATGAAAGAACCTGTATTTATTTCCCTTCCTTGGCTTACTTGACTAAGCTTTTATAGAAAGCTTTTAAACAAATGTTCCACTTCATGAATATGATTGAAGTGGCAGTAATCTCCCAAAGACTCATTGTACTGAGAATGCTCTAATCAATAGAAGAGAGAGTAATGAGAAATTTATGAAACCAAAAGAAAACTTCCAAGCTCCCTTTACTGCAGACACTAATTTTCCTATTGACTTGGAATGAAGCAGGAAATCTTCTAAATGAGTCTCTGGTCTCTACCAATTTCTAGCTTGGCAATTAAATTGATAATGCAAAACCTGTATCCCACACGGCACATGGTACATTAAGATGTTATTACCCAGATATTTTTTATCAGTGTCAAAATCATGAACCCAAAGGTTTCAAATCTATATGTCACAGACTAGATCTGAGACACAACTTAAGTTATGAACACCATTATATGGAGAGGGTTTCAACAAAATGTATGCATGCTTGATAGTCCACTTGGTTAGGCAATCTACTCTAGTAAAAAGAGTAATATTGGAGTCACAATGGAGCAAGGTTTAAGTCCCAAGTGTCAAGCTCTGACACAAACTAGCTGCTTGATCCACAGCAATTAGTTCTCAAGTTGCTGAAAGATTGATCTTCAGGAAAATAATTTTCAGAGGTTAAAACTCTTTGCAAATATGAGTTAGTAGCAGTAGTAATGAAGCTGCCATTATTAAACACAGGTCCAATAACATCACAAACCATACATATATCCATTTTCCATAAGCTCTGGTGGCTCTGTATTGTCAATAGGATCAAATATATTCTCTGTTGTTATTTAAAGGCCTTCAAAATTGAGCTCCAACTGATCTTTCCATGCTTATTGCATATTATTCTCTTTCTCATACTCTATAACCCAGTCACCTAGGCTTCTTGCTGTTCTTCATAGACGACTTCCATTTTCTACCTTTGTACCTTTCAGAAATGATTCCCATCCTTGTAATGCACATCTTGCATTTCCTCCTCAACTCTGCTTTGGACATTTCTAATTTCCTTCAACTCAGGTGCCACTTCCCATATAAGGCCTCTCCTGATGTTTCTAGTGGCTGGTGCCCTCCTCCTTAGTAAGCCTCATGTGAACTTTTTATATCCTTTCTCTTTGTCTCTCTCTCTTTGTCTCTCTCTCTTTGTTTTTCTCTCTCTCTCTGTCTCTCCCTCTCTCTCTGTCTCTCTCTCTCTTTCTCTCTGTCTCTGTCTCTGTCTGTCTCTGTCTCTGTCTGTCTGTCTGTCTGTCTCTGTCTCTCTCTCTCTGTCTCTCTCTGTCTCTCTCTCTCTTTTTCTCTCTCTCCTGTTTCTTCAAATAGAATATAAGCTCCCTGGATCTGGGGACTGTATGATGTTTCTGTATCTTTGTATTTTTCTTTTTTTTTTCTTCAGGGCCTAAGTCAGTGCATGACATAGTTCTCAATAACACAATTGTTGTTTGTTTGTGTGTTTGGTAGTAGCTGGCCTACTAGAGATGGACAAAGATACATCACAGCCAGAAGTAGTCAGCTTTTGAAATCCTATAGTAATTTATATATATGGGCACTACTAGCCCATAAGAACCTCGAAGGTAGAATGTAGTAAGAACTATATCTTGCTCATCCTTGAATCACACAGTGCTTAAAACAATGACTTGCATATAGTAGGCACCTATTAAATACCGTATCTAAATGTATAAAATCAAATTCACTCAAATTCAGTTGAATTATATGCTGGTGGTATAGCTTCAAATTCATGTCTTCAATGCCACCCTTTTTGATATTTTCAATTTTCTGATAGCACTTTAAATTTGCTTATATTACTCAAATAACAGATGTCATCACACCATTTGGAATTTACATTTCTTTTTCTTTGTCTCAAAGTGGGGAAGATAAAATGGCACCTTATTAATATCAATTAATGATCTTATTGCACAGTAGAATAAATTATCATAATTACATCTACATTTTTTCTTATCAGCTTTCAAACTGTGGATACATTTTATTTATATGGCCTTTATGTGTCCATTTGAAGGGTTGTCAAACTGTATGTTAGTGAGGCTGACATAAATTGCTGTAGAAACTGAGAAGATACTATTAGCAAGATGGGTTCTATGTTCTTAGTTAGGGAGGAGGTAATCATTAAAAGCTATCATGGCTTTATTATGATCAGATGTCAGATGAATCTCACTTTTTATTTATTTCATTATTATTATTTTACAAAATTACTAGACAAGTTGATCAGAGAGAGTTCATAGACACAGAGTATATGGATTATAGTGAGCATTTGGCAATGTCTCTTTAACATCACTGTGGAAAAAGAGGAGAGATATGGACGAGAGAAGAGCATTTGGTAGGTAAACAATTGTTTGAATATTTGGATTTAAAAAATGTTTATCAACTAGGTAATGCTTTATATAGAGCACTGGAACTGGATTTAGGAAGACTTGAGTTCAAATATGAATTAGCTGTGTGAACTTTAGCAAGCTAACTTCTCTTTGATTCAGTTTTCTCAACTGTAAAATGAGACTAATGACAGTTTCTTCCTTCCTTCCTTCCTTCCTTCCTTCCTTCCTTCCTTCCTTTTTTCTTCCCTCCCTTTCCTTTCTCCCTCCCTCTCTCCATCCCTGTTTCCCTCCCTTCCTTTCTTCCTTCCTCTTTTTTTTCTTTCTTTCTTTCTTCCTTCCTTCCTTCCTTTCTTTCTTCCTCCTTCCCTCCTTTCCTCCCTCTTTTCCTCCCTCCCTCCCTCTCTTCCTCCCTCCCTCCATCCCTTCCTTCCTTCCTTCCTATTATCCATCTCTAGACTTCAATATAAATGAGGGGCCTCTAAGAAATAACTTCTAATGTTCCTTCCTGCTCTAAACTTGTAATCATTTAATTCTGGATATTGATGTCATTTGAGAGAAATTTTACCAGGACTCTTTCTTTGGAATTAATGTGTTCAACTTTTTAATAAGTAACTTGGATGAAGAAATAATACACATTCTTATCAAACTTCCAGAAAGACAAAGGTGACGTTCAGCTCATGCATTGAACAATAGAATGAAGATTGAAAAATATCTTTCAACAGAGGAATAACAGAATAGTGGCAGCAAGTTTAAGTTTAATACATGTAAATGTTAAGTCTTTCACTTGGTTTAAAAAATAAATGAAATGGCTAAGTATAGAATCAGGGCGATATGAGTAGAACACAATTCACTTTGAAAATGTGTGTGGAATTGCAACCAAACTAATATGGATATATGTGTTGCATGACTTCACATGTATAATATCACATTGTTTGCCTTCTCAAAGAGTGAGGAAGGGCAGAAGGGAGAGAGAGAAATTGGAATTCAATATTTTTTTAAATAAATATTAAAAATAAAGAAGAAACCTTAAAAAAAAAAGAAAATGCCTATGAAATTTAGGCAACGGCAAAATCAATTATCGCTTCATGTGACAGTGTAGCCTGGAAAATGTGACTGCTTTAATAACATTAAAGTGTGTTAAAGTAGAGGGTCCAGATTAAGCATCTCATGTGGCTTATTCAATTCTGTCTGTGCCCTACATCTGGGGGATCATGTTCTGTTCTCAGCACCATAACTTAGAAGCTGAATATATCTTGAAGAAAATTACTGTGACTGCAAGAGGCCTAGAAACAATGTCATAAAAGGACTGAGTAAAAGAGCTGCTGATATTTAGCCAATAAAAGGGGAGAAATAAAGTGGAGGGCAGGATGATAGTCTCAAATAATCATGGAAAGGATATTGCTAAATAAGGTAGGCTTATTTTTATTGACCCCAAAGGGCAGAAATATAATCCATAAGCAGAAAACATAGGGAGGCAAAATCTGGCTCAGTGTAGAAATGATAGCATCAAGAAGGTTTGGATATGAATTTCATCACGCATTCATTAGCTGGGCAAGACTATGTGGGCAAAAGACAGGTCCTTAGGACTTGTCCGCTAAATTGTGAATGGATTACAATCTGTGTAGGTGGAGTTTTTCCTATACCAAGAGTTCTTTGTGATGATCAGGTCACAGACACTTTGAATTTTCATGTTTAAGAGGAAAAAAAAATCCTAATATGAAATTTGCCTATTCAAAATAGAAAAAAAGCTTCCTGGAACATGCCAGTAAGACACCGTAGTTTACCTAATGGAAGCTAGATATTGCTCCTTGTGAATGTTGTAGATGAGATTTATGACATACGTAAGGACTAGAGTGAATGACTCCTGGAGTTCCTTCAAATTAAAAGTCTATGACTTTATGATCCTGTATAGCCAAACCTTGCTGTGTGACCTGACAAAACTAGTTTGCCTGTCTTCACGAAAAAACAAAACAAAACATTTTACCATATCAACATATAGATTTAGAGGAGGAAGATATGTTTGGGGTTATTTATTCCAGTTCTCTTATTTTATAGATAAGGAAACTGAGGACCCAAGTGATTTGTCCAAGTTCTTACAAATAGAGAGTGGAAGACATGAATACTTACTTGAGTCCTGTGATTCTTAGTCTAGAACTTGTTTCACTGTACCTATCATGCTACCTACCTTGACCTTGTCACTTGTGGTAACCACAGCAAAATTTTATGGGCATTGTTAAGTGCCCTGGAATCATAATTTGCTCATTGGAAACTGATATTTCCTGGAGTGCTTACTCCAGTCCAGAAACAGATGCCTCCCAGGACAGATAAGTTTTAAAAGGAGACAAAACTCTATTCCTGGTTAATTAGGTGTTATTGCATCAGTATTTGCTAAGAGATTTGACTTGTCCAAACTGATGATTTGCTATGAGAGCAATGAAAAGTTACATTAGGATGAAAGAACAATCAGATTAGTAAGAGAAAAAAAGAAGAACTTAAATCTGAAGGACATTTCTATAAAGACTGTGTCATATTTTAGGTGCTGAGAAATAGTGAAGACATGAGATGTATTTTGAATTTTAAGGAGATGGAGTAAAATAGAACTTTTGTGAGGAAACCAAGAGTCAATGATGAATCATTCTGCTGTGCAAGAAGCATTCATTCATAAGAAAATGTTTATCTCTCTACTCAAATGAATAAATAGTGATTATTTAATCTACCAATATTTCTTGTCAATCAACTTATATACTCATCACAATTACAAATGAAAAAAAATAAATAGAGGCACCTAGGTGATGCAGTGGAAAGAGCAGTGGCCCTGGAGTCAGGAATATGTGAGTTTAAATCTAGCCTCAGGTAGGTACTGATAAGCTGTGGGACCCTGTGTAAATCACTTAACCTCTGTCACTTTCAGTTTCTTCAACTGTAAATTAGAAATAATAATAGTTACCTCTCAGGGTTGTTGTAAAGAAAAAAAAAAGGTGGATTTTGGACTTCTGGGAGCCCAGGTGGAGGAGTAAGCAATACATCCCTTTCATCCTCCCTTATTGACCTTGAAAAACCTAGAAAATACCACCCAAGGAAAAATCCTGAAGAATGGAGCTAGCAGAAAGATGGGGTGCAGCAGTCTTTTAGCTCTTAAAACTAGGGAGATTAGTAGGAAAGGGTCCTCTTGCTGTGGTTGAAGGTAACCAGTATAGGATGGGAGGCATCCTGGCAACCCCCACCTCAGTGGACCAGTGGGAGATACAGAGTTTCAGGTTGGTGGAGTGGGACCTTCCTTCTTCCTGCTGCATGCCTTCATGCAGATAAGGGAATTGGCAGACATCAGAGCAGAGAACCACCACTTGCACCAGCAGATGGATGTGCACCAGCAGCTGAGCCTACCAGTGCTCTAGCGCAGCCCCTGGTAAGGAGGTAACCACCAGCAGCCTCATTCACACACCGCACCCCATGAGATTCAGTGTAACCTGAGATAAAGGCAGAAAAATCTCACCTGGCCTCTGCATACACAAGGCATCACCACCAATTGCCTCTCAGCACCAGGGAAACTATAGCCTCTACAGACTGCAGCTGCCTACACCTGAGGTCCATCACACAAAGCCAGTAACCAGGCCTCTAGCCCCCAGCACAAGAAGCATGGGACAGCACCCCTGTGCCTAAGAAGCACAGATCAACTTTAAAAGTCAGGAAAAAGCCAAACACTATGAAAAAAAGCAACATAGAAACACAAAGATCATAGAGTCTTACTACGGGGGCAGGGAAAATCAAAACACAAATTCAGAAGAGGATAGGATTGTCCATCTCTCTACATCTTAAGCCTCAAAGCAGGAAGGATTTTAAAAGTCAAATGGGGGGATTAGAAGAACAATTTAATAATTCCTTTAGTACAAATTACAAAATGGTAAAAAGTACACTTAAAAAAACAAAACAAAACAAAACAATTACTTAAAAAGTAGAATTGACCAAATGGAAAAGAAGGTACAAAAGGAAACTGAAAAAAATGATTCACTAAAAATTAGAATTGGGCAAGTGGAAGCTAATAACTCTATGAGACATCAAGTATCAATCAAACAAAATCAAAAGAATGAAAAAAGAACAGCCCCTAAGTGGTTTCTCAGGAGGACTGAGACTGAAGTGGCTTCCTTTAAGCATCAGATCCATCTGGTTGAGGAGCAACTGGATTGTGCTCAGAAGTACCTGGCAACTGCTCTGTGGAAGCTAGAGAAGGCAATTGATGACAGTGAGAGAGGAATGAAAGTCATTGAAAATTAGACCTTGAAGGATGAAGAGAAGATGTAGCTTCAAGAAATACAGTTGAAAGAGGCCAAACACATCACAGAGGCAGTAGGCAGGAAGTAGGAAGAGGTGGCCTTCAAGTGGGTGATCATTGAGGGCGACTTGAAGTACACAGAAGAGTGGATCAAGGTGCCTGAATCCCATTGCTGGGAGATGGATGAGCAGATCAGACAGATGGACCAGAACCTTAAGTGTCTGAATGCTGTTAGAAAAGTATTCTCAGAAAGAAGACAAACATAAGGAGATAAAGATTCTTACTGAAAAACAAATAGAGGCAGAGACCCATGCCGAGTTTGCTGGTAGAAACTGGTAGCTGAGCTGGAAAAGACAATTGATGACTTGGAAGATAAACTGAAATGCACCAAAGAGGAGCAGCTCTGCACACAAAGGAAGCTGAACCAGATTCTGCTTGACTTGAATAAGAAGTAGAAACCCCTTTCTCCCCAACCACACCCTGCTGGTGCTCCTTCCACTGACTCTAACTTTGCTGGAGGCAAGCTTGCCTGAAGCTTACTTTTAAACTGAGGGATGATTTTTAATATGAAGCCTGCTTTCTTTGGGTCCTTGCTTACTCTTTCCCCACCACACCCCTACTTCCAACTCTCTGTCAATTTCACCAAGCTGTATCTGCGGTTCTATCCTAGAGATCCCTGATGGACAAAGGGCTGAGAACTTTTGGGAACAACATTTAAGGGAACATGGGCAAAATGCAAAAGTGGCTTCAAAAGCAGGTTGTATGATATGTTCATTTTGTAATTACCCTTTGTTGTTGTTGTTGTTGTTGTTGTAGCAGCCATTTGTAAGACATTCCAGATAATTCCACAGCTCCTCAGCTGCATTTAATCACTTATCTTCTTTTGGGTGGCTAATCTTTCTACCTAAATAACGCCCCTTCTCCATAGAAGAGGGAAAGAGGTGTTAGCCTGCCCTGTTGAGAGGTGAACACAGCCCAAGAAAAGACTCCACCAAGTGAAACCCCAGTGTTCTATACGAAGCACCAGACAATCGAGAAAGGTCACTCCAGAAGGAGTTTGCCAAAAAGGAGTGCTGTTCAGGTTTTAAGCTTCAAGGTATCTTGGGGTGTTTTTTATTCTTTTCCTTTTCTCTCTCTCTTTTAAACATTTGCATCAGTAGCAAACAAGCAAATTACACAGATAAGACCTCTCCAAGATCAAATATAACTCTCCTCATTCACTCACAGAATGGATTATGTGACCCAGAAGTTAGGCTGTCTACTCCTATTCCCACTTCACTTTCTTTGAAAACTAACATTTTTTCCACTGATTAGCCAAATAAAGTTCATTTCATTACCCATTTTGGGGTCTGAAGCTGCCACATGTAAAAGTACCATCGCGTTGTGCTTTGTATCACTCAGGGCTGGAGAAATCCTGAATAGCTTGTGTACAAAACATTTTTTTTTCAATTTTGTAATTATTATTTTTGACATTTTATTTCCCAAGGATGGGGAGAACCAAGGATCATCCCTACCCCACCCTACCTCCATTTGACTGTGAGTGCTCTCTGACTGCAGTCCATGGGCTGCCAGTGTGCTGATCTTTTTTAATTCCCTTTTTTTGGAGAGGTTTCTGTGAGCTCTGTGTTAGGTTTTTAATGTGCAGCTTTTTGGATTAAATGTACTCTCCTTTGGTGTGGTCTATTCAGGAGCCCATCTGGAGAAAGAGGAACCAGTACTGCAAATGTTTTGATACTGAAAATTGAGAAAATGCATTTTGAAGTAAAGAACAAGTCCCTCTACCCACAGGGGAAACATATGAAAAAAAACAGTAGAAGAAAATATAAAATACCTCATTGGAAAAAAATGACCAGGAAAATAAATGCAGGAGAGATAATATAAGAATTATTGGTCTACCTGTAAGCCCCTATAAAAAAAAGATCCTGAACTTGATGTTTCAAAAAATCATCAAGAAACACTGCGGTACTAGAACCAGAGGGTAAATTAGTCATTGAGAGAATGCACTGATCACTTCCTGCCAGATATCACAAACTGAAAATGGCAAGGAATATTGTAGCCAAATTTCAGAATTATCAGGACGAGGAGAAAATGCTGCAAGTTGCCAGGAAGTAATTTCAAATATCATGGAACCACAGTCAGGATTACATAGGACCTCGTAGCTTCTAAATTAAAAGATTGGAAGGTTTGGAATATGATATTCTGTAAGGCAAAGGAGCTTGGATTACAACCAAGGAACAACTACCTAGTGAAACTGAGCATAATCTTAAAGGGGAGTAGATGAATATTGAATGAAATAGGGGACTTCCAGACTCTCCTGATGAAAAGACCAAAGCTGAAAGGAAAATTTGATCTTCAACTACAAAACTCTAGAGAGGCATAAAAGGTAAACAGGAAAAAGAACAAAAAAAATATTATTCAAATAGGGCAAACTGTTTACACTCATATGTGGGAAGATGATACTTATAACTCTTGAGAACTGTCATCTAGAAGAGAAATAGATAGAGGGGGTAGGTTTAAGTTGACTTTGATGTGATGATAAAAAGTCTAATTAAGTGGTAAAAAGGATTTTAATGGGATAAGAGGAAAGAAGGAGGCAGAAATTGGTAAATAACATCACACGACGAGGCACAAAGACATATTATAGTAGAGGGAAAGAAAGGAGGGAGATAAGCATTGTGTAAACTTTACTCTCATTGGATCTGCCTCAAGGAACAAATAACATACTCAGGTATAGAAATCTAACTTGCTCTATAGCCAGTAGGAGCAGAAAGTGAAAAGAAGAGGGAGGGATAAAAGAAAGGGAAAAATAGTAAGGAAAAAGGGAAAGAAGATGGAGGGGGAATGATAGGGAGAGAAGATTGAGAGAAGCAATGATCTAAAGTAAAACTAGTGAGGATGGAAAGGGAGAAAAGCGAAAGAAAAGCATAAATAGGGGCTGGGATAAGATGGAGAAAAAGACACAGTTAGTAAACATAACTGTGCATGTGAATGGGATGAACTCTCCCATAAAACGGAAGAAGATAGCAGAATGGATTAAAAATCACAATTCTACAGTATGTTGTATAAAAGAAATGCATTTGAAACAGAGGGGTATATACAGGGTAAAGGAAAAAGGCTGAAGTAGAATATATTATGCTTAAGCTACAGTTAAAAATATACATACATACATACATACATATGTATATATACATACATACATGCCTACACATGTAAAATATGTAAAATATACATATATAAATGTATATAGTATATATTATATAATACATATATAAATGTATATGTGAATATCATATATATGTATATATGTATGTATATATGTATATATATATTGTGTGTGTGTGTGTGTAT
>CM053582.1:187614639-187636880 GCA_028627135.1 Pseudochirops cupreus | reverse complement strand
GCTTCAGGCCAGGCTGGTTTTGGTTCGCAGTGCTGATATGGTTCCTCGTAGCCGAGCTGACTTTAGTGGGAAGTATCTTTGTGTGCGTTTTGGAGTTCCAGGATTGGTTTAGAGTCCTATTTTATGGGTATTTTGGGGTGGCTATGTGAGAGCTGCGATGTGTTGCTGCTTCTACGCCGCCATCTTGGCTCCGCCCCCCTCAAGTCACCAGAGATTTAATTGTAGCAGAAGCCTGAACAAAACAATTTCCAAGCCCCCAGCAATGATTAGAAAACAAGATTCCCAGTTCTCCAATATGTGAGGAGAAAGTAGTGGTCCCAGAGCTAGAAATGGACAGGAAGTCCTGGAAATGTTGACTTTCCTCATTTGGGTAAAAAGGAACTCAAAGGACATTTGGGTGTTCCATAAGTCTATTTTGTGGTCTCACTGTAGTGTGCCTAGCTTAGCAAATGCTTCTTTGCCCTCCCAGGGCTCTGATCTAAGTGTGCCCCCATCTGTTGCTGTCCCAGGGAATGTTTGTTTGTAATATGTGATAATATCTTTACTTTTTGTTATTGGGTTTATGGTTGAAAATAAATTTTGTTCTTTTCTAAAAGAAAAATTAAAATAAAATAAAAAATAAATTGCTAGCATTATTAATAAAATAAGTAATTACCCAGAAATTATGTTTCTTGAACATTTTAAACACCACATAGCATGCATTCATCTAGCTAGCTTGAAGTATAAAGAAAACAATATCAAGCTTTTTTTTTTATTCTTTCTTAGTGCTGTTCATGCCTTGAGCACTGGTGATAGGTGCTTTTTCTCTCTTGCAGGAGAAATAGCTCTTTATGCTATTCGATCTTCTGGATGACTTGACTCAGCTCTTTGGATGGAATCTGATTAGTCTGAGGTTGTTTTTTTTGTCTCGTTTGTTTTATTTTTGACTTTGAGGTTCACATCTAAGAAGATGACATAAAATTGTAGGAACCTGGTTTTCCCACTCTCTCCTGCCTCCACTTCTCACTTTTCAGACTTTTACACCCTCACTATCAACTTTCCCACAATGGAGATATATCTATATCCTCATCAGCATCCTTTCTCCAAAGCAGGTGCATATATGTTGGATGTATGTGGGTGCTTATGTGTGTGCATCGCCCCCATAAAGACTAATACACATATAGATATATAAAAGCATTCCTGGGCCAAGAATTCCTATACTGGTGGCTAAATGGATGATTTGGTTGTGTGGAGTGTACATAATACAGATGAGTAGAAGTTATGAAGACACATCTACATGAAGGAAGGAAGCTTTTGATTTCATATTAAAATAGGAGAGGTTGTGTCCAGAGGGAAACAGTCAAATTTGTAATTCCTATAGAATTTCTATAATTTCCAAGGGCTAGAGGATTGATGTAGGTAGTCTTATGCAATTATGTTATACATTAAAAAAACATTCTCAGAAAGGTCTTATAGATTTTAAACAGATTACCAAGAGTCAAAGGAAAGATATCTTAAGAATCCTTGCTCTAGAAGCTCTCAAGAGCCCGAAGTGTGAGTGCAATTAAAAGTAGGATTATCAACCACTTTTTGAGTAGTTGTTCCTAGAAAAGCAGATCAAAGAACTTGTGCTAGCAGGCCATCTGGGCATGCTAAGTTGCTTGCTGCTACAAATCCCCTCTATCCCCCTGTTTGCACTTAAACTCTTCTTTTTCCATAGATCTGAGAGGTACATTTTTTGTTGCTCCTATAGTTAACTGATATTCTTCTTTATGTCTAAATGAATTATCAATTTTGATCTTACTTTGGATTACATTGTGAGATGTTTGTTTATGCCTATTCTCTGCCAAACTGCTTTCCAATTTTCCCAGAAATTTTTGTGCAATAATCAGTTCTTACACCCAAAGCCTAGATCTTAGGGTTTATCAAACACACAATTATGATGGTCATTTACTACAGTATATTGTCTGCCTAATTTACTCCACTGATACACCACTCCATTTCTTAGCCAGTATCAGATTGTTTTGATCATCACCACTCTTTAATATAATTTGTTTCTTCTTAATTTTGGTTAGATTTATCCAATTCTGAGAGGGGAAAGTTGAGGTTTCCTGGTAGTACAGTTTTATTGTCTATTTTCTCCTGTAACTCATTCAACTTCTCCTTCAGAAATTTAGATGCCATACAATTTGGTGCATATATGTTTAGTATTGATATTACTTCATTGTTTAAGGTAGCTTTCAGCAAGATATAGTTTCCTTCCTTATCACTTTGAGTTAATTTCTTTTTGCTTTGTCTGATATCTTGATTGCTCTCCTTGTTGGTGTTTTATGCTTCAGCTGATGCATAATATATTCTGCACTAACGCCTTATCTTTTTGACTACTTGCAATACTTTCTCTGGGATATGTGAGTTCTGGAGTTTGGTTATAATACATCTGAGAGGTTTTTTTTTTGGGGGGGGGGGAATCTCTTTCAGTGGTGATTGGGAAAATCTTTCAATTTTTATTTTGTCCTCCATTTCTAAGATATTGGAAGAGCTTTCATTAATAACTTGAAAGATGTTGAGGTTTTTTAAAATTATTATCATGAGTTTGAAGCATTCTAATAATTTTCAAATTAGCTCTCCTAGTACAATTTTCCACGTCAGTACTTTTTAATGAGAAATCTCTCATTTTCTTCTATTTTTTAAATTTTGTTTTATCATATATTGATGTCTCATGGAGTCATTAGCTTTCATTTTTCCAATTCTAATTTTTAAGGAATTATTTTCTACAGTGAGCTTTTTAAATTTCCTCTTCCACTTGGCCAATTACATTGTTAAAGTTATTTTCTTTGGTGAATTTTTGTCTATCTTTCTCCATACTGTTGACTCTTTTTACATGATTCTCTTTCGTTACTCTCATTTCCTTTCCCTATTTTTCCTCTACTTCTCTAATTTGCTTTTTAACATCTTTTTAATGCTTTTCTGGGATTTCTTTTTTTGTCCTGAGACCGAACTATATTTTTCTTTGAGATTTCACATTCAGCCTGTTTGACACTATTGTCATCTTCTCAGTGTGAGCCTTGATTCTTCCTGTCACCATAATTTTTTATAGTCAAGTTCATTTTTATTTTCTTATTTTCTTTCTACCTGTTTTGTGACTTAGGGTTTTTATGTGAGAGTTGGGCTCTGGTCCTGCGCTATCTTCAGCTTCTTGTGCTGAAGCTCAGGGTCTTGCTTCTGGCTTCCAGGCCTAGATCCTGGCCTGCACCAGTTGTGGGACCTTGCTGTCATGTTGCTATGGAAACAGGGTCTCTCTGTTGACTGAGCCTGGATGAGGGATGTTGTTGGTCTACCCCCAGGGCCATACTCTTTCTGCTGACTGGCCCAGGGGCAGGGCCTAATTACTGGCCAGCAAAGGGACTGAAACCTCACTGGTAGCCTGTGCTGCAGATCAGGCCACTGGGACAGGGTCTTGTTGTGTTGCACTGACTGCTGGCTTAACTTGGGGACTGCTGGTTTGTAGGAAGCCCTTTCTAGTGAATTGTCCCAGACTTGGAGGTCTGCTGCAGGCTCAGTGCTGTGAAGCTAGTTGTTGATGCTCTCAGACCTTGTTCAACTTCCACTCCAGTGAGACAGCACTTTCCTGCTGTGCTGGTAAGCTACATACCTGCTCCAAAATTAATTCTGATTCAGTTTTTAAGTTACTTGGACAAGGATTTGGGAGGGTTCTGAAGGGTTTCTTCCACACTCCATCAGCTTGACTCCAGAAGTCTGTAATATAGTTTGAAATCTAGAAATGTTAGGGTGCCTTCCTTAGCATTTTAAAAATTGATTCCCTTCTTCTTGACCATTTGATCTTCCAGATGATTTTTAAAATATTTCCTATAACTCTTTAAAATAATTCTTAGGTAACTTGATTAATATGGCACTAAATAAGTAAACTAGGTAAAATTGTCATTTTTAATGTTTTAACTCAAACTGCCCATGAGCAATTAATATTTTTCCAATTATTTAGGTCTGAATTTATTTTTGTGAAAAGTGTTTTGTAATTCTGTTCATGTAACCTCTTGATCTTTCTCGATTCATAGACTGCCAAGTCTTTTATATGGTCTGCAGTTACTTTAAAAGTTGGAAATATGTAGAAATGCTGGTGATTTATGTGGGTTTATATACATCCTGCAACTTTTCTGATGCTGTTAATTAATTTCAAGTAGGCTTTTTTTCCCAGACAATTCTTTAGGATTCTTTAAGTATGCCACCATATCATCTGCAAATAAATAGTTTTATTTGCTTGTTGTCTATTTTTACTCTTTCAATGTCTCATTGCTATAGCTACAATTTCTAGTACAATATTGAACATAATGAGACATCCTTGCTTTACTCCTGATGCTATGGGGAAGGGTTCAACTTTATCATCATTGAAAATAACGCTTTCTTTTGATTTTACATTGATACTACTTCTCATTTTAAGGAAGGCTTCATTGGTTCATGTGCTTTCTAATATTTTTAATATGAATGGGTGTTTTAATTTGTCAAAGGTTTTTTTTCAGCATCTACTGAGGTACTCATGTGATTTTTGTTGTTGTTTTTCTATCAATATTGTCAATTATGTTAAGAGTTTTACTAATATTGAAGCAGTCCTTCTTTCTCAGTATAAAACCCACCTTGTCAGAGTATAGAATCTTTATGATATATTGCTGTAATATCCTTGTTAGTATTTATTTAACTATTTTGCTTTAATAATTAATAAGGAGACTAGTGTATAGTTTTCTTTCTCTGTTTTTGTTCTTCCTAATTTAGTTATTAAAATCACATTTGTATCATAAGAGGAATTTGGTAAAACTCTTTGTTGATTTTGAAAATAGTTTGTATAGTAATAGGATTAATTATTCCCTAAGTGTTTGGCAGAATTTGCTTTCAAATCCATCTGATGCAAGGTTTTTATTCCCCCTTAAGGAATTCATTGATGGTTTATTTAATTATTTTTTAAAGATAGGGCTATTGAAATATTCTATGTCCTTTTCCATTAATCTGTGCAATTTGCATTTTTGTAAATATTCATTGATTTTACTTAGATTGTCAGATTTACTAGTGTATAACTGGGAAAAATTACTTTTATTTTATCTTCAATGATGGTATTTCACCCTTTTCATTTTTTCCCCTGTGATTTGTTTTTTTTCTTTTTTCTAAAATAAAATTAATGAAAATGTTTATCTTCTTTTTTATTTTTTCATAAAAACAGTGTAATGGCAAGCAAAGAAGTACTTAGTGCTTTGTTTTAGCTATTTAATTACTTAGTGCCTTGTTTTAGTTCAAGTTTCTTTTAAGCCTTGCCCATGATTATTTCAAGTCTTTGTCAAGAAACAGAACTTGTGAACCTGACAACTTGTGGAACCCAGAACTTGTGAACCCCTATTGCTGATGTAACAGGAAGGGGCAGAAGAAGGAGGAGTTTAGTGACCATATATAAGAAGAAGCCCAAACTGGGGAAGGGAAGAACTGAGAAGAGAGCACTTGTGGTGTTAGAATTGAGAAAGGGATCTTTGTGGTGGCCGGACACTCTGTCTGTTCTGTTCTGTTTGTTTTGATTTTTGTTTGTGATACTTTGAACAGAAGCCCTGGGACCTTACTGGCAGCCCTGAAAGAGGATTTTCTTGTTGTCTATTTAAAGTCATGGGACTGTACTGACGATTTGAGTTGAGTTCTCAGACCTTGTATGTGGGCCTGTGTTCATTTCACAGGCAGATAGTGAATTGGTGATGGTGCCAGCAATGTGGATGAATATTATTTTGGCGCTGTTAAGTTTTGTCTTCCCAGAACCAGAAACTGTGAAGTACTTGAAGTGGACTGGGTGCTGTGAGCTTCAATATGGAACTGGGTGAGGAACTGGACAAGGAGCTGAGAACTGCCTACCTTTGAATCCAGGTGACAGTTGGGCAGATTCAGGTAGGAGCTCAACCCATGAAAGAGGAACCATGGAATTTGGGAGCCAGCCTTGAGTCAAGATGAAAAAGATGTCTCCTTGGGTACTTGATGCTGACTGAGAAGATTGTGATTTACTGTGACCTAGGGGATGAGAACTTTGACCTGTGTATTTTGTGTCCCTTAAGGAGGCTTGTTCCTTATGGATGTTTGAGTTAAGGACTTATTGAATGATATCTTTTGTTTAAAATTCTGTGGCCACATAGGTGAAAACTAGGTGGCCACATTAGTAATAACTTGTTATGTTATAACATTCTGTACTTTGGGTTCTGTCAATGTTTTGCTTTAATTTACTACTGAATAATTAGGTAGTTCACTATACTATGTAATCAGAACCTTAAAGCTGTTCACAGGAGCAGTCTTCTGGAAAGATGCTCATGCTTGGTTTTACAACCAGCTCCTAGCTTTATTAATTTGTTCAATGGTTTCATTACTTACAGTTTTATTAATCAGTCCCTTAATTTTCAGGATTTCTAATTAACTGATTAATTGGGAATTTTTAATTTGTTCTTTTGCTACTTTTTTTAGTTGCATTCCCAATTCATTTATCTAATCTTTCTCTTTTCTTTATATACACATTAAGGACATAAATGAACCCAGAAGTGTGTGTGTGTGTGTGTGTGTGTGTGTGTGTGAATTTCCCACTTTGAATAAATTCTGATGTGATAGAGGTTCAACCATTGTCCCATTCTTTCCACCATTTTCTCCACTGTACACATTCATCTCTACATGCCTCTTTTATGTGAGATAATTTACTTATTCTTCTTGCTTTTCCCTTCTCCAATGGGATCCCTCTTTTGCAATTTTCCATTTTTTACATCATCCTATCATAATTAACTCACTCACACATTCTTTCTCTATTTAGAATCTTTCTAATTTCCCTAATACTTATAACATTCTTAGAAAATATGGGTTCCATCTTCCCCAAAGAAAAGAGAACAATTTAACCTTTTGAGTCTCTTATAATTTTCCTTCATTTTACCCTTTTGTACTTTTCTTAAGTTGTATTTGAAATTTAAATTTTCTATTCATCTCTGGTCTTTTTGTCTGGAATGCTTGAAAGATTTCTATAATATCTATGTTTTTCCTTGGAATGATTATACTCATTTTTTTGTAGATTATTGGAACATCACATCATAAATCCTCTGCTTCTTTCATTTTGGAGGTATTTAATCTTTTGCTATCTTGAATCTGATTCAATGGTATTTGAATGGTTTATCTATGGATAATTGAAGTATTTTCTCTTTACTTGAGAGCTTTGGGATTTGGCAATAACATTCCTGATGGTTTTCATTTAGGATTGCCTTTTAGGTAGTGATCAGCATATATTTTCTATTTTACATTCTGGCAATATTTGGGTAGTATTCCTTGGTAATTTCTTGAAATATGATGTCTAATTTTTTTTTTTGATCTTGTCTTTTAAGTATGTCAGGAATTCTTAAGTCATCTCTCCTTGTTCTACTTTTCGGATCAGTTATTTTTCCAATGAGACATTACACTTTTTCTTCTATTTTTTTTCATTTTTTGATTTTGTTCTTTTGTTTCTTGATGTCTCCATGAGTCCTTTTACTTGACCAATGTAAATATTTAAGAAATTATTTTCTTTAGTGAGCCATTCTGTCTTATTTTACATTTGGATAATTCTGTCTTTCAAAGTATTATTTTCTTTCATATTTTGGTGCCTCTTTTACTAAGTGTAAGGACAAGCATGAGCAACTTTCCAGAGGACTATTGCTGGGAACAGTTTCAAGGTTCTTATCACATAATATAGTGAACTCTCTATTTATTCAGTAATAAACTAAGACAAAACATTGACAGAAACCAAAGTACAGAATTCACAATGTTACAGCATAACAAGTTATCACCAAAGTGGCTGTACAGTTTCCACCAAAGCAATCACCTATTTTTAAACAAAAATTCAGTAAGTCCTTAATTCAATCACCCTTAAGGAGCAAGCCTCCTTAAGGCACACAAAGTACAAAGGTCAAAGTTCTCCACCTCTAGGTCACAGTAAAACATGATCTTCTCTTTCAGCATTAGGTACCCAAATCTTGAATCAAGGCTGGCTCTCAGATTCTATGGTTCCTCTTCCGTGGTACCATCTCCTGCCCAATTCTATCCTACTGTCACTTGGATTCAAAGGCAATAAGTTCTCAGATCTTTGTCCAGCTCCTTGTCCAGTTTTTCATCTAGTTACCATACCATATTGAAGCTCAGAGTGTCCAGTCCAACTCAAGTCCTTCATGGTTCCTGTTTCTGGGAAAACAAAACTAAAGAGAGCCAAAAGAATATTCATACACATTGCTGGCACCATCATTATATCACTATCTGCCTGTGAAATCAAGAGACCCACAAACAATGTCTAAGGGGTCAAAACAAATCAACAGTAAAGTCCCAGGATGTCAGAAACCCTCCTCTAGGACTTCTTTAAACAGACAAGCAGAAAATCCTCTTTCAGGGCTGCCAGTAAGGTTCTAGAGGTTTTGTACATGGTGTCACAATCACATCAACACAGACAGAACAAACAAACATAGTGTGCCTGGATACCACAAGTTTTCTCCTTCTCAACTCTACCAAGAGTTCTTTTCTCAGTTCTGCCACCACAAGTTCTGATTTCAGTTCTACTCTCTCCAGCTTGGATTTCTCCTTACATGTGGTCATTAGCTCCTCCCCTTCCTGTTGCTGATGCAACAGGAGTTCACAAATTTTAGGGTTCACAAGTTGTGGGGTTCAAAAGTTCTGCTTCACAACAAAGACTTGATCAAATCATGGGCAAAGCTTCAAAAAAAAAAAACCTGAACTGAAACACGGTGTCAACTAAATTGCTGAAACAAGGCATTAAGTGCTTCTTTGTTTGCCATTACACCAAGGTACAAATTATCCTTTCATTTTTTGTTCCTTTCATTGTAGTTTCTTGGCCTAATTCTTCCTCTATCACTTTTATTTCATTTGGAAAAAAAAATTAGAGTGGTGGAGACAAGATGGCAGCTAGAAGCAGGGACTTGCTTGAGTTCTCTCCCAAACCCCTCCAAATACCTGTAAAAAAGGACTTTAAGCAAATTCTAGAGCTTAAGAACCCACAGAATGACAGTGAAACAAAACTCCAGCCCAAGACAGACTGGAAGGTTGACAAGAAGGGTCTATCATAATGAACTGGGAGTGAAGCACACTCCAGCATTTTGTTTACACAAATGGCAAAGCTCATATAATGTTTAGCTCCCTCCTTTCTTTCCCTCTACTATAATATGTTTTTTGCCTCTTTGTGTGGTGTAACTTACCCTTTTCTGCTTCTTCCTTTCCCTCTTCTCCCATTATGGTCCCTTTGCACCCCTTAATAAGGTTTTTTATCATCATTTCAGTTAATTTACACCCACACCCTCTATTTATCTATATCCCTTTAAAATGTAGTGATAAGTATGCAATTCTCAATATTAAAAGGTATCAGCTTCCCATATAGGGATGTAAATAGCTTGTTCTTATTAAATAACAAGTTGCGTGTGTTTTCCCCGTTTAGCTTTCTATGTATCTCTGGAGTCTTGTATTTGGAGATCGAATTTTCCATTGAGCTCTGGCTTTTTCATCAGGAAGGTTTGGAAATCCCTTATTTCATTGAATAACCATCTCCTTGCCTGAAAGATTATGCTCAGTTTCACTGGATAGCTGATCCTTTGTTGTAGCCCAAGCTCATTTCCCTTATGAAATATCATATCCCAGTCCCTCTGTTCTTTCAGTGTAGAAGCTGCTAGGTCCTGTGTGATCTTGACTGTAGTTCCATGATATTTGAATTGTTTCTTTCTGGCTGCCTGAAGTATTTTTTCTTACCTGGTAGTTCTGGAATTTGGCTACAACATTTCTTGTAGTTTTCAATTTGGTATCTCTTTCAGGAGGTGTACAGAGGATTCTTTTGATAACTATTTCATCCTCTGGTTCTAGAACCTCAGGGCAGTTTTCCTCAATAATTTCTTAGAGGATGTTATCCAGGCTCTTTTTTTCATCATGACTTTTCAGTAGACCAATCATTCTTAGATTATCTCTCCTGGATCTGTTCTCCAGTCAGTTATTTTTCCATTGAGATATTTTACATCCTTTCCTAATTTTTCATTCTTGAGGTTTTGTTTGACTGATTCTTGATGCATCATAGAGTCATTGGCTTTGATTTGGCTTATACTGATTTTTAGTGAATTATTTTCCTCAGCTAATTTTTGGAGCTCCTCTTCCATATGTTCAGATTTCATTTTTAGAGATTTATTTTTTATTATATTTTGAACCTCTTTTTCCATTTCACACATTTTTACTTTTCAAAGAGCTACTTTTTTCACTGAACTGTTTTCCTATTTTTGCAATTGTAATTTTAAAAGAATTGGCCAGTTTATCTTCTACCTCTCTAATTTGGTATTTAAAACCCTTTCTGAGCTCTTCCAAGAATTCTTTCTGAGCTTGAGAGCAATTGATATTCATTTTTGACGCTCCAGCTGTGGGTGTAGAGTCAATGCTGTCTCCTTCTGCATTTGATTCTTCATGCTCACAATAATAGGATTCTAGAGCCTTTGTCTTTGCAATCTGTTTTTTCCCCATTTTGAGGCACAGCTTTAGCCACACCCTTCCTCTGGGACTCCCTAGACTTTAGTTGGTTTCACTATTTTAGGATTTTACTCTGAGGCTGTAATTTCTGGGTTGGGAGGTGATTAAGGCAGCCAGGGTTCATGCCGCTATCCTAGTCCCTGGAAGTTCAGGTATGTGATTTCTTAATTTCCAGCCTATTGGGTTGATAATCTGAGGAGCATCTGCTGCCACTGCTCTGTGCCCTATGTTTGTCTCTTACCCAGCTCTGACAGATCCCCAGTCCTGCAGTGATAGGTCTGGGAATGGCCCCTGTAGTTAATGGATCAGCTTTCCCCTGAGAGATTTCTTTAATATTTAACTAATACAACTTGTTTAATCACACTTATCTTTCTTTCTAACTTTTTCATTTATCATTGACTCTTCACATAGAATATCAGATCCTGAATGGATAGAGTCCAAATTTGATGACTTCTTTCTCATGGTTGGTAAGTACTGTTCATAAAGGATGAAAAATATATCCCTTATCTTGAGAGGTGGGAGAGTACATGGGCAGAATATTTCCTATATTGTAATATATAGTCTCTGTATATTTTTTGTTCATTAATTGTTTTTCTTTTCTATGAGCAGAGGTTCAAAAGGTGTAGGAGTTGGTGGCATATCTGGAATTCATAGCAATATGAAAGTAAAACAAATAAATTGCATATTATAAAAGCAGATCACCCTAGGAATGCTGGCAGATCTTTTCCTTTCCACATCCCTTTCTTTTATTCCTGATCTAGTGCCATCTAGAAACACTGTCTGAATACACTGATTTTCAGAATCATAAAACTTTATATTATGAAGGGAACTTGGTGAACCTTTAATCCAATATTCATTTCAAATGAATACACACATACACACACATGCACACATCTATATCTATATCTATATCCATATGTGTGTATATGTGTATGCATATATATGTGTATTTATGTATATGTAAATGTGTATGTGTGTATATATAGTTATGTATGTACGTGTATATGTATACATATGTGTGTGTGTGTGTGTATCCCACCACAATACATCAGGCAAATAGATATCTAACATTCATGTGCAGAAGTTCAATGGAGTAGAGTCCATTTTCTAAATGGTTTTTTTTCTTCTCCCATTTTGCTTTTGGAAAAGCTGAAAGGCCTGAGTGCTTCAGAATTGGGATTTGGCAAGGGATAAACATTAACAACAACAACAATAATAATGAACAAAGAGGTAAAAAGTGTGAAAGCACAGGAAGGGAGGAAAGTGAAGACAAAGCAGGAGTAAATAACTGAAGAGGTATCAGAAATGTCGGTCAGGATGATTCAACTGTTATTCCCATAATAAAATGTAGAAATTGCAGTGTTGGAAGAAGGTAATATGCATTTAATAGGGAAAAGATGGCACAGGAATGGAGACAAGATGGTAGAATAGAGAATGCACCCAGCTGAGCTATCCCAACATTCTCCTCCAAAAAAACTTTAAAATAATGACTGAAATAGAATTATGGAATGGCAGGGCAAAAAAAAAGGTCATAATGACACATTCTTCCAGCCAAAGATAACTTAGGAGGTCAGAAAGAAAATCCTGTGAAATGGAGAAGGAGACTGGAACACAGGGGGCCCACATGAAGAAACGCCTGGGGTTGGAGGGGCAGGGAAGAGATGGTTGTGACTGAAGCATCAGGAGCTTTGGGAGTTCTTAAGCCAGGAATGGTAAGGGAACCTAGCAACTTTTCAGAATGAGATTACAGGGGATGCTTGTGTTAGGACAGAACTAAATATTGTTTGTCATATTTCAAAGGTAGAGAGGAACTTTTGTTCAAAAAAGAATGAGAGTCCTGGGGAGCAGTATTAATTCCAGTCACAAAAAAATCAGAGACCCCGAGGAACAGTATCATGTCCCAAGGGAAGAGGGGTCCTGTGAAGCAGTATTTATTGCAATCCCAAGACATCAAGGGTCACTCATGTGAAAGGACCAGAGGGTAATCAGAGAGCAGACAACACTAGAGCTTCATTCATGTATTAATTGGTTCAAAGATGAAAACACACACACATACACACACACACAATCAATTTGAAATTGAAATCTATCTTATTGAACAAGAAAGGAGGAGGAAAAGTGTGGGGGGTGATATAAGGGAGGGCAGATAAAAAAGTAAAAAGTGTTGAGAGGAGGGGCAACATAAAAAAAGAAAATGATTAACAGAAGAAAATAGGATGGAGGGAAATATAGGTAGTTATCATAAATGCAAATATGAATAGGATGAACTCTACCATAAAGGAGAAGCAGAAAGCAGAAGGGATTAGAAACCAGAATCCAACAATGTGATGTTTGCAAGAAATATAGTTGGATCAGGGAGAGACACACACAGAATTAAAATAAGGGGTTGGAACAGAATTGGTTAAGTTTCAACTGATTTTTAAAAGCAAGAGTAGCAATTGTGAAGTCAGACAAAACAAAAACAAAAATAGACCTAATTAAAAGCAACAAGCAAGGAAATTATATATTGTGAAAAGCCTCTACAGATAATGAAGTTGTATCAATATTAAAATTATATGCACTAGATGATATAGTATCCAAATTCTTAAAGGTAAATTTAAATGAATTACAGGAGAATAGACAGTAAAATTACAGTAATGGGGAACCTCAAGTTTTCCCTTTTAGAGATGGATTAATTTCCCCACAAAATAAATAAGCAACAAGTCAAGTTGATGAATAGAATCTTAGAAAAGTCAGATATGATAGACATCTGGAGAAAATGGAATGGGAATAGAAAAGAATATTCCTTTTTCTCAGCTGCACATGGTACATTCAAAAAGTGACCATGTTTTAGGACATACAAACCTCAAAACTAAATGCAAAAAGGCATAAATATTAAGTTCAACCTTTTCAGACATCAGAGCAATAAGAATTTATTTTAAAAAGGCCAGTGGAAGTATGGATTAAAAGTTAATTGGAAATAAAAAATCTAATTCCAAAGAATGAGTGGATCAAAGATCAAATCACAAAAAGAATAATTTCAATAAATAAAAAGACTATGAGACAACATTTAAATATTTATGGAATACAAGCAAAGCAGTGATTCAAGGGAAATTAATATCTCTAAATGCGTACACCAACAAAAATAGAGAAAAAGCAAATCAATGAGTTGAGGCTGCAACTAAAAAAATTCTATAGAAAAGAAAAAATTACACATCTCTAATTAATCAACAAATTAGAAATCCTGAAAGTCAAAGGAAAGATTAATAAAATTGAAAGTAAGGAAACCATTAAACTAATAAATAAAAATAGGAAATACGTTCATAAAAAATAAACTATTTGTTAATTCGATTATAAAAAGTAAAGAAAATAAATTACTAGTATCAAAAAATAAAAAAGGTAGACGCACTACCAATAAAGATGAAATTAAAATAATTTTTAAAAGAGACCTTCCCAATTATATTCCAGGAAAATTGATAATCTAAGGGAAATGAATGAATATTTCCAAAATATAAACTGCCTGGATTAACAGAAGAGGAAATAGACTATTTAAACAATCTATCAAAAAAAAAAAAAAGAAATTAAGCCATCATTGAGAAGTCTAAGAAAAAAAAATCTTAGGATCAGACGGATTTACAAGTGAATTCTACCAAACATTAAAAGAATAATTCATACCAAGACCATATAAACATTTTTAAAAGGTAAAAAAGTAGTTCAAACAAATTTCTTTTATGACACAAATATAGTTTTGATAGTTAAACCAACATGATGAAAAACAGAGAAAGAAAACTATAGAATTATTTCCTTAATGAACATCAAGTCAAAAATTTTGATAATAAAATGTTCGCAATGAGATTATAACAATATTTCAGAAAGGTCCTACAATATGATCAGGCTGTTTTCATACCAGGAATGCGCAACTTATTCAATATTGGAAAGGTTGATCATATCAATAATAAAAACAACAAAAATCACATGATCCCATCAACAGATGCAGAAAAGCCACTGACAAAATGCAACACCCATTCCTATGAGAAACACTAGAAGGCACAGAAATCAATAGAGCCTTTTTTTAAATGGTAAGTAGAATATATTTAAAACCAAAAATTAAGCATTATCTGTAATGGAGTAAACTTGAATCCTTCCCAGTAAGATCAAGGGTGAAGGAAGGTTACCTATTATCACAGCAATTATTCAATATTATATTAGAAACACTAGCTATGGCAATAAAACAAGATCAAGAAATTGAAGGAATGAAAATAGGCAAATAGCAAATAAAACTATCCCTCTTTGCAAATGATATGAATATATATGATTTAGATAACCCTAGATAATCAAATAAAAACTATCTGAAATAATGAACAACTTTAACAAAGTTTTAGCATATAAATTAGGCCTATATGTATTGTCAGCATTCCTATATCCTGCCAATGAAACACAGCAACAAGAGATGTAGAAAGAGAAATTCTCTTTAAAATAATTTCTGACAATATAAAATACTTGGGATTCTACCTTCCAGGAGAAACCCAGGGATTATATAAACACTATTACAATATGCTTTTTGCCCAAATAAAGTCAAATCTAAACATGTGAGTTTTTAGGCAAATTTTCTTCTACTTTTGTAGAAAATATTCTTATTTTGATCAAGTTGGGCCAGATAAAACTGAGATTCCCTGATTAGCTAAGTCAATACACATGTATAAAGCACTTACTGCCAATCAATGTGCTAAGAATAGGGAAAATTTTAAAGTTTAAACAAGACAGTCTTTGCTCTTACCAAGGTATCAATTAATGTTTGTCTCATTCTACTTATATTTCTGTCTTTCACCATCCTGGTCACTTTCTGCTGCTCATTATCCCATTTTTTCACTGTTCTTTCTACAATGTAGGACCAAGAACTAAACGTAGTACTCAAGTTCTGATCTGACCAGGATATATAGTGGAACTCTTTTCTCCTTATTTCTTAAATCTATGACTCGCTTAATGCACATTAAAACCACTTTACCTTTTACGGGAACTGCTGTATCACATTGTTTGATAAAGTCAAACTTGTGGTCACTAAATTTTTCAAATCATTTTTTTTTCTGGGGAATTATTTTTAACCCTTTTCTCCCATTTTATATTTCTGTAATATAGTTTTGAACCCAAGCATGAGATTTGGTTGTTATTTTTTTTTACCTTTTTTCCAATTATTAAAGTCACTGAATGCATGTCTAGCACATTTTGTTCCCGTGCTGCCTTCTACAAACTCTATAAATGGCTGGTGTTAAGCTGACTACAATCATATATCTAGATGTATATATTATACACCTACTATTTTGAAAGGGACTGGAAGTGATGAAATTAATGAGGGTCATTTTCACTTATAATTTAGGCCATAAGAAGCAATAATCCTTAATATAATTATATAGAATAGCATTTATGGAACATAACATTTAGGTACATTGAAAAGTCTATGTTGTGTCTTTGGGGAACAGGAAGAATTGAATACTTGTACAATGTTCTTTGAAAACAGACAGGAAAGACACAAATACTGAAATCCCAAAAGCACTTCAGTAGAAATGACCTGGTTATCATGACACTAAATGGAGTGACTGAAAGACATGAGTTGCAGGTTTAAGGACTGGATACTATAGGCAATTCCATGAATGACCTCTCTAGCTGGAAATTGGAAATGAAGGATGGGCTATGACACACTGTCCCCTAAATTGCTTTATAAAGATTTTGTGCATAGAGCTTTCCTTCTGTGCACATTCTTCCTCTTTAAATCAGGCTTTTCATTTCTGTCCTGTGTGCCTGAATGTCCAGAGAGGGGAGATAAGAGCTCTTTCTTAGATCAGGGAACACATTACATTAAGTTCTAATGCATAACTTACAGAGGGCAAAGTGGCACTCTCTGCACACCTTTTCAAGAAAGAGTAAGGAGTACAATGTTATGACTTGCCATTTAAGGGAACTTTAATTCAAAAGCTTGGACATCATTAAAGTCATTTCTTTATGCTAGATACTTTATGTGGATGAGATTCCCCTCGACTATTTCCTTTAATTTTATCGGTTTGGGGTAATATAATTGGATTCTTAGCCAATTCTGGAGCCTTTCCACCATCCAAATAGATTTGAATGAAATTTTAATGTAATGAGTAAGTTAGTCCATTTTTAATTTTTGCTTTTCAAATACATGATTCCAATTTTTACCTGGAGTTGAAGTGACTTGTCTAAGGTCATATTCTTAGTCAGTGGAAGAATTGGGACTAAGAATCAAAGCTCTTAACTCCTGATTGTTATTCCAGTGCTTTTACAGGCTAGCTTCTCCTATTTCTTTATTGTCATCATGTATATGACCATATGACTTCTAAACATAGGTAATGAATAGTGGTCTCAGGAGGATTACGTATTTCCCTTGGGACTGCTTTTACAGATTGTTCAACTTGATAGTTTAGATATGAATAATTTGACACCTTTATTATTATTTTCTCTAATGATACCAAAGATCAAATATTAGGTTCCAATGCAAATGTATTGTATGAACCCAAGAGGTTTTAAAGTAATTGCAACGACAGAATTCGGTACAGCGTTAGTCAACAAGCATTTATTTAATAAATACTATTTTCCAGTTACTGTTGTAAGCATTATGAATGCAAAGTAAAGGGAAAATAAACAAGAGCAAAAACCAGTTTGTCATTTTAAATATCTCAAAGTCTAGTGAAGGAGACATGCAAATAACAACATACTAATACAATATTTAAAATAAATTGGAGACAGTCAGAAGAAAGAAGTCACTAGGATTAAGAAGAATCCAGAAATGATTCTCATAAAAGGTGATATTTTAACAAGGACTTGAAGAAAGTCAAGAGTTGAAGAGAAAGAAGGAAAAAATTCCAGGTATGGGGACAACCAATGAAAATGGCCAAATAATGTCTTTTAGGTAGAAAAGGAAGAAGGTCAGTGTTACTGGTTCATAGAGCGTGTTGTAGGGAGAAGGGTCATAAGGTGTAAGATGACTGGAAATGTAGGAAGTGTCTAGGTTATGAAGGCTTTGAACACCAATCAAATCTTAAAATTGATCCTGGAGATAATAGGGAGCAATTAGAATTTATTGCATGGGAGAAGGGTTTGCAAATATAATTGACAATTAATGAAGCATGAATTAAAGTCGAGAGAGATCATAGGTGCAGAGAATAACCAGAAGACTCTGCAGTAGTCCATATATGAGGTGATAAGGGTGGCAGTACTGTCTCAAGAGAGAATTAAGTATATATGAGATTTTATAAAGACAGAATGGACAGGGCTTGAAGACAAGTTGAATTAACTTGAGTGAGGAGTTGAGAATAATACCTAGATTGAAATCCCAGCCTAGTAGGAGGATAGTGGTATCCTTATATGTGAGTTATATGAGATGAACCAGAGGGAATAAAAACAGTTCTTGGTGAATGCCTTCATTTTTTTAGTGGTATATGAGCCCAAGTTTTCAGCTCAGATGATTGAAGAAAGGCAACCAAGAGATGTTTAAAGGATTAAAATGTTTCAAAAGGAACTAGGTTGGGTGGCATAGTAAATTATTTAGGGAGAAAAAAAAGATTGCCCTGCCTCAATGAATGCCTGATTGCGATTATCCCATGAAATTAGCAGCAAACCTTTAATCAAAGGTTCATGATTTCCTTTATTTTCATTCAGTAACATACAAAGGACTAAAGCTAGAAGATGGTGGGAATAATATCAGGCTAAATCTTAGCAGGGCAAGATCAGTGGTAGGAGAAGGGGTCAAGGTGACTCAAGAAAATAGGACAGTAAAGAGTTGAACTGGTTCACCTAGGTGTGAAGGGAGGGGAGAATAACCATAACATTGGTGATAATCAGGAAAATAATTGATGGAATTGAGATATTGGATTTCGTGATGAGGATAAAGAGGAGGGATTATGGCAAGTAGGAAGAGAGAAGACCAGGATGACAAGAGATTGTCACCAGAAAATGGAATTTCAGAGTTTTTCAACAGAAAGGGAACATTTGTAGTCACTGGAAAGATCAAGAATATGACCAATTCTCTATATAGTGAGGTGAAGTGAAAGAATAGTTCATGGGAAATGAATAAGCTGAAGTACAGGGAAGTAAGGATGTTTGAGGCATTATTGATATGTATTTGAAACACCAGTCACCCACCCCCACAATTATGAGGACAGGTGTTTGGAAGAAAAGACTATGATCCAGGCACTGAATTCACTGGATGAAAAACGATAATTATAATAAATTTGATAGATAACAGTTACCAGAATTTTTGATTGGGTGATAAATATGGACGTGATGCACAATAAAGGGTGACAGGTTATTGAGTGATAGTGGAAATGGGAGGGCATGAAATGTCAATGGGAAGCAAGTAATCTTCTAATTCTCTCACCTGAACAGATTTGAATGAAAATACAACCAGTGTTTGAAGGAGCAGCCAGGGATGCTATATCATCTGGAGGAAACCATGTTTTAGTGAGTATGGAAAGATGGAAGGGAACTAGAAAGAAAAAAATTAAGATGGAATCAAATTTGTTACCTATGAATCAAGCATTATGGAGAACACAGTGGAAAGTGATATCAATTTAGAATTGTACATTTTGGGTTTGCATTGAGTGGTATAGGGAAAAGGGAAAAGGTAGTGGGGTACTGAGAACATGATTTCCATAATGACAGCCAGGCATCCAGAACCATTGATATAGGAGGGTATGATGGAGTCAGGGTTTGTTGATCAGTGAGGAATTCCATAAGGTATATCATCAATATTCCTAGGGATTCAGCCTAAGGGTGAAGACCTCTTGGCTTGAAGGGTAGATGAAAATGAGGAGTTGAGGCATGCACTAAGATTGTGAACATACATGACTTGAAGGATAATAGTACCCACCACAGAAATAGAGAAGTTAGATTTCAACCACCTTTATTGGAAAAAAATACTGGATTTAGTTTTGAATACATTGAGCTCAAGGTATTTATAAGAAAACCAATTTAAAGTTTCTAATAGGAAGTTTGTGATTTAAGAGTGGAGTTCAGGAGGAATTCAGGTCTCAGTGAGCATCAGAAAATAGGAGTAGGAAAGAAAAAGCTTTAATATAAAATCAAGAATGTTACTTATGGATTAGGAATTCCACTTGTTGAGGTAAGAAGTGAAGAACCTTCGAAGACGGTTGTATCAAAAGAAGAAAAGGTCTTTTAGAAGGAGAACTAGAAGAGTACCGTCATGAAAACCTAAACAAAAGAGATTATCAAGAAAAAGGATGGATGACAGTGTCAAAGTCTACAGAGAGAAACAAAGATTAGGAATGAGAATAGGTCATCAGATTTGGCAAGCAACATTGTTGGTTCACTTTGGAGAGAATAATTCTTGTAGGATATTAAAGTCTGGAGCCAGACTGCAGAGAAAATGAGAGTGAGAAGAAATGAAGTGGAAGCTCCTCCACATCACCATTGTCAGTAAGAAATCTTTATTTACAATTTAGAGATCTGAATTCTACTCATAATTATGCTACCAACTAGTAATGCATATTTATGGACAGCTGGTTGGCACTGTGGGGAAAGAAAAAGACCAGGCCGGAAGTTAGAAAAACTTGAATTCAAATAAGGCATCAGTCATGGTTATAATTTCATCATGAGCATCAGGACATATGTTGATATAGAAGATAGATTATTGCTCTTACAATCAGAAGAACAAGTTTTCCACCATGAAGGATCCTCCCTCCTAGTGTCACTGTTTAGCCTCTCTTATACACTTAATAATTGTCTTACTTGTGTTATAGTTATCTCATATAGGTCTTATCCCCTTACTATTCCAAAAGTATTCTCAGTCTAGCACAGTTTTAAATATCAATAAGTGTTTGCAGAATTGAATAGAGATTAAGGGTAGCAGCAGCTTGGACAGTCATATTTAATTCATATGAAAAGAAAAATATATTCCATAAATAAACAAGCTTTGCCATCAAGAAAAAAGAACGGGTTTCAAATCTCAGCTTTTCCATTTTCTAGCCATATTACCATAGAACATCCGTGTCTTGCTTCTGACTCTTAGCTATCTCTTCTCCAAAAAGTATTATAATAACACTTGCATGAACATATAGAATTGTGGTAAAATAGTTTGCTCAGTTGTTTTTAATAAATAACATATGAACGGATGATCGTATTTTACTGTAATATAAGATAAATGACTTCATAATAACAATAGCACCCATGTACTAGGATTACAAAGACTTTGTATATTTAGCCCATTTGACATTAAGGTGTTAATTGCTTAATGTGTTGCTCTTCCTAGCATATCTGTATTTGAAAAGAAACTGTCAGAACAGGAATATATACAATAATTCAGAGGAAATATTTCTTAATTTAATAAGATATTTTTGGAAAGTGCTTTTAGACAAAGATGAAGCTAGGTATCTTTACTCTGCTATATAGAGCTGGACTTGAAGATGGCATTTTAGGGTTAGGTAATCTTTTTTTTTTAATATAATTCAAAATTTTTTGTTTAGTATTTTATTTTTCCCCAGTTACATGGCAAAACAATTCTTAACATTTATTTATAAAATTTTGAGTTCCAAAATCTCTCCTTTCCTCCCCCCAAACTCCCTTATTAAGAAGGTAAACAATTCAACATAGATCATACTTGTGCAGTTATGCACAATGTTTCCATAGCAGGCATATCATGAAAGAAAATGAACCAAAAAACCCCACTCAAAACAAAACAACAACAACAACAACAAAACCTTAAGAAAAATAAAGAAAGCCAAATTTTTTTTCAAAAGTATGCTTCAATCTGTATTCAAATATCATCAGGTCTTCCTCTGGGGATGGATAGAATTTTTCATCATAACTCCCTCAGAGCTATCTTGGATCATGGCAATAATGAGAATACCTGTGGTTGTGGTTGTGGTTTGTCCTTCATTTTAGAAGACGACTATGATATCAGGGAGGTGATGACATGACTTTCAATAGACTTTGATTTGAGTGAGGGAGGGCTGTCCAAAGTCATCAGCCTCACTTTTTTCCTCCAGAGCCATCTGGTTACAGTGGCCAGACACTACTTAGGAAGACTGGAGATGGCCCAGGATGCAGTGGGAGATCTTGACCCTTTTAAACTAAGGTCTTTTCAAGTGCTCACTTTGAGTGAGGCAATGGCCATTCAGTGAATAGGCCTCTTTAAGAAGTGAATCAAAGGATGACCCCTTTAATTAAAAAAGAAAATCAGACTGAGAGGGGGAGACCCTTAGGGTTGATGACCAAAAGAGAAACTGTTTCTATTTACAGTCACTCTCATCCCAGAGGGTCCAAAAATAATCATTAAGTGGTGCTTGGGCAGGGACCTATTGCCCAGTCTATGAGATCCAGAGTAAATTTGACTTAAGTCTTGTTTTTTGACAAGGAAATCTAGTCATTAAATACCACGTTAACATATATATAGATAGATAGATAGATAGATAGGTAGATAGATAGATATAGATATAGATATATATCTATCTATATATCTATATATCTATATCTATATCTATATCTATATCTATATCTATATATATATATCTTCCCATATAGGAATGTAAACAGTTTAACCTTAGTAAGTCCCTTCTGATTTTCCTTTCCTGTTTACCTTTTTATGCTTCTCTTGTGTCTTATATTTGAAAGTCAAATTTTCTATTCAGCTTCGACTTTTCTTCAAGAATGCTTGAAAGTCCTCTATTGTAATGAATATCCATTTTCCCCTTGAAGGATTATAC
>CM053582.1:187591739-187604874 GCA_028627135.1 Pseudochirops cupreus | reverse complement strand
ATAACATTCCTAGAAGTTTTCTTTTGGGGATTTTTTTCAAGAGGTGATCAGTGAATTCTTTGAAGTTCTATATGGCCCTCTGGTTCTAAAATATCACAGAAATTTTTCTTGAGAATTTCTTGAAGAATGCTTTTTAGTTTCTTTTTTTAATCATGGCTTTCAGGTAGTCCAACAATTTTTAAATTGTCTCTCCTGGATCTATTTTCCTGGTCATTGGTTTTTTTCAAGGAGATATTTCATATTTCCTTCTATTTTTTCATTTATTTGTATCTGTTTAATAATATCTTGATTTCTCATAAAGCCATTTGCTTCCATTTGCTCCACTCTAACTCTGAAGGAATTGTTCTCTTCAGAAAGTTTTTGAGATTCTTTTTCCATCTGGAAAATTTCACTTTTTAAGGCATTCTTCTCCTCATTGGCTTTTTGGGTTTCTTTTGCCATTTGAGTTAATCTATTTTTTAAGGTGTTACTTTCTTCAGTCAGGTTGTTGGGTCTCTTTTCATGATTTTCAGTCTCATTTCTCTTCCCAATATTTCCTCCACTTCTCTTATTTGGTTTTCACAATCCTTCTTAAGTTCCTCTATGGCTTATAACCAGTCTACATTTTTCCAAACTTTATATTCCTTTTTGTCCCAAAAAACGGCATATAAAGTTTGCTTGCTTTGCTTGCTTTGCTTCCTTTGCCTGCTCATGTTGCGAGTCATTTACTTGTCTTTTGGGCTCAGTGGAACTCTGCTTCCAGAGGTGAGAGCTTTGTCCCAAATCGCTGGGAATTTTGCAACTGCTGGGCCTATTAGGTGGCCCCCTCTCTGTACCCCCCACCAGTTTTGGCTCACTGATCACACACCTCAGGACCACCACCCAAGATCATAATTCCAATCCAGGCTGGTTAAGGCAAGAACACTTAGCCTCAGAATGATCACTTGGCCCCCCTGCAGTCTGCATCCGGGAGCAGCCATGTGGAGGTGGCTGTAGGGGTGCCACAGCTGCTTCTTGCCCTGGAGGCAGACGGCTGGACTCTCTCTCCCAAATTTATTTGAGTTCCACTGACCTTTCACTTATTCCTTGTTTCCTACAGGTTGATAACTTTGAAAACTGGCACAGCTGCTGGTGATCTGCTCTCCTGAAAGCTCCAGCCATGGATTGTTCTAGCTGCCCTAGAGCTCCAGCCACCGGTTCATGCAGTGCTGGTCTGGGCTCCCAGTGTGTTGTGATGAACCCCTTCCTGTCAGGCTGCCAGGCTGCCTTCAGCAGGAGCTTTGTTACTCTGTAATGTTGTGGCTTCTGGAGCTCTACAATTTGTTTAGAGTCATTTTGATGCATATTTAAGGTGATTATGAGGGGAGCCATTGATTCAGCTCTCCTGCTTCTAAACCACTATCTTGACTCCGCCCCTGGGGATATTCTTAATGTATGAAGTCCAAGGATAAAGTAAACTTTTTAGCTCTGTGGAGCTCTGCTTCTAGAGGGGAAAGCTCTGTCCCAAATCACTGGGGTTTTCGCAGCTGCCAGAGCTATTAGGGGGCTGTCATTTTTTGCAGCCCCCCACCAGCTTTGGCTCACAGAAAACATACCCCAGGACGACCACTCAAGACCACTTTCTGGATCCAGGCAGCTCAATGCAAGAGCACTTGGCCTCTGAATGATTGCTTGGCCCCCTGCAGTCTGCAGGCCGGGAGTTCTGAAGCAGCCACATGGAGGCACCTGACCATCACTTCTGCTGCTTCCTTGCCCTGGAGTTAGTTTGGCCAGACCACTTTTCTCCCCCAAGTTTAGCTGGGTTCCACTGACCTTGCGCTTAGTCCTTGTTTCTTATGGCTTGATAATTCGGGAAACTGCCACACCTGCCACTGATCCACTCTCCTGAAGGCTCCAGCTGCAGCTCATCCTGGCCAACCACGGGGCTATGCCACGGTTTCAGACAGGTCTGGTTTTGGCTCCCAGAACTGTGATGACCCCTTCCTGCTGCACTGCCTTTAACAGGAGGTATATTTTTGTGAGTTTTGGAGCCTAAAATTTTTTTAGAGTCATATTTTATGGGTATTTGAGGTAGTTATGTGGGAGTTGTGCTACTTTGCTGCTCCTATGCCACCATCCTGGCTCCACTCACTGAGAGTCAACTTTAAATTGATGATACCATGAATTCCAGAAAGTTTGAAAATCACTAGTCTATATTAATATGCATGTGGTGGAACACTGAACACAGTGCAGTTCTGTACTTTCAGCCATCTTAGAGACCAAGTAGGACATCAATTAATTAATTAATTGATTAATTAATCAGCCTTTAATGAAACCTCTGAATTCTCTAGCTTCATTCAAATCTCAGCTAAAGTCCCACCTTCTTTAGGAAGCCCTTCCCAGTCCTCTTTAAGTTTAGCCCTTTCTTTCCAAGATTGTATGCAATTAACAATATAAACATATTGTTTATACATAGTTGATAGAAAATTGTCTCCTTCATTGGACTAAGTTTCTTGTGAACAGAAATTGCTATATTTCTAAAGCACTTAGCATTATTATTAAGTCATTATGTGTGTGTGTGTATGTATAAAATGCTTGCTTGCATAGGTTTTAAGATATGAAGAAAAGGATGAAGCACATTCTATGAATAGAGAAAACCTGTGCCTACATAAGGGAGATAGAAAGTGTAATTGTTCTTATGGACAAACTATTTTTCTTTCATCTTTTATTTGAAATTTTTATTTTAGGTGCTTTTGAGTTATTCTCTTCTGTATCTTGGTCATCCCTGGCATCATAAAAATAAACATCATCATCATTCATTCATTCATTTTTGTTGCTGAGACCCCAGAAGATCAGTTTTCAGTCTCTCCTGCTCTGGGGAACAGATCAAATTGAGAAACTTCGTTTTGTCCGAGGAAGATCTTCCTTTAGGCCAGTCCATCCCTTTCTTCAGTTTAGGATTTTAACAAATGCTTTTTTCTTTCACCATCAGCACCAAAATTCTCTCTCCCAGATTGACTTTAGTTGAAGTCTTTTCCTTTGAGGAGGGAGACGGAGACAGAGAGAGACAGAGCAACACAGAGACAGAGAAGGAGAGATAGAGATAGAGACAGAAAGGGAGAGAGGAGAAGCCTTTCCTTCATTTCACAATTCATTCCCAGGTCACTCCTCTGCAGTTGAATAGACGTAGTTGAGATATTTAAACTGATGGTCTGGAGAAGGAACACACTTTTAAATATTTGTTTATAACTCTGTGTAAAGATCCTTTTCTTATTAAATATCTAAAGTGACACATCTTCGCCTTCCCCTCTCCTTTTTTTTCTCTAGAAACAAAGGGCAGCCTCCCCAAAGACTTTTTAATTTTTTTTTCCTTTTCACTGAGGTGGCTTCAGTGTCTTTCATTTTCACCTTAGCCGCTCAGGGATTTCAATTTCACTTTAGGCCCTCTGAAATTTCTAAAGTAGAAAATCCCCATCCAAACACTGCCCTCCCCCCCAGACTTTTTACAGTTGAATTCTATAGCTTTCACTTTAGCTTTTGTCACTCTGGGGATTTCTTATCCTTGAGGCTTTTTGCTTTACCTGTCTTTCACTTTACTGCTTTAGAGGATATGCATCTTACTGACCTACACTTGTCCAATGATAAGTTGTGATACGTGAATGTGATAGAATACAACTATATTACTGTTGTTATTCACAAATGATGTTTCCACTCCTATTTCCTTTTCTTGCTCTCAGACTTTCTCATGTGCTTAGAACATTCTCCCTCCTTACCTGTATGTCTTAAAATTCCTGATTTCTTTCAAGTCTCATTTCATGAAGCCTTTCTTAAAACCCTACAAGTTATTGGACAGCCTGTCCCCCCAAATATAATAATACATTTACATTGGATGTTCATGTGCTTATTTGTTGTGTATGTGTTAGTGTATGTGTGTGCGTATAGTATCTATATCTATCTCTTTGTGTGTATTTGATTTCCTTACAAAAATGTAAGCTCCTTAAGGGAAAGAACTTTTTTAAAAAATATACTTAGAACCTATCAGAGTACCTGTAATATAGTAGATATTTCATGTTTGGTTATGGAATCCTCAGTGATTACCAAGGCTAAAATTTTCAAAATAACCAATCTGTCAATCAGTCAGCAAACACTTATGAGGATATCTCTTATATTCCAGATACTTTTCTAGGTGAAAGGAGTAAAAATAAAGAAAGAAAAAGAAAAAAAATTAACAATGGGGAATCAAAGGAAACATGTGTATGCAATATACACACTATTACGTATACATTATGTGTATACACATATACACATACACATATACATGTGTATATATACATATATGCATGTATATATATATTTGTATATATACAAGTATTTTGCATATATATACATATACTTGTGTATTATATATTTACATATTTGTGTATATGTACTCGTGTGTGTGTCTAGACATAAAAAACAAGTGCAAAGTTCTTAATATAAGGTATTAGGGAAGAAATGGCACTAACATTTGGGCGGATAAGAAAAGGTTTCATGAAGTAAAGGGTGCTTGAACTTCCTCTTGATGGAAGAAGTTTTATGATGTGGAAGCCAAGAGGGAGTTCATTACACAAAGGCAGGACAACCAGTCCTCATGAAATTGGGAGTTTACTCAGTAGGGGTCTGCCATAATCAGATTTCTGTTTAACAAAGATCATGTGGGCTGTAGATTGGAGTGCTGAGCGACTTCGGGCAAGAAGATCGTTAAAGGACTATAAGCTACAATAATTTAGGTTATGTACAGATGATGAAAGTCTGAAATAAGGTGGCAGCTGTGTGAACAGACAGAGTTCAGATGTAAGAAATGTTGTAGGAGCAGAAATAAATTGTGGCAAATGATTGGTTATGTGGAGTCAGGGAGAGTGAGGAATTGAGAATAATGATGAGGTTATGAGTCTAGAATACTGTGAAAATGGTGCTGTCTGACAGAATTAGGGAAGTTTGGAAGAGTTTGGAAGCTTGAGATGCAGTGAATATGAGTTCATGAGATACTGGGACTAGATATGCAGATCTGGGGATCATTGGCCTTGAAATGATAGTTGAAACCACCCAAGCTGATAACATAACCAAGACAGACTATATGTAGAGAGAGAGAAGATAAGAGATTTGATGATGGAATTGTGAGGAGCACTTAAAGTTTAAGAGCATGATATGGACAGACTAGCAGGGGAAATAAAGAAAGAACAGTAACATAAGTAAGAAGAGAATCAGGGAAAAAGTAGTGACATGAAAACTCAAACAGGAGATGATATCCAGCAAGAAATGGTGGCTGACAATATCAAATGAATCAAATAGCTTGAGAAGAAGAGAATTGAGAAAAGAACTTCAGATTTGTCAATTAAGAGATAAGTGGTAACTTTGGAGGGAACAGTTTCATTTGAATTATAAGGTTATAAGACAAAAGCTAAAGGGTTTAAGAGTGAATGAGAAGGGGGGTTGGTAGAGGTAGCAAATGTAGGCAGCTTTTTTTTTTCCAGAAAGTTGATCAAGAAAGAGATGGGAAAGGACAGTGGCTAGAGTGTAGATTTTTTTCAAGGATAGGGGATTCTTGAACACATTTGAAAGGAAAGATCCAATAGATAGGGAGAGGTTGAAGATGAGAAATAGGGATTGGGATGACTGAGGAGTCATAAAGGGAGCAACTGAGAGAAAAGTGTAACCAAGTGCAAATGTAAAGAACAAAATCTTTGCGAGGAAAAGGATGACCTGTTTGTCAGACTTGCAGGAAACGTGTGGCTATGCTTACAGATTGATACTGCAGTGATTTTTAGAGGGCTTTTCTTTAAGAATAATTGGCAGATGCTCTGAAAAAATATTTGTCTAATGAATATAGAATTTAATACCTAAAACAGACCTCCTGATAAGGAAGAAAGTCATGATTCTTAAGTCAAACTCTCTGTTACTGTCAAAAATAAAACTTCATTCATTCCATTCTGCCTAGAGATGTACTTTGGAATTTCTATGTTTGGGCTTGAAGCAAACGTTATCAAACTCTACATGAAATAGTGAGTTAGAATCATTCTCAGAAGTCTAAGGGTAATTTAAGTGATTGATGAGTTAGGAATTATTGTGATATGAACCATATTTTTCCTAGTGGTGATACCAATTTCTTTCAAAATTATCTTCTTTATAACCTTTAAACTTATTGTTTAGTAATATTAGATATGATATTATGTTATACTATTATATTACTAATGACTAGTCAGCCTGTATGAGGATTGTCCATTTTCTTGGATACTTAAAGCTTTCCAAATCTCTCTGAAATTGGAATTAAGTGCAAGAGTTAAAACAATTTCAACTATATCTTCAGGCTAGGAAGCCAAACATGGTAAAAAAAAAAAAAATCTGATGGACCATGATAAGCCCTAACTCCTAAATGGTCAATCAGTACCCTTTTGCCCACTATTCACTAGAGTGTGCTAGCAAGGCTTCAGAATCTGAGGCATAGAATGGCAATAAAACTTAACTCAACACTCCTGCACCCTCATCCTAGTTCTTCAAGAATCCAAAGGGCAGAAATTTGATCTGGCAAGGAAAGCAACATGGAGGAATATGACATTATTCTACTGCAACAGTACTTTGTGTACAACAGCTCTCATCCAGAGAGCTGAATCACAGAGAATACTGGTGCAGAACGTATGCATACACATGTGTGTGTGCCTATTTGACATGTCACTATGCATAAGGGAAACAATTCAGCATCTAGCTAGGGCTTTGTAAGTCTTTCAGAAGTCACTTGTGGCAGAGACCAAGGCTGATGAACTTTGTTTTGATGAAAGTGTGAGGAGGCTAACATACTTTGACATCCAATACTTAGGGAAAATACCATCAAAAGTGAGGGAATCAGAAAGTTAGGAATATGGAGAAAATAAGGGGACATGGCAAAAATAACCAAAGATATTAGGAGGAAGACGATGCAACTAAAGAATGTGAGCATAAACAGATAAACTAACAGGGCTGATATTAAGGAGAAAAAGAGAATATAGTCTCCAGATCAGGTAAACGATTTTAGGCATCTATGAATAAATTTTATGAGATAAAAAATAAAGAGGAAGAGGACACTATGATTTCAGAAGAGATTGAGGAACAATATCAGGGTGATCCAAAATGTTTAAAGAGAGAATTGATAATTTTGAAAATAGGATTGTTGCCCTACATTGTAGAAATAATTGCCATAATTGAGATATTTTAAAAAATCTTGCTAAAACAATACTCAGAGAAAGTAAAAGGACCCAAGGAAATTGTTCATTTCTTAAAAACTGCAGACAGCAGAAATACAATAAGGGCAAACAAACATAGCAATCAAAGAAAAAAAACAAAATTACAGACCCTTAAAAGTTATTTATAATAGAAGTGTAGCCAAGATGGTAGAATAAAGGCACGGACATGTCTGACCAAACCTCTCCCAACATTAAAATAATGCCTCAAAATGAATTCTGAAGTAAATAAATAAACAAATAATTAGAACCAAAATGGAAAGGATAAAACAGTTTTCTAGACCTTTAAAGATCAACAGAAAAGGTTTGTCTCATAAGGGTAAGACTGTTCAGTTCAGTGAAGGCCATACCAGTACAGGATCAGCCCTTCAAACCAGCATCAGGTCTTGGGGGCAACTGAAGCATCAGTAACAGTAATCACTTCCAGATCTCTCATCCCATAGATGTTATGTAGGTCAGACAATTGTTCAAAAAAAGGTCCCTTTGCTGGCACTGAGAAAAGGGCTCAGTTTCATTACCCATATGATATTCTGGATCATAATCCCAGTGTAAGAAGGAGCACTAGGAGAAGTTGTGACATGGGTTATAGTTCTAGGATAGAAAAAAAAAGTTCTTATGGTTGTTCATAGACAAGAGAACAAGGCAGGGGAACAGAGACCACACCTTTCCTTAGATCATACTACTTTTAAAGAACTGAAAACATAAAGATACCCAGAACTGGCTACGTAAACAGCAACACACACACACGCACACACACACACACACACACACACACACACACACACACACACACACACACTCAAAACCCTAAAAATCCCTGAATCTAGGTAAAGTGCCCCCTCTGACCTGGGAACAGATTCCAACTTTAACATAAAATGAAAAAACAATAAATAATCTGGAAAAAAATTGCAAACAACAGTAAGAGCCTGATTAAAGAAAGTTAGTATGGTGACAGGGAAGATCAAAACAGAAATTTAGAAGACTACTAAATCAAAGCAGCTTCATGCAAAGCATTAAAGAAAAATATGAATTGGCCTCAGGCACTGAAAATTTTCAAAAAAAGTATTTTAAAAACCAAATAAAAGAGGTAGAGCAAAAATTGGGAGAGGGATAACAACGATGCAAGGATGTCATGAAAAAAAAGAGTCATGAGCATGATAAAGCAGGCCCCCCAAAATACTAGAGAAAATAACACCTATATAGTAGAGTAGTCCAAATGATAAAAGAAATATAAAAATTCACTGAAGAGAAGAAATTCTTAAAAAGCAAAATTGGTAAAATGGAAAATGATATAGAAAAACTCACTGAAGAAAATAAATACTTAAAATTGGTATAAGGTATATGGAAGCTAATGACAACATGAGACAGCAATATACAATAAAACAAAATTAAAAGAAGAAAAAATAGAAGAAAATGTGAAATATCTTATTGGAAAAACAACTGATTGGAAAATAGATTGGGGAGAGATGGTTTTCAAAAAACCTTTTACTTAAATCTTTAAAAAATAAAACAAGCAGTCCCATAATATAGAACAGGCAAAAAAGAAAAGATTGCACATGAATCTGCAAACCTATTGTATACAACTTCTTATTCCTTTTAAATACATAATCAAGTTATCATGTATTTTTCCCTTTTTTTCTTCCTCCTCCCATTCTAGAGCTGTAGAGATGGCTGCCGTGTGTGTGTGTGTGTGTGTGTGTGTGTGTGTGTGTGTGTGTGTGCAATTATAGCTTTGTGGGGGGGGAGAAAAAAGAGCAAAGTAAAAAATGCACAGCAGAGAACAAAAGAAATCTTACAAGGAAGCAAAGCAAAGATAGTTCTCAACACAACAGGTAATACCTATTATATGACTTTTCTGGAAATGGAAATTTATTTATGCATATTTTAAATCCTCTCACAATCTCTGCTGTGCACATAACAATCTTTTCCCCTTTCTTATTTTGTATTACTTTCATTTTATTATTTAATTTTTTTCTCTTTTCTTTTCTTATTTTGTATTTAAGTTTAAAATAATACAAAATTTACCAAATTTTTTTTTAAAAGAGCAGCATACTACAACCATATATCCTGGACAAACACAGATTTTCCATGAATAGATCAACACATAAACTTAAGCCATAATTTATATACTCTACTACTTAACTTATTTAAGTGCTTAAGGTAAATGAGGGCCCAAGACAAATAGATTTCATATTAGTGTCTTCCTTAATCCACTTTTCATTTACATTAAAATAGCGTAACATTTTCTCTGATTGCCATGGCTTTCTCCAGCTTTACTGTATCTACATACAATGCAATTTCATGGTTGTTTTGGACTAACTCAAGAGAAGGCTTTAGTTTTGTTGCTCACTTTCTTCAGCAATCAACAACAGCTACTGAGAACTCTCTTTATCCCCTCTGTTCTTTCTTCTTAAGAGGATTGCAAAAAATAAATAAATAAATAAAATGCAAACTGAGCATGCAAGCAAACAAAAAAAAATCCACAATTTTACGTATTCAAAAATATCTCAATTTAAGAGTTGGACAGAATCTTTCTGTGGTTATCTAGTCCAAACTATACTTTAGAGTAATCCACAATATTATATGCTGGGCATGTGGTTTTCTAGACTCTGCTTTCATACCACAAATGAAATGGAATGCACCATGTACCAGTGCTACCTATTCTACTTTTAGACAGCCATAATTGTTATGCATTGTTCTAATTTCCATAAAATGTTCTTGTCTTCTTTCTGGGACTAAACAGAAAAAGCCTGATTATTCTTTCATTTGGCAGCCTTTCAAATACTTGATGTTGCCTTGGATACTTTGGATCTATAGACTGGACGTCCTCAGGTTCTTCAACCTGTTTTCATATGGAGCATAAGTTCCTAACTGCCCTGGTTGCCTTTTTCTAGATAGTTTCTAACTTACGATTTTTCTCACAATGTGACATGCAGAACTAAACTTAATACTCCATAACTCATCTGACCAGTTCAGAGTATAGTCATTGTCACTACTTTCTTTCTGGAAACTGTTTATCTCTTAATGAATTTCAAGGTTCATTAGGTGTTTTATCTAACACATCTACCTGCTGACTCAGATAGAGCTTACAATCCACTAAAACTCCCATCTTATTTTCAGATATATTATTCAGGAACTATAATATCCCCATTCTGTATTTGAGAAGTTTCCTTTTTGAAGCAAAAGTTAAGATTACATTTCTTCTTGTTGAATTTCATGTCTTTAGAATCAGTTCTATGCTCTGCTTTGTCAAGATATTTTTTTATCCTAACTTCTTATCCAATGTGTTAGCTGTCCCTCTCAGTTTTGTGTCATAAGAAAATTGGATAATTATGCCGCACATGCCTTACTCAAGCAATAGATTCAAATGCTTAACAGCACATGCTCAAGGAAGGATCTCCTGTCAAGATGATATAGACCTATTTATAACTATTATTTGGGCATAGCTATTAAAACAATTCCAAACTTATAAAAGTATTACTTTTTATTCTTCATTTTCAACCTTTTCCATATGAATAGCATGAGATCCTTCATGAAATGCTTTGATATGACAAAACTTTTTTTCAGTCAGAAACATTATACCATAAAGCTATACCAACATCACTCAAATATGTCATTTCTATACCATTTGTAAACTTCTAGTAACCACCTAATGATTCAAAACTTATTAAAAGTAGTCTTTTTTCAGAACTTAGTGTGAAAAATAATCGTTTTCACTGGAATGGCACTTTCTAAATAGCGTACTTGAATAGTAAAATTGACAAGGTCATAGAGCAGAGTTAAAGTGAGTTAATCACAAAGAGATTTAGGAATTGAGAGAAAGAAGAAATCAATGTAGAAAACTTATGTTTCTCATCCATCCTCAGGACTTTTTGCCCTATGAACAGGTAATTGAATTCCTTAACCCCAAATAATCTCCATTTTTATAGATAGTCATAATATCAATCTATTTTCAAAGAACTGGCTGAGAAATCAATAACAACCTCTAGAGAAGGAAAGAATTGTGCATAAATATGCAAGAAGAAAGAGAATGCAACTGGGAATTGCAATAATTCTTTAAGAATGAGTTTTGCAAAAGACATAATAATAAGGTATGTGTAGAAATTAAATTAAGCTGGATATACTGATTATTCAATTAAAATTTAAGATAAATGGGGTATAATAAGAGTAGCTAACCAATCATAAAATATGTAAGCATTACCAAAGAGGCTGTAAGATATTAATATTTTCTTTTTTAAATTTATTCTTGGAAACAACACTGACAAGTTGTAAACAACTCCAACTTCTCCTCCTCATTTTTACTGCTTCCCCACCCCATTCCCACTGGTGGATTGTGTTCTTAGATTGTTTTGGAGCAAAGATATACAAATACATTAACAGATTAATATTATGGGGTTAGTTGTTAGTTGTCACTCTTCATAAGGGAACTAAAAAGAAGACGACCTATAAATGACAATATTTAACCCAAAGAAATGAAAATCTAGTGGTGCATGAATGCATATGAAAGGTTTCACAAATGTCTCCCAGACAACTGCGACACAGCTTATTGAACAGTTGTACAACTTCTAATATGCAAGAATAAAAACTAAACATAAGTGTAAACTCAGTGCTCCCTTGTAATTCTTCCATCGAAAACTAGATTCGAGGGTTATTCTTAAAAGGAATAGCTGATCTCCTTCACAGGGGGGAGATTTTAAATGGAACTGCTTACAATTTTTTCTGTCTGGGCAATAAGACATGATGAGAACATGATCATGGTGAAATAAGAGTTGAAAGGGCACAAGAAATAAATGAAATAATATGAGAATACAACTGTCTCAATGCCAAATACTTCACAACAATGAAAATGGAATCATATAGTCTTGGGGACCGATGTATATACATATATGTATATATATATATATACAGAGAGAGAGAGAGAGAGATTTTCCAAAGGAGTTCATTGATGACTTGTTCAATTTCTTTTTTCTGAGATAGTGCTATTTAAATATTTTACTTCACCTTATGCTAATATGGTCAATTTATATTTTTGTAAGTATTCATCTATTTCACTAAGATTGTCAAATTTATGGGCATACAGTTGGGCAAAAGAGATTCTAATCATTGCATTAATTTCCTCTCCATGGGAGGTGAATTCACCCTTCTTATTTTTAATACTGGTAATTTGGTTTTCTTCTTTTTTTATATCAAATTAATGAATGTTTTATCAATTTTATTGTTTTTTTTTTCATAAAGCCAGATGTTAGTTTTATTTATTAGTTCAAGGGGTTCTTAATTTCAATTTTATTAATCTCTTCTTTGGTTTTCAGTATTTCTTTTTTTTATTTATTTCTAGCAGCTTTCTTTTTTTTTTTTTACATATACACATTTGTGACTTTTTTTTAAATACAAATTTGTTTTTAAAACTTTGAGTTCCAGATTTTTTCCCTTCTTCCCTCCTCACCCACCCACACTGGAAAGACAAGCAATTCAATATAAGTTGTAGTTGTATTATGAAAGACTAACTATGTTTACCTCCAACCTTTCTCGCACCCCACTTATTCTATTTTCTCCTTTGCCCCTGTCCCTTTTCAAAAGTGTTTTCTTCTAACTACCTACTCCCCCAATCTGCCTTCCCTTTTATCATGCCCCATCTTATCTCCTTCCTCCCTATTTTCCTGTAGGATAAGATACCCAATTGAGTATGTATGTTATTCCCTCTTTTAAGCCAAATTCAATGAGTAAGGTTGTCCCATTACCTTTTATCTTCCTGCTCTTTACCTCCATTGTAACAGTTTTCTCTTGCCTCTTTTATGTGAGATAATTTACCCTAATCTATCTCTCCTTTTCTCCTTCTCCCAATATATTCCTCTTTTACCTCTTAATTTTATTTTTTAGATATCATCCCTTCATATTCAACTCATCCTGTGCCCTCTATGTGTACC
>CM053582.1:187534152-187585500 GCA_028627135.1 Pseudochirops cupreus | reverse complement strand
TTCAGGCCAGGCTGGTTTCGGTTCGCAGTGCTGATATGGTTCCTCGTAGCCGAGCTGACTTTAGTGGGAAGTATCTTTGTGTGCGTTTTGGAGTTCCAGGATTGGTTTAGAGTCCTATTTTATGGGTATTTTGGGGTGGCTATGTGAGAGCTGCGATGTGTTGCTGCTTCTACGCCGCCATCTTGGCTCCGCCCCCCTGGAGCTGGTAGTGTTAACTGATGTGTGCCTGGTATTCTTGCCTGCTCCTCCACACTGGGTTTCAGGATATCCCGCTGGTACACTGAGGTGGGGCTTGCTGCTAGCTTCTGGGCCACCATCAGTACCCTGTACTGATCCCCTTCAGCCACAGAAAGAGGAATCTTTCCCATTAAACCCTCTAGTCTCCCAAGCTTAAACACTGCTGTACTCCAGCTTTCTGCTAGCTCCAATATCTCACAATTTTTCCTGGGGCAATATTCCTTGGGTTTTTAAAAGTTTAAAAGGGAGAGTGAGAGCAACTTACTGCTTATTCTGCCATCTTGGCTCCTGTAAGTTTAAATAGGTGACTTTCAAACATTCAGTCTGTGGACTGATAACCCCATGTGCAGCTACTGCTGCTGCCATAGGCCCTGTGTAAGAATGTGTTTCTGTCTCCCCCAGCTCTAACAGACACACCCCTCTTGCACTGAAAGGTCTAGGAATTGTCACTGCTGCCAGTGATTCAATCCCCTGTGTCTGCTACAGATAGATAGATAGATAGATAGATAGATAGATAGATAGATACATAGATGATAGAATTATACTTCACAATACTGAAAATGGGGTCAAAATACTTTTAGAAAGCTATGCACACTCACACAAGCATATACATTTATAAGCACACACACACACACACACATAAAATTGAAAATGAAGCATCACCAAAAATCTTCAGAAGAATAATCAAAGGATTAAATATATTTAGATGATTTAGGACAGGAATTTAAATTCTTAAGGCAGAAATCAGCAAGTTTTTTTTTCCAGTGTAGAAAATTTAGAGCAAAAGATGGAGATAATCTCTAAAATATGAAATTCTCAGAAAAAAAGAGAGTAAGCAAATTGGAATGCAAAAATTTAGATGAATAAGGAAAATTAATTGATCAAAATTAAAATAAAACAAAATCATGTGATAGTAATCACCAAGATCTCCAGTACTTGAAAGCCAGATATGTTACATTTCACACCAGTGTTCTTCAGTGTGCTTGTGGCAAAGGGCTGGGTATTGGAGGCAATTGAGAGGGATTGAAGGTTTAGTCTCTACCATTAGTTCCAGTCTATGTAGATTGGGATCTCCCAATTTTAGGAGTATTTACTCTGCACCCTAATTTTAATTAACCACTTTACAGACAAATCAGCTTTTACAATAGAAAATTTAGTGTTAAAGTGTGCCAAGATATAAATAATCAAACATTCATCCTAAAACCACAGGGTTATACTTTTACTTCTACCTCTTCAGTTTCAGAGGTCCCATTAAGTTTATATCCAAACCTACTACTGTCTCCCAGTATCCTATCTTCTCAGGACTTTTCTACTGGGCCAGAAGCAACATACCTTCTGGAATCCTGCCTCTAAGGTCACTATGGTTGTGTTCAAACATCCATGGACTGCATTGCCAGTGCCCAGAACTGAATGAAATATACCAGAAGTCAAAACCAATTTTGCAAGGTTAAAGGATCTAAAAAGGGGGGAGGGGAGGAGGGTAGCCCTGAGTGAACAAGACTTTTACCTCCTGGCTGCTGACCAAAAAGAAAAAAGGGAATTTGCAGATAGATAGCTTTAGACATACAGCCTGTTATAGTTTCACAGTTAATGAAAAGAAGCTAATCTCACCCACATGGTAGAGGAACACAGAATATTTTCTCCCAAAAGCAAGTCCCAGGTATCTCTTTCATGGGTGCCTCCACTTTAGGTGATCTGAACAAAATCAATACCTGGCTATAATGAGAATATGAGATTCCATAAAACAAGGGTCCCTTTCAGGAGTGGATTACACTAGATAGGCTATTGGGACCCCTTACAACTCTCAAAATGTGTGATTCTGTGAATATGAAATGAGGATAGGATGTGAAGAAATAACTAAAGTATTATAGGATGTTTTTCTAGGGGGGAGGGGGAATAGAGAAAATTAAAATATCTAATTAGTGAATATTGTACATGAAAATTACCCAGAAATATGGTATTCATACTGGAAGAACTCCTGAAAAAGCCAAAGATATAATTCCTAAATTTAACTTACCAAGGAATATGAAAGTAAAATCTAAGTTACAACTATAAAAATAAGTTTTGGAGGCAGAAAGTTGTAGCAGCAAACACCCTAGCATACCCAGGATGGCTGCTAGCACAGGTTCTTAGATCTGCTTTTCTAAAGGAAAGCAACTCAAAATGGATTAACAATCTTGCTTGAATCTATCAAACATGTATCATTTACCTAGTTCAGGGGGAAAAGTCAGCACCCTGAACTTCAGAGAATACAAATAAATGTTACAACAGAAAATAACACAATTCAGCAGACAGGGCTTCCAGCTGTCTGACCATCGTATAATATGGTTAGTCACCAGAGAAGGAAGCACCAACATGTGGGTTTTCAAAGCCAGGGGGCTCAACTGCTGCCCAGAGTCTCATTTGGCCAAATTATATAACTCTTCCCAAAGTGAGCTCCAAAGCAAAATCTCACATCAGGGTGTATTATAGGCTTCTCCTGGGACAGAGAATGTCACAAAGCTCTTGTTTACAATTACAATTACAAAATGCTTTTTCACAAAATAAAGTCAGATGCTAAATAACTGGAAAAATATGAGTCATTCATGGGTAGGCTGAGCTAATATAATAAAAATGATAACTCCACCTAAATTAATTTATTTGTTCAGTGTCATACCAATCAAACTGCCAAAAATATTTTATTGAGAGAAAATAACAATTCATCTGGAAGAATAAAAGGTCAAGAAAATCAAGATTAATGAAAAGAAATGCAAGGCTAAGTGACCTAGCCATGTCAGATCTTAAATATTCTGAAGCAACAATCATCAAAATTGTGCCATAAAGGGGTAAGCATCAAAACTATTTGGTAATGTCTAAGAAATAGTTATGGATCAGTAGAATAGGGTGGGTACACAAAACCTAGCAGTCAATGACTATTATAATCTACTGTTTGATAAACCAAAAGACTCCACCTTCTCGTATAAGAGCTCACTATTTGACAAAAACTGCTGGGAAAACTGGAAGATAGCATGGGAGAAACTAGGAGTAGACCAAAATTTTACATCATACACTAAGATGAGGTCAAAATGCTTATATGATTTATCCATACGATAACATAAACAAATTAGGAGATCAAGGAATAGTTTATCTGTCACATCTATTGAGAAGAGAAGAATTTGTGACCAAACAAGAGATAGGGAACATTGTGAAATGCCAAATGGATAAACACTAAACTGGTATATTGGATAGAGAAAATGGGAGCTAAAAAGTGCTGAAATTGAATAAAATATGCTAGAAGAGAAGTAAAAATAATTATCAGGACAACACAGAAACATTATATTAGCTGTTTTGATTGTCTGAAAGCAAAGGATTAACTTAAGGGCCATAGGCCTTCCAGAAGTACTTGACAAATTGAAATTGAACACCATAATGCAGTACATAATATAGGAAATTTGACCAAGACAAGGCAAATAAAAGGAGAATCCACAGACCTCTTCCAGAAAACAAACAAAAAAGATACTCTTTAAATTTGTAATTTCAATGGCAAGCTAAAAACATTGCAAATGACCTCAAGGAAAAAGAAAATACTTCAAATAGAAATGAAATTCAAATAATACGATATTAGTTTGTAACTAAATGAAATCTCCAACTAAAATATAACAGATATTCTCAAAAAAAAAAAAAACAAGGGAGTAGAAATTGTAGCCTAAATGTTAGGGTAAAATTAAAACAAAACTAAACAAAACACTAAATTTAGTCAAAAGACAGAGTTCAAATACAATAAAACAGAACGTTCCACTGCTTGAGAAACACAGAGAAGTTAGAGAAAGGAATAAATATGTAGTTCATAAACTAGAGAATAAAATTTCAAAAGAGACTGAAAGGGATACAAATTAATTAAGAGAAGAAAGTAAATATCTTTTTTGGGGTGAAAGTTTCACTAATAAGAAAGTGAATAAAGATGAGAATTTGGGGCACAGAAAAGAAGGATAAATTTTGGACTAACCATTTTACTGAAAGGAGAAAGAAGAGGAGAGGAAAAAACAGAGAAGCAAATAAAGAAAAAAAGTCAATTAAAAGAAACACCCAAATTAGGTTAAGGATAAGAGTACACAGAGTACACAGAAGAGGCTTTAACAAATTTAACTGTTCCTTAGGTGAATTACAAAACTCAGGAACTGTGTAATGCAATACAGAGATGAACAAGGAAATGTTATTATACTCATAAGAATAATTGATGATGATCAAATATTATTACTTAACATTTATGTACCAAATAGCATACTACTAAATCAATTAGCAGAAGGTAGTAAAATTGTAAAAAAAAAAAAAAAAGAGAGAGAGAGAGAGAGAGAGAGAGAGAGAGAGAGAGAGAGAGAGAGATAAATAGTAACACAATAATAATAGGAAAATTTAATGGCCCTCTTGCAGAACTGTACAAATCTAACAGACAGCTAATCAGAAGAAAATACAGGGTGACAGGAAAAGTAGAAGCAGTGGAAGAGGGGAATTGTATGGATTATCTACAAATTACTGTGAGTCCTTTATATTTTTCTCACTCTTCTTAATAAGATAAATAAATGTGTATACACACACACACACACACACACACACACACACACACGTGTGTGTGTGTGTGTGTGTGTGTGTGGTTAAAGTTATTATTATGATTACCTCGGTAGCTGGCACAGAATTTTGAGAACTTTTTGCCTATTTATGCAAAGAATTATGAGTGGTTTATATTCATGTTACATTCTGAGATTCTTCAAAGGGAACTTGCCTGGAGGTAACACCAGTCAAAAAAGGTTATTGGAATGGAGTTTCTCTAATGATCAAACTCTGTTCATGTAAGCTCAATTGAAAAAACCCTGGGTTATTGGCCATGGTCTATTGAAAAATGCATGTATGAAAGAATCAGGATAAGAAAGATCTATGCAGATCAGAATTACATTAATCTACATAACTATCTGCACTAAATTAAAGTAAACTAAATTATCTATAGTAAATTAAACTAAAATATATCTCCTAAACTTTAATAACAGCCATTTAACAATTTCCTTTTCATACTCTCATCTTGTCCTACTACCCCAGTGTTTCCAACCAATATTTCAGGGTAATTTTAGAAACCCTAAGTTAAGTAGCTCACAGGTAAAGCAAGTATAATATAATTTCTTCCTTCATTTTCATAAAACACCTCCTTCATAATGAGTTTCCAACCTTGTTGCCTTGTTCCCAAGTCACTGGCTGATATTCTACTTGACCTGGCTACTAGTTTTCCAAAAGTTGAAGTCTAGTCATTCTTACACGCGGTGACAGACATTCCCAACACCAACTACTTGCCTCTCTAAACTCTCAACTTCTGTTGATTACATATCACTTGGAATATTCTTCATCTTATAATCTGTACCTGCTTACAAAGAACCCCAGTTCTAAGATTATTATCAGATGATTGACTAATAGCAGATATACCCTACTCTCCCTTCTCTCCATGGTTTCATCTTTATCCAATTCATCTGTTCTCCCTTAATATATGTGTGACCTGCCTTCTTTTGAATCATTCCTTTCCTCGATGTTAGTCTTTATGGCAATTCTTGGGGACAAGTCACTATTGAAAAAACACGGCATCTCTGGGGGCCTATCATGAATCTCTTTATTAACCTGTGTTTCACCACTACATTGGTTATCTGAAATCTGTTGTGCTGTAAATATGTAACCCTATAGTATCATCAAGAGAACAATTCAGGTAAAAAGATGGTTTATACCAGGAATCTTCTTGCACTTAATTAAAGCCCTATCAATTGTCTAAATGCAATACAATCTACTCCCCCTCCCCAACTTTTTTTTTTCCTATTCAGCTCAAGGGCCAATTTGTGGTACCTATACAATGTCTATTTCATATAAGTATTGAGGTAATAAATCAACAAACTGACAATCAGGTTAACTGCCAAAGTTGACATGTCCACATAACAGATGTGGAGAATTTGTTGATTCAAATATATTTATGTGGAAATTGATGATTTACAAGCCATTTTCCTCATACTAAACTTGTGAAGTAGATGCTATAACTGTTATTAGTTCTATTTTACAAATGAGTAAACAAGTTGAGAAATAAAGTGTTTTGCCCAACATTAAAGAGTCAGCAAGTATGTGAAACTCAAACTGAGGTTTTCTAATGTAAATTCCAGGTCTTTTTTCTTTATATCAACTTGTCTACATAATAAATAAGAGAAAAAAAATAACTTGAAGCAAAACAACAGTCAGAATTGAGTGGAATAACTTGAAGCAAAACGACAGTCAGAATTGAGTGGGACTAATTAGGTTAAAGTTTTGAAAGACATCTATATTACAAGTATCAAAATTAGAAGAAAAAAAAACCTGGAAAGAATTCAACCTTTTCCAAGCCATCTTAGAGTTCAAAATTATATCCTAGAAATGCATAATGACTCCCAAGCTTTTCATCTAATTACTAGGTCATTCATACTCTTTTGTTTTTTGTAGGATAGAATTGATCAATCCCAAACCATTTTTTGCTGCCTTTGCTCTTTTTCTCATAGCCCTCATTTGGAATTTTCCTATAGTGACTTTTATCTTTGACAGATGGAGGGAGAGTATAGGCTCTACATTATCCAGTGACCCAGATTCTCATTCTAATACTAATGGGGAGTTTCCCAAAGGAATACATGTAAAGGGAATCTAGTGCATTTAAGATGCCTCTTTTATGTTTACTAATTGGCCATAGTCTGTTTAGTATTACACGTGTAACATCCATGTTGCTTGAACTGTCAAAAGAAATTTGTTTTCTCTTTGTGGAGTCTAAGTCTGTCTGTTTGTATGTCTAAAACCTAATAAAACCCAGGGGAAGGGCTGGGGATAAAAAAATATAGGTATTATAATTATGTTTGTGAACTTTTCAGGGACATATTGAAATTAAATAATTATAAATTAATAATTTTCTTATCATCAACTATATTTACATAATCCTTTTTTCTTAAAGTGCTTTTAGGATTTGTAAAGCAAAAATTACTTTGAAGTTGCTGTTTTATAAATCCTTTCATTTCACATGAACTCTACATTAACCATTCATGTCCTCCCCCCTTTTCTGATTTGTTCTTTAATATACAATTGCTACTTTCTTAAGCAGTACTGTTTAAAGCTGAGATTCACTCTAGGGACTTATCATCACTTTATGCACTACAGTCTTGAGTATTATGCAAATTAATTTGCTATCAGTGTTAAATAACCATAAAAGACATCAGCAGCAGTCTATAGAACTACTACAGTTTTTAGTAAAAGACCCAATTTCTGTGAGGGAGAGGAGACACAACAAAATGAAATGAAAGAGTTCCCTCTCCCCAACCCTGTAGATTAAAAAAAGAATTCTATACCCAGTAAAACCAGAAAAAAAAAACAGAAATAACTTTAAGTTTTCATATTTTTTTAATGAAGTACAAATTTTCTTTTTTCCAAAGAGTTTGCTGGTTATTTGTTTTAGGGGAGAAAAACTACGTATGCATATATTTATATGTATATGTGCATGTATATGTATATGCATATGCATAAATATGTGAGTATAGATATATATACAAGTGTGTGCATGTGTATATATATGACTACATATATACACATACATGTATTATGTGTATATACACACATACATACTCTTTGAAAAAATTTATATTCAATTCAACAGATGTTTATTAATATTTAATTAGCACATTTTATGTTCTAGGTGAGAGGTATTCTTGCATAATAGCCAGAGGGTTAGGATTTTAAGGCATTCACTTAAGAGGACTTAGGTTCAAATTCCAAATTCCAACTCTGTGTGACTGAATAAGTCACTTCACCACTCTTTGCCTCTGACAACTATCCAAGACTATAAAGTATAGATAATTACTCATCTAAATAGGCAAAATAATTTCCTCTCTTAGAAAATTCTACATTGAATAAATCTCACGTCTCATTAAGTTTGGGTTTGAATGAATTAGACAATTTGTAAATAAATGTATATACGTATATATACACAGAGAGACAGAGACAGAGACAGAGAGTAGATTAAAGTTAACCTTAGAGGGTAAAACAAAAGACCCTGAAAATTCTCCTACAAAAGTTCATACTTGAGCTAAGACTTGAAGGAATTCAGGAATTTGAGGAGAAGGATGTGAAGAAGAGAGTTTTACAGAGGGAGAAGAGATAAAGCAAAGGTATAACGGTGGAAGATGGAGGGTTATTTGTGATAAAAAGCATATAAGTCAGTATGGGTGGACCAAAGTATATAGAAGAGCAATATATAAAAAAAACACTTGAAAAATTGGAAAGGAATGAGTCATGTTGTGAAGCCCTTTAAATAGCAAATTATTAAATTTAATCCTAGAAGTAATAGTCATTGGAGTTTATTGAGTTAAGGAGCTGTATGAAACACTCACAAACATTCACACACACACACACACACACACACACACACACACACACGAATTTTCATGTATATTGAATATATATAAAAGATCTTATCTATAAATACATATATGTAGAAATAGATAATATAAACACATTTGCTCTACTGTATATGTTTTAACATATATGTATACATTTGTTTTTCCATATATACATGTTTATATGCACATATATGGATACTTATATGTGTGTATGGAAAGAGAGAGAAAGAGATACCCTTGAGAAAAATATTTTACTTTTCAAGACTCCAGACAACTTTCCAAGTCTTTAAGTTATAAAATAATGGCAATTGACTTGCCAAAATTCACTCAACTAATTAATGATAGAGCCAGTATTGCAGCTCAGATCTCTCCAGTCCAAGCCCAGTGTCCTGACTAGTAAAACACCTGTTTTGTGGATTACCAACTTTAAATTCTTTTCCCTAACAAATTTCACAATTTGGAATTTATTTCTATAAATTAATGTAAGAGTAATAGATTTCATCTTATTTCTCCCAGGAGGATTTGGAATTTATTTGTGTTGTGATCAGAAATGTCTAGTGACACATCCACCACAAGCCCATGCATTAATTTTTGCTTGAGATTCTGAGTCAAATTATTTCCCTTTTCCATGTGTTTTGAATTCCTCATTAAGTCACCAGAGTTATAAGTGGGTCTCCTGTAGTCTTCTAGAGGTGATTCCAATCAAATTAAACTTGCTTGGGATCAATGCATGTTCCCTTCCCTCCCTCCAGACAAAACATGCAACTTCACCAAGATGAACTTTGAACACTGCTTGACATAGCTTAAAGCTGAAATACTTAAATAAATCTTCCCCTGACAGAGTAATATCTATTAAAACCAGAGTGGACAATGTCTGTGAAATAGCTCTTTCTATGTTTCATAAACAGTAGACAGGTACAATTTACAAAAGAGTCAAATACATCCCAGGGGGCAGTCTGTTGCTCCTAAGAATCATGTGTTTTTTAAACTTCCCTAAAAGTTTTCTTATTTTTTTTTCCTTGCATCTAAAGAACAATTTACATTGAAACCACAATGATACTTGAAGACAGGCTATGGAGCTTCCAGAGATTTTAATTTTCAGCTGCCTGTCTGATTTAAACTCTGATGCTAAGGTGAGAGCATCAGATACGACCCAGTGGATTTTTTTTTCTTTTTCTCAGACTGCCCTAGGTTCTGTTATCTTATTTTTTTTTCTTTCTTGATTTTATTCTATTAACAGGGATGAAGAGTTATTTTATCTTATTTTCCTTTGTTTAGAGGAAGACTGTAACAAAAAAAATTAAAATACCTGTTTAGCTATGAGATTTTTTTTCACTCAATTATTAAATGTATGATTTGGGGGGAAAGGAGCTATCTATATAATAAGAATGAGGAAAAGTAATAGAAAGCCCATATTTTTTGTTTGTATCTGTATCACATCAAGAGACTTTGAAAAAGAACTCCATTTTATTTGTTGAGCCCCTTCTTGCAAATTTAATGGAGAACATTGAATAGTAGAGGAGGGATACGGATGAGTTGTGGTACATTTCAGCGGAAGCAATAGCCGCATTGACAAGATCACAAATGTGGTGGAAGGGTAGAAGATTCAAATCATATCTCTATTTAAAAAATTCACTGCTTCCTCTATTACTGAACTCTATTATAATTCAGATGTTATAACGTGGATTTAGAAGTACTTCAAGTAAAATAGTGCTTCCTTACCACCATAATTACTATTACTAATGCAATTCTCAAATATCCCACCCATGTCTCATCATCTTCTATGACTTTTGTCCATCTGTCTCTACAAATCAGGCCTTCACAGCCTTGGGCACATGGACCATAAGCAGCCCATGGGCTGCAGGTTGTTTAGGTCTGCTGTAAGTCTTCCATACAGATCTCACTGAAGTATGTTAGGCCCTACTCTAGTATTTTTATTATCCTATAAAAACCAACACAGTAGTACTCATCTACATGGTTTTCCTGTTCTAAGATGCTATCCTTATTGATAGAGATATTTCATTTATTGAAAGGGCCGTAAAAAAAAATCAAATTGTGTTTACAAAGGAAAGCAATTCGAGTCACAGAGGATTCAGAGGAGAAAGGAAGGTCATGAATGTAAAAGCACTAAAGGATCACAAAGATGTTTGTATGTTTCCCAGCAGATTTTTATGGAAACTTTCAAATTTTTAACTGGGAAACACTGAATCAAAGAATTATTTGGGTACTGTGGAGCAATTAAATAAAGATAATTTGTTTTATATTCGTAAGAAAGAGATAGGAGATATTGATGAAACCCTAATTTGAGACAAGAATGAGATTAGAACCAAAATATAGGCTACAAGATTAAAAATGAAGACTTCAAATTCCAGAACCCATAAGTCAACAGAGCTGAGATGCAAGTAGAAGCAAATGTATGTGGTCTGAAAATAAGAAGCTAATGGTAGCTGCTTTATGAAACTATACGAAACTGAGATCTGCTAATTAGAGACAGTCTCTGTAATTGAAATTGGGAAGCTAACTAGATTGGAGGAAAAATGAATTAGATTCTAGCTCTCATTTCTTCTGTGTGTATCTAGTCAGGGTCAGCAATAGTCCCTGACATTATCCTCATAAACACCTTAGCCTCACATTCCCATTGTGTGTTGTATTGAAAGATCATACTTAAAAGGAGTGGAGGCAGAACAAAGATGGTGAAGAAAAGGCAGGAAATTGCTTGAGCTCTCCCCAGTTTCCCTCAAAAAAACTTAAAATGACGCCTCACAATTAATTTTGGAGCTACAGAACCCACAAAAGGATAAGGTGAAATAATTTTCCATCCCAAGATATCTTAGATGGATTATAGGAAATATCTGTCTCAATTGGATAAAAGGGGAATATAGCACAGCACAGGTTGTGTCCAGGAAATGTAGCAGGAGGTACCTAAGCCCAGCACAAATCAGTAACCAAGGCCCTGTAGTACTGGCTCAGCAGGCCAGTGATATAGTAGGCGAGCTGTGAAGCCTCCAGTCCTGATGGAGCAGGCTAGTGGTTAGAACTGATAGGCCTGGGGGTATTTGCACCACTGACTAGACTAGATCTGGTGACCCCAGGGCAGAAGGCAAGCCTATTACTCAAAGGACCCAGTGAAGAAAGCCAGTGATCTTTGTGCCTGGAACAAGAAACTTGGAATTGTGTCCCCTTAAGCAAGAAGCAGGGCTCAGCTTTAAATTCACAAAATAAGCTGGAAAATGAGCAAAAAAAAAAAAAGGAAAAAATGTCCTGATCATAAAAAAACTTCTATGATAATAGGTAAAATTAAAAAAAAGAGGTCAACAATGTCAAAATGCCTAAATGAGAAGGCTTGAAGAGAAATATGAATTAGTCTTAGATGCAAAAATTACTTATGGAAAAGCAAAAAGGATTTTCAAAATCAAAGATGTAGAAGTAAAATTAGGAAAATAAATGAGTTATGCAAAAGAATCATGATAAAGGAGTCAACAACTTGGTAATGAAGGGACAAAAAAAGAGAAAATGAAAACAACTCCTTAAAAAGTAGAATTGATTAAATGGAAAAGATGTTACAAAAATCCATTGAAGAAAACAACTCCTAAGAAAGCCAAATTGGCAAAAATAGAAAAGGAGCTACAAAAGCTAACTGAAACAGCAATTGAAAGAATCCCTCAATCACTACTTCAAAGAGATCCCAAAATGAAAACTCCTGGGAATATTATAGCCAAATTCAAAAACTCTCAGGTCAAGGAGAAAATAATGTAAGCAGTCAGAAGGAAATAATTCAAATATCAACGACAAAAGGTCAGGAATATAAAGAGAATTAATGAAAAAAATACAAAGAAAGGTGGTATATCTGTATCATATCTCAAACTACCTTATAAAGTGACAATCATCAAAACCATCTTCTATGCACTAAGAAATAGAGCGGTGGATCAGTGAAATAGGTTATGTACCCAAGACCCCATGGTAAATGATCATCATAATATAGTGTTAGATAAATCCAAAGACTCCAACCCCTGAATTCACTGCTTGATAAAGAGTACTTGGAAAACTGGAAAACAGAATGGCAAAAAAACTAGATATAGACCAATATATGATCCCCATCTTATACTATATACAAAGACAAGGTCAAAGCAGGCAAATGATTTAGATAAAAAAAAGTGATATCATAAGCAAATTAGGAGAGGAAGAAACAGTTAATCTGTCAGATCTATGGAGAAGGGAAGACTTTTTGACCCAATGAGAGAGAGAGAGAGAGAGAGAGAGAGAGAGAGAGAGCACTATGAGATATAAAATGGATCACTTTGATTATGTCAAATTAAATTAAATTAAAAATTATGTTATGTTAAAATTAAAATGCACAAACAAAACTAATGTAACCAAGATTAGAAGAGAAGCAGAAAGCTGGGAAGCATTTTTTTAATAGCAAGTATCTCATATAAAGGCTTTATTTCTCAAATATATAAAGAACTGAGTCAAATATGTAAATTTATAATTTATTCTCAAATAATAAATGGTTGAAGGATATGAAGAAGTATTCTTCTGGTGAAGAAATCAAAGTTATAGTCATACAAAAATCCTCTAAATCACTATTGATTAGAGAAATGCAAATTAAAACAACTCTGAGGTACCATCTACCAGAGTATCTAATGTGACAGAAAAGAAAAATGATAAATGTTGGAGAGGCTATGAGAAAACTGAGACACCAATACACTTTTGTTGGAGTTCTAAACTGATCCAACGTTTAACAAGAACACTTTGGAAATATGCCCAAAGAGAAATCAAACTGTGCATACCAGAAATACCATTACTTGATCTATATATGAAAGAGATCATAAAAATGGAGAAAACACCTAGATGTGCAAAAATATTTGTATCAATTCTTTTTATGCTTGTAAAAAAAATAATTAGAAATTGAGGGAATGCCCTTCAATTGAGGAATGGTGGAACAAGTTGTGGTATATGAATGTAATAAGATACGATTGTGCTATAAGAAATGTCAATCAGTGAAAGGATGCCCATCACTTGTGGAATAGCTAACCAAGCTGTGTTATATAATTATAATGGAATATTCTTGAACTGTAAAAAATGATGAGCAGGATGATTAAAAAAGAAACTTGGAAAATCGTACATGAATTGATGCAAAATGAAGTGAGCAGAACCAGGAGAATGTAAGAGCAACATTGTACAATGTGTGAATGACTTAGCTATTCTCAGCAATACAATGATCTGAGACAATCCCAAAGGATTCATTATGAAGCATGCCATCCTCCTCCAGGGATAGAATGATATTGTCTGAACGTAGACTGAAGCATGCTATTTTTTTCACTTCTTTGTCTTTCTTTCTTTCTTTCTTTCTTTCTTTCTTCTCCCTTTAGTATACAAAATTCCTAATATGGAAATGTTTTAGAGGTTTGCACATGTATAAACTTTATCAGGTTGCTTATCAACTCAGGGAGAGGGGAGGGAAGTGAGGAAGGAAGAGATAGAATTTTGTTACAGCAAGCACTCTAGCATACCCAGGATGACTGCTAGCACAGGTTCTTTGATCTGCTTTTCTAAAGGAAAGCAACTCAAAAGGAGATAACAATCTTCCATATATATGTAATCTTGCATATCAAATATATATATCATTCACTTAGTTCAGAGGGAAAAGTCAGCATCATGAACCTCAGAAAATACAAACAAAATTTAAAACAGACAAAAAATATGGAGAAAATAATACATTTCAACAGATCAACAGACAGTGCTTCTAGCTGTGTGATCATTACATATATAAATCGTTATTTACTAGAAAAAAAGTGCCAACGATCAAACATCTGGCTTTTCAAAGCTGGGGGCCTCAGTGGTTACCCAGAGTCTCATGTGACCAAATCACACAATTCTTTGCAAATGCAAATTTCTTTCCCAAAGCAAAACTTCACCTCACCTCAGGGTGTATGTGTCTTTATAATATATTTATATAATATATGTATTTATTTAATAATAAAATTTAACTAAATAATTTAATAAAATTCATTTCAATTCCTGTCCTTGATCATCTAAATATATTTAATCCTTTAATTATTCTTGTGAAGATTTTTGGTGTTGTTTCATTTTCAGTTATATATATATGTGTGTGTATGTGTGTGTATATATGTACACTTCTTCTGGGTCAGAGGACATCACAAACTTCATGACCTACTGCCTAATTACAAAGTAACAAAAGTAACGTGCCATGCCTTCTTGAAAAACAAGCCTTCCCTAAGCAAGCTTCTCCAAGTAAGGCTCATTAAGGGTCAGGGAAGATCTTCAAATTCCTTGACCATTATAAATTTGGATCTCAAGACACTTTTAAAAGGTTAAAATTGTTTTAACATGTAATTGGTGAAAATAAATATCATTTTTTTAAAAATCTTGATCAGACAGATTTCAGAAAAATATGAAAAGACTTACACGTACTCATGCAAGGTGAAATGACCAGACCCAGGGGAATATTGTACACAGTAACAACAACATTGTGCAATGATAGGGGCTAATTTAGCTCTTCTCAACAACATAACAATTTGAGATAATTCTAAAGGATTCATGATAGAAAATGCAATCCATATCCATAGAAATATCCATTATAGAGACTGAATTCATATAGAACAGTGGTTCTCAACCTGTGGCCCACGACCCCTTCAGGGGGTTGAATGACCCTTTCACAGGGGTCACCTAAGGCCATTGGAAAACACCTATTTCTGATAGTCTTGGGAACTGAGACACCGCTCCTCTATCCATCTCCAGGCAGGTCCGCCTACATGCAGATACACCCACATATGAGTATTAAGGGGTCGTGGCATTAGGAAGGTTGAGAACCACTGATACAGAAGCATGCCATTTTTACTTCTGTTTTTGGGTAGATTTTTCCATTTCTTTTTTCACAACATAACAAAAATGGAAATATGTTTTAGATGATTGCACATATATAACATGAATTTGCTTAACATTTTAGGGTGGTTGGAGGGAGGGAGATAGTGAATTTATAACTATTTTTCTTTTAAAAATCAGTGTTAAAAATTGTCTTTACAGGGGCAAAACAAGATGGCAGAGTAAAAGCAGGAACTTGCTTGAGATCCCAATCCAACCACCTCCAATACCTGTAAATAATGACTCTAAACAAATTTGAGTGCTACAAAACCCACAAAGTGACAGAGAGAAGCAAATCCCCTGCTGAAGGCAGCCTGGCAGGCCAACAGGAAGGGTCCATTGCATTAGGATGGGAGCAGAGTCCAGTCTTACATGAGTTTCACAGGCCCAGACCAGAGGCAAAGACATGACTGAGCAGACTTCAGGGGACTGATTCACTGGCAGCTGTGGCATTTTTCTGACTTTCAACCTATAAATGCCAAAGGGAAAGTAAAAGTACAGTGGGGAACTCTGTTGACCTGGATAAAAGAAGAGATGTGTTCAGCCGCTACCCCAGGGGTGGCAGAGGTGGTCGTGGCTGCCATGGCAGCTGCTTTGGAAGTTCAGGCCCACAAATTGTGTGGGTAGGGGCAAGTGGGCTACCAGAGCGCAATTGCTAGAATCTCTTGTCTGGTGCTGAGACAGGATTCTCTTGGTTTGCCCTGCTTGGATCTAGGTCACAGTCTTGCGTGACAGTCTTGGGATGAAAAGAGTTGGCACAACAGAGCTTGTGGTGGCTGTGGAGAACAAGTCCTCCTCACAGTTGTGAGGCAGCTGCCTAGAAGAAGCTCTGACAAGAGCTACACAAACCCCCAGAAATTTGGGACATAGCATTCTCCATTCTGTAAGCAGAGTTCTACCATGGCAAAGAGGTCAAAAGTCAAGTAATTAGAAGGCAAGATGAGCAAACAGAAGAAGTGCAATTTTTTTTGGTGACAGAGACAATCAAAACATAGAACAGAAAAAGATACAAAAGTCAAAACTCCTGCATCAAAAGCCTCCAAGAAGTATATGAACTGGTCACAGGACATGGAGTTGTCCAAGAAGGATTTTGAAAATAAAGTAAGAGAAGTAGTAGAAAAAAATGGTTAAAAAAACAAATGAGAATGATGCAGGAAAATTCAAGAAAAGCAACTCAACAGTCTGCTAAAGGAGGCCCAAAAAATACTGAAGAAAATAACACCTTAAAAAACAAAACTAACTCAAAGGGCAAAAGAGACCCAAAAAACAATGTGGAGTAGAATGGCTTAAAAAGCCAAATTAGCTAGATTGAAAAGAAATTTCAAAAATTCACTGAAGAAAATAATTCCTTCAAGATTGGAGCAAATCTAAGCTAGTGATTTTGTGAGAAACCAAGATACTATAAAACAGATCCAAATGAATGAAAAAATAGAAAGCAATCTGAAATATCTCATTAAAAAAAAAACAGACCTGGAAAATAGATCCAGGAGAGACAATTCAAGAATTAATGGACAACCTGAAAGCAAGGGTCAAAAAAAGAGCCTAGACATCATCTTTCAAGAAATTATTATGGAAAACTACCCTGATATTCTAGAACCAGAGGGTAAAATGGAAATTAAAAGAACCCACCAGTTGCCACTTGAAAAAGGTCGCAAAAATAAAACTCCTAGAAATATTATAGCCAAATTCTAGAGTTATCAGGTCAAGGAGAAAATATTAGAGTCAGGAAAAAATAATTTCAGTATTATGGAAACACAATCAGGATAACACAAGATCTAGGAGTTTCTACAATAAGGGATTGAAGCACATGGAATATGATATTCCAGAGGTCTAAGGAGCTTGGATTAAAACCAAGAATCACCTACCCAGCAAAACTGAGTATAATACTTAAGGGGAAAATATGGATATTCAATGAAATAGAAGAATTTCAAGCATTCTTGATGAAAAGACCAGAGTTGAACAGAATATTTGACTTTCAAATACAAGAAGCAAGAGAAGCATGAAAAGGTAAACAGGAAAGAGAAATCACAAGGACCTTATTAAAATTGAACTATTTGCATTCCTACATTGAAAGATTATATTTGTAACTCCTAAGACTTTTCTCAGTATGAGGATAATTAAAGTGAATATATATGTATACATGACTACATACATAAATATGTATGTATGTATGTATGTACGTATAGGTGAGTATCTGTGTGTATGTATATTTGGGGATATATGTGTGTACATGTGTACATAGAGGGCACAGGATGAGTTGAATATTAAGGGATGATATCTAAAAAATAATTAAGAGATGAAAGAGGTATATATTGGCAGAAGGAGAAAGGGAATGATAGAATGGAGTAAATTATCTCATGTAAAAGAGGCAAGAGAAAGCTGTTACAATAGATGGGAAGAGCAGGAAGGTAAAAGGGAATGAGTCAACCTCAAACTCATCAGATTTGGCTTAATGAGGAAATAACATATATACTCAATTGGGTATCTTACCGTACAAGAAAGTAGGGGAGAAGAGGTTGAGAGGGGGCATGACAGAAGGGAGGGCAGATTGGGGGGGGGGAGATTAGTTAGAAGCAAAACTTTTCAAAATGGACAGAGTCAAAGGAGAAAAGACAATAAAGGGCAGGTTTGGATGGGATTGAGGGAAATAAAGTTAGTCTTTCACAACATGACTATTATGGAAATATTTTGCATAGCTACGTATGTATAACCAATATTGAATTGCTTGTCTTCCCACTAGGGGTGGGTGAAGAAAGGAGAAGGGAGAGAATTTGGAATTCAAAGTTTTAAAAACCAATGTTAAAAATTGTTTTTACATGCAACAGGGAAATAAGATATATAGGCAATGGGGTGTAGAAATCCATCTTGAACTACAAGAAAGGGCAGGGCAGATTGGGGGAAGGGAAATTTATTATGCTTGCCAACTTTGTGGGGAATAGGGGAGAGACCGGGAGAAAATTTGTAACTCAAAATCTTGTGGAAATGAATATTGAAAACTAATAAATAAATAAATATTCAAAGTAAAAAAAAAATGTCTTTACATGTGATTGGAAAAAATACTACTTTAAAAAAGGACCACCCTCATCATCTCTGTTCCACCAGAAACTTGAACTCAGACCTCTGGACCCTGAGCTCTAATTAGAAAGTTTTTGCTTTATTTTTCCCTACAGGCCTCCATGTTACTTCTGGTCCAATATTCCAAATCATGTTTCTATGATCCCTTCTCCACTTCCAGTTCCTCTTTTTTATGTTGTTTTTACCCACTAGAATATAAAATTTCTGAGGGACAGAGGTTGTCTTGCTTTCTTTTTTTATATAGTTTTTTAATTTTCTCCAGTAACATGTAAACAAAAGGTTTTTAACATTTTCTTTTAAAACTTTGAGTTCCAAATTCTCTCCCTTCACCCCCACCATGAGAAAGCAAGCAATTCCATATAGATTTTATGTATGTACACATGTATTTTTGTTTGTATATGTTGTCATGAAAACATAGCCATAAGAGTCATATTTTAAGAGAAAATATAGATTTAAAAAATATTAAGAAAAATAAAGTAAGTTAAAAAAAAAAACCTTCCTTCAATCTGTATTCAGAAACCATCAGTTCTTTCTCTGGGGGTTGATAGCATTTTTCACCCTAAGTATTTCAGAATTGTCACGGACGGTTGTATTGCTGACAATAGCTAATTCATTCACAGCTGATCATCTTGCGATATTAATGTCAATTTGTACCCATTAAAAGTCATTTTGTATCAACCCATGCAAGTCTTTCTAGGTTTTTCTGAAAGCTTCCTGCTCATCATTTCTTATAGTACAAGAGTATGCCATCATAATTACATACCATAACTTATTCAGTCATTTGTTGCTACTGCATAACTGTAATTTTGCTGCTGTTATGAATCATAATGTAAATATCTGACATGCAGGATGTATTTTCATTGTTACAAATTGAACATAACCCACAGGTTCAGAACTGCTACTTTGGAGTCTTGTATTCAAAAGTCAAATTTCCTATTTAGCTCTTTATTTTTCTCAAGAGTGCATTAAATTCCTCTACATCATTGAATATCAATTTTTTCCCTCATGGATTATACTAAATTTTGCTGGGAAGGTGATTCTTGGTTTTAATCCTAGCTCTTTGACCTCCAGAATATATTCCAATCCTCAGACCGTTAATTTAGAAGCTGCTAAATATTATGCTATCCTGATTGTGGTTCCACAATACTTGAATTGTTTCTTTCTGGTTGCTTGCAATATTTTCTCCTTGACATTAGATTTGTGCAATTCGACTATAATAGTCTTGGGAGTTTTCCTTTTGGGATTTTTTTAGGAAGTCATTGGTAAAGTCTTTCAATTTCTATTTTACCATCTAGTTCTAGAATACCAGGGCAATTTTCCTTGATAATTTCTAGAAAGATGATGTCTAGGCTCTTTTTTTTTTATCATGGCCTTCAGGTAGTCTAATAATTTTTAAGTGATCTCTCCTGGATCTATTTCCCAGGTCAGCTATTTTTCCAGTGAGATATTTCACCTTCTCATTTATTTTATATTTCATTCTTTTGGTTCTGTTTTAAAATTTCTTGATTTCTCACGGAATCATTAACTTCCATTTGATCCATTCTATTATTTTTTTGGCTAGTAAGTGTTAAGTATCTGAGGACAGATTTGAACTCAGGTCCTCCTGACTCCAGGGCCAGTGTTCTATTCACTGGGCCACTTAGCCATACCCAATCCATTCTAATTTTTAAGGAATTATGCTAATGGGCTTCTGGGCCTCCTTTTCCACTTGAGCACTTCTGCTTTCTAAGGCATTCTTCTCTTAATTGACTTTTAGGACCTTTTTTTGCCATTTAGGGAAGTCTTTTTTTTTTGTATTTTAAAAGAATTTATCTGTTTTTATTTTTCAGCATTCATTTCCACAAAATTAGGAGTTCCAAATTTTCTCTACATCTCTACTCTATCCCTCACCCAAAGATGGCAAGCATACTGATCACCTGTTATCCCCAGTCTGGTCTCTCTTATATCCCCTCCCATCCCCGTCCTTAACTTCTTAACCCTTACTTTTTTGTATGGCAAGAAGGATTTCTATACCCCATTGCCTGTATTTCTTATTTCCTAGTTGCATGTAAGAACAATGTTTTTTACATTTGTTTTTAAAGCTTTAGGTCAAGATTCTCTCCCTTCTTCCTTCCTCAGCCACCCCCACTGAGAAGATAAGCAATTCAATAAAGGTTATACCTGTACAGTTATGCGAAACATTTCCATACTAGTCATACTGTGAAAGACTAACTATATTTCCCTCTATCCAGTCCCGCCCCTCATTTATTCTATTTTCTCTTTTGATCCTGTCTCTTTTCAAAAGGGTTTGCTTCTGACTACACCTTCCCCCAATTTGCACTTCTATAATTCCCCTTTTATCCTCTTCCCCCCTTTTTTCTTGTAGGGTAAGATAGGCAATTGAGTGCGTATATTATTCCCTCATTAAGGCAAATGTAGTGAGAGTAAGACTGATTCATTCCCTTTCAGCTCTCTTCTTTTCCTCTCCATTGTAACAGCTATCTGTTGCCTCTTTTTTGTGAGATAGTTAACCCTATTCTATCTCTCCCTCTCTCCTTGTCTCAATATATTACTCTCTCACATCTTAATTTTATTTTTTTAAATATCATCACTTCATATTCAACTCACCTAGTGCACTGAGTTTACTTATGCACACACACACACACACACACACACACACACACACACACACACACACGAATATTTATTTCATTGAATGTCCATATTTCCCCCTGAAACATCATACTCAGTTTTGCTGGGTAGGTGATTCTTTGTTTTAATCCTAGCTCCTTTGACCTCTGGAATATCTTATTCCAAGCCCTTCAATCCCTTAATGTGGAAGCTGCTAGATTTTGTGTTATCCTGATTGTGTTTCCACAATACTTAAATTATTTCTTCTTATCTGCTTGTAATATTTTCTCCTTGACCTGGGAGCTCTGGAATTTAGCTATAATATTCGAAGGAGTTTTCTTTTTGGGATCTTTTTCAAGTGGCAATTGGTGGATTCTTTCAATTTCTATTTTACCCTGTGGTTCTAGAATATCAGGGTAGCTTTCCGTAATAATTTCTTGAAAGATGATATCTAGGCTCTTTTTTTTTTTATTAGGCTTTCAGGTGGTCCAATAATTTTCAAATTATCTTTCCTGGATCTGATTTCCAGGTCAGTGGTTTTTCCATTGAGGTATTTCACATCTTCTTCTATTTTTTTTCATTCTTTTGGATTTGTTTTATAATATCTTGATTCCTTATTAAATCATTAGCTTCCATTTGCCCCATTCTAATTTTGAAGGAATTATTTTCTTCAGTGAGCTTTTGAAATTCCTTTTCCATCTGACCAATTCGGCTTTTTAAGGCATTCTTCTCTTTGTTGACATTTTGGGTCTCTTTTGCCCTTTGAGTTACTCTCTTTTTTTAAGTATTATTTTCTTTAGTATTTTGGGGGTCTCGTTTAGCCAGCTGTTGACTTGTTTTTCATGATTTTCATGGATCACTCTCATTTCTCTTGCCAATTTTTCCTCTACTTCTCTTATTTGATTTTCAAAATCTCATCCATGGCTTGCAACCAATTCTCATTTTTCTTGGAGCTTTTGGATGTAAGAACTTTGACTTTGTTGTCTTCTAAGTGTGTATTTTGATCTTCCATGTCACCAAAGTAAGATTATATAATTTGTTTTTTTTTTCCTTTGTTGGCTCATTTTCCCAGACTCTTTCTTGGCTTTTTAAATCTTCCTTAAGGTAAGTCTCTCCTTACAGTATAGAGGGTGTAGTGTTCCAGGTTTCATGGGGTTTTGTGCATCTGTTTTCAAAGATACTTCTAGTGACCTGTAAGTTTTCAGTCTTCCAAGGTGGCATGATCTAAGAAGAGTTATTTACTCCTCTCCTTGTCTGTGCTATGATCTGTGAGAGACCACAAGTGTTCTTTCTCCCCTGGAACTATGAGGACATTTCCCTCTCCACTGCTGCCACAAGCTCTCTATGCCAGTGCTTCTCCTTGTCCCAGTACTGCCACCAGGACTGTAACCTAGATCCAAGTATGGGCAAAGCAACACTGTCCTGCTTCAGTGCCAGCAAAGAAACCCGTGTAATCTCTTTTTGACCAGTTGTTCAATCTCCTTACCATCTGTGAACTGAGAGCTCTGGAAATAGTTGGTGCCCTGCTGCTGTCACTACTGCTGCTGATGATTCAGTCACTCCCAAGTCTTGATCCTGGTTTACTGGGGCCATTATTGGATTGTGCTCCACTCTCACTCAGGCCCAACAGTTCTTTCCTATTGACCTCCTGATCTTCTAAGTTGTTTTTGATGTTTGTGTGTTGAGATATCTGAAAACTTCCAGAACTGCCAATGATTCACTCCCCTGAGGCCTGCTCTGGGGTTTGCTGGGATTCAGTCTGTGCTGGCCTGGCCTGTACTGGACTGCAATCCCTCTCAACAGTAGATATCTCCCGTCAACCTTTTGCATTGTCTTAGGCTGGATATTTGTTTCACTCTGTCTTTTTGTGGGTTCTGCTGCTCTAAAATTTGTTTAGAGTCATTTTCATAGGTATTTATAGGGATTTGGGGAAGAGCTCTGCTTTTACTCCACCATCTTACCTCTGCCCCTAATGTTGTTTTGCTTTCTTGCTTTTATTTTGCTAGGACTTTGTTCACTGCCTTACATCTACTAAATACTTGCTATATGCTCTATTTCTGTCTATCTGTCCATTAATCTATCTATCTCTACTTAGAACTAGATGGGACTTGAGAAACCATCAAGTCAAACTCTTTTGTTTTACCTATGAGGAATTTTTGTCTCACTGCAATTAGGGGAATTGTCCACAATCACATAGCTAGTAATTATAGTAGATTGGATTTGAATTTAGGTCTTCCTTTCTCTAAGTTATGTGGCCTTTTCACTATACCATATGACCTTTCTTGGGTAATGAGGTTATAAGAGTTCAAGGGTACCACTTTTTTCACTGTTGATAATAAAAGTACTAAAACACCACATCTCTTCCATCTCGCATCTTTTTTGTTATCCATTCATTAATTTATTTTCTTTCTTCAAGTTCCATCCATCTTGATTGCTCTTGGCATGATCTGACAGCTGCATTTAAGCAAAAAAACAGCCTCTCTAAAGGTTTATTTTTTCTTCAACTGTTTCTCTTTGTGTTGTAAAACCATATTGCTTGTACTCTTCTATTGTTTTCTTTGATAATGTCATCCAAGTAAATCTGCTACTTGTTGTTGTTCTTGTTTTGCTTGACTTGTGGATAAAGTATTTGATAACAAGGCTTATATCTAGGCTCTCCTTCAGTCTCCACACTGTGACAATTATCTTGAATTCATTTAAATTCAAAAAAGATTTTTCCCTTACTTATTATGTGCGAAACACTTCCTAAGAATTGGTGAAAGACAGAAGCAAAACTATTCTTGTCCTCAAGGAGTGTACATTTTAATTAGGGAGGGGGGGATATAATATACACACAGGTATGTAAATACAAAAAATATGCAAAGTAACATAATTTTTTAAGTAGAGAAGTTCTAGTAAGGCTTAATGTAGGAAATAGCAGCTGAGTTTCCTATTCTATTATCCTTTATTGATATAAATATTTTATTTACTGAAAAGGCCAGAAGGAAATTAGATGAGAGGGAAGTGTATGCCATACACAGGGGACCACTTGTACATTATTTCAACTTTTCTGAGAAATAACCATAATCAATATCAATGTCTTCATTTTTTTCCATTTCCATTTTTAAATTAACATCTCATTTAAACAAATCCTATTTAAGGATGTTATAGGTCAATACAGTGTCTTTTACTTATCTTTATCCTTTCTTCTAACTTGGTTTTAATTTGAGCCTTTGCTCTAACCAGTCAATGACCTAGTATGCACAGAGAGGTGATTTTTGAACAACACAAAAATCAAAAGCAAGTTTTTTTTTTTACCTATAGTTAATATTTTTGATGTTGTTTGCTGATTATTATATCCAATGCCTCATTACTTTCTTCTTGGAGAAGATATTCAGGAAATATAGCTGAGGCTATTAATTATCTTGTAAGCTTTTTCCATTTGTTTATTTTTTAATAAATAAATTTTTAATTTTCAGCTGTTTTCCAGAGAATTTCTGCATTCTCTCCTGTAACCAGTTTCTGAATCAAAACACTCTGTATCAATGTATATGTTGAAAAATCTTATCAAATTCTTCATAGAATTTTTCTACTTCATCCTCTGCAACAGATATGAGTATACAACCTTTAGTTCACAATAGGTTGTTTTTATATGGTTATTAGTGACACTACAAGAGAAAGTAATTTATTATACCTTGGTGTATTTCTTATTGCCTCTGAGCATAAAAAAAAAAACAAACAATTCTTCCTTTATGCTCATTCTTCCTTTTGATTATGTGACACCCCTCTTTTATAGGTCTTCTCTGTGATCTCACCACCTTGCTTACTTTTTTAATGGATCTTTGATATGGTATCACTTAAGAACTCTTGCCTGGCATGTTTCCATGTGTGAGCCTCTTCTGTGCTCACTTAATAATCTGTAAGTTATCTCATTAATATCTTATGGATTCATATGTCATTTTTATGCAGATAACTGCAAAAACTATCTAGCCACAATCTTTCTTGAATTCTGGTTTAACATTGTCAAGTACCTGCTGGACATCTTCATCTGTATAACCCTATGACATTTAAAACTCAATGTCTTCTCATCAGAGGTAATTTCTATTTCCAATCCTTCATCTCCTCTAAATTTCTCTGTTTCTGATGTGAATATCACCATCCTCATAGTCCCACAGGCTTGCAACCTCAGACTCATCTCTAACTCTTCCCTGAACCTGGTCAACAAATATAATCAGTAGCCAATTCTTATTTCTGCTTCCAGCAGCCTTTCAATCAGACTTCCTTTCTCTAACGTCTCTCTTAAATAGTCCACACCCATAACAAGGTATTAATGGTTATGCTGAAATCTTCAATAGGGAAGGAGATAGGCAACCAAAGGTGCATCATCTACAAGTAAACTCATCACATTAATCATGGAATTGCCTTAATTTCACACATAGGCATTAATTCTTTCCTCCTAAATCAGCATTCTTTTTTTTTTTTTTGCTTTTTGGAAGAGAGAACATAGGGCAATTGGGGTTAAGTGACTTGCTGTAACACCATGCACCAGCAGATTCCCAAAAGTATGCTACTGTGAACAGCTTTTAGAGTTCAGATTATAAAATATAGTGAACACTCTGTTTATTCCATTACAAATCAACACAAACATTCACAATATATCACAATATAATTTTCACATTACATCTTATCACAGAAAATGGCCACACAGTTTTCACTACAGTGGCCACAATATTCAGAACAAGACTTATCAATAGAATCAAACTTCCACTCACGGGGCAACTCAATACTTAATCATTCAAACAATTCTAAATAGAATACTCAAACTTCCACTCATGGGGCAATTCAATCATCAACAAGACACAATAGAATAATCAAACTTCCACTCATGGGGCAACCATTAACTTACTCAGTCACTAATCTAGATTTACAATTACTAAATATCCTTAATCACAAATACAGTCATTAGAAAACCACACAAACCTTCCACCCCTCAGTGTCGAAAAAAACCTCAGTTTCATCCAAGGGGAGGCCTTTTCTTCTTCTTGACTCTGGGTGGTCTCTCTGATTCCCTGGATCCCATTCCATGGTCCCAGCTCCCTCCTGAATCCATCAAACTGTCACCTGGATTTAGAAGCAGACAGCTCCAAGGTCCTTGTCCAGTCCTCAGGGAAGTCCCCGGCACACACTGAAGTTTACAGGGTCCAGCACACCTCAAACTCTTCACCACTTCTCTTGCCTGGAACTCAAGGATCAGCCAGGCCACGAACAAACAAAATCTTACCCTGGTCATGCTTCTTCAGGCAAGCGCTCTCAGCCTTCCAGGAGGCCCTCACCAGATTCTGGTCTCAGGAAAACTCCAACTCATTTCTCAGTCAGTTCTCAGCTTCCAGATGCTGGGAGAGAATCTCTCTCTCTCTGTCTTTCTCTCACTCTCTCTTTCTCTCTCTCTCTCTCTCTCTCTTTCTCTCTCTCTCTCTCTCTTTCTCTCTCTCTCTCTCTCTCTCTCTCTCTCTCTCTCTCTCTCTCTCTCTCAGCCTGTTTCAGTCTCCACAATTCTTCCTTCACCAGGAGCAGCATTCCAATTCTGTCTGTCTGTCTCTGGAATTCTTGCTTATGTACACACCTCAGCCAATCCCCTTCTTCCACATCAACAGGGGCTCAGCCAATCCCCTTCTTCCACATCAACAGGGGAGTTCATGCCTTCTCAACAGTGGGACAAAGTTTACACCTTCCACACTTAGCACTTAGTACTAAGTGCTAAGTATCTTGCTAAACTGATTACTATTACACTTGCCCAAGGTCACACAGCAATTCTTTGTGTCAAGCATCTGAGGCTGGATTTTAACTCAGGTCCTCCTGACTCCAGGGCCAGTGTTCTATTCACTGCGCCACCTAGCTGCCCTTAAATCAGCATTCTTGAAGGTAATTTCCAAAATAAATATCATAATTTTTCCTCAAGAAATTCAAAGCACTTCTCATACACCAACTCATTTCACTATCTAATAAAAAACTGTGGTGAGGATGGTCTTGTGTTGGTCCTTTATTAAAATTATAGTAACAGAGCCACTATATGATGCCTTACTTCCAAGACATAGCTGATTAGTTGCCCTATCATAGTACAATCATTTAATATAGTCAGCAAAATCTATCCATTTGTCAAAAATTGGTCTAGAATACAGAGTATGCTATTGTTCATATTTTTATTATCTTCTGAATAACTAAAAGTAACTGAAAACTCTTTCTTAAAATAGAACCTATTGGGAGGGTAGAGGGGGGTTCTCAAAGTTTGATGATTCTTTCTTTAGTCTCCAAATGTGAGTTGACTCGGATTCACCCCTCAATTCCTATAGAACTGGTCCTAAATCTCAAGTGCCCAGTTGCCCATAACATTATCCATTATTTCACCTGATTCTCTTAGCCTATGGGCTTCTACTTGAAGGAAATATAAAGCTGATTATTGGTCCAACAGGGGCATCTGGATGCTCAAGTGACTTCATAATGAATTAATGTTGAAAAGAATTCTCAGAAAAATAAGTTGATCCGGAATGGAATGATTCATTCCATTTTTCTAAGAAGAATGGAGCTTTCAAGGAAAAAAATAGACTAAAAGAAAATGGGAATTTAGAGTATAATGGGAGGAAAGGACTGAGGAAAAATTACCTAAATTGCTACCTTACCACTTGGGAGAATTATTCAATTTTCCTAATTACTAAGCAGAACTATTCAAAGAAGGTTACAAGAGGTAATACCTTATGTATAATGCCATTGCAGAGACACTCCCAAATGCATCTTTGATAAAATGGAAATTAGAAACATAAACCAACAAGATCAATTTGAACAAGTATAAATGTAAAGACACTACTAAAATTCTGGTTTGTCATCAGTGTTTAAAAGTGACCTGGAGGCTTTAAGATATGAATTTCAAAGTTTTATTATTTTTTTTATTTTTGTCAATGACACGTGTTGTGGCATTTCTTACCTGACTGGAAGGAAAAAATTGTCCCATTTAGAATGACAGACATCGGTTCTATTATGTTGATGCAATTAACTTATTATGCTATACAAGAAAACACCTGCTTTGGTGATAATACTACTTACACTGATTGCAGGAAATTGAATCCCCTCCATTTTTTTCTTAGAAAGATCCTAAAGATCAACTTTCAAGATAAAGTATGGGACATTGAGGTCCTTTCTCGAGATGAACTGCCAGACATTCCAATTTGCTGCAGAGAGAACAATCCTGATGAGCTGCTCACATTGTTTTAATGCCAAATGTATGTTTGCCTAAATGACTATGTTGCCAAGTATTCACACAAGGGAAGCACTCACATGGAGTTCAGAAGAGATTATACAAGGATATCCTCAAGGTCTTTCTGAAGAACCTTGGAATCAATTATGAGACATTAGAGACACTGGCAAAGTGTCCACATCAGAGAAGCGTGAGTGTTCTGTGAGCAAAGCAGAATTACAATAGCTCAAAAGAAACATGAGATGTGTAAATATAAAGATATCTCCACTCCAAGTATTTATATGAACTATTTGTACTTGATCTGTGGTAGAGCTTTCTGAGATTTTATTATTCTGATCAGCCACAGTTAGACACCTTGCACCTTTACCCTGAGATAATGACGTCATTTTGCTTCTCTTCAGGCACGAAGGACTACAGCCAACCAACTAACTACATGGATGAAATCATTGGTAAAGATATCTAGATCTAGATAGGGGCTGTTGCTTGTTTGTCATGGATGTTATAGATTTTATCCATTCAATGAATGGGAAGCATTTATTAAGCATCTACTTTATTCAAGACCTTGTTCCAAGTACTGAGGATGCAAAGAAAAAAATAAGTTTCTACCTTCAAATAACTTAGGTGATTTCTAAGGACCTTCCCCACCTTAAGACTTTATTACTTTTTTTGCTATCAGCAATGAAGGAGGAGAACGTTTCTGGTTGACATGATTATGGAAGTCTTTTATGGAGAAAGTAAGATTTCATCTGGATCATTATATGCCTAGAGTTTGAGGAACCAGCCACAAATGGGAAGGACACTCTAAGTTATGGGCACGGAAGGGAGCAGAGGGCAATACTCACATTAAGAGAGGATGCACAAACTAATTTGGTCTGAATTATTTCTCCATGTTTTTATCTTTAGCTAATAGAGAAAGGGAAAAGTTGTGCAAGGAAATTTAAGTAAACATAGTAATGTGAGAAGAACACTAGCTCCTAATGTCAGAGGACTTGGGTTCAAATCACTTTCCTTTTGAGCCTCAGTTTCCTCATCTATATAGTGAGGGTGCTAGAATAGATATCTGAGATATTTTTAGCTCTAAACCTATAATATTATTAACTTAATGAAAGGAAACATGCATTGTCCAGAAAATTATAATCTTGAGTATTGACAGATCAATTGCATTCTCTTTTCTTTCTTCGCTGAACAATCCATTAAGCATTGTTCCACAAAATAGTGTTTACAACTGTAACCTGCCTCTCGTGGGAGTTGAGAGAATTCAGCTAATAGTCACAAAGTTCACTTAGGGATCCTTAAGCAAAAGACCTTTTGATATATGAAGAATTGCTAAGAAATTCAATTGTTGTATCAATTATATTATACTATATCATAGTACAATTATATTGTATTATGTCAATTATAATTGATACAATTAGATTATATCAGTAAGAGTCAGTGTGGCTCAGTGGAGAACAGCAGACCTGCGATTCAGGAAAACCTGAGCTGAAGCTCAGATTGAGATACACACTAGACAAATGGGTCAATCATTTTAGCCCCGGGTGCCCTGAGAGTAGTTTTGCTATGCCTTCTGGGACAATGATTTTCTTCATGGTCTCTTCCTCACATTCTCTAGGCCTTAACTTTTCTTAACTTCTTTTGTGTGTATCAGGGATCCTTTTGACAATATGGCAAATCTGTTACATAATTAATTTCAGGAGTGAGTGTGTGTATGTGTGTGTGTGTGTGTGTGTGTGTGTGTGTGTGTGTGTGTGTGCATGTGTAAATAACAGTTACTGATCTGCATCAGGAGAGTAGGCTTTCTCATGAGGAATTCCTCACCTTGGAAAAATGCAAGTCTAGTCACCCATCACTCACCACAAGCCCCTTTAACAAAAGAAAATAATGCACCCCCCCAAAAAAAACCCACCCCATCATTGACATGTTAAACTGGAGAATACTGATATATGGGGGAATGGGAGTGTTGTCATTTACCTTTCCTCTGGGTATTGTACCTCTAATAAAATTCAACACTGAGCTAAAAAGTAGGCAGCAAGTGCTTTATAAACCTCAATGACATTACAAGAGAGTTTCCAGTTTCTTCCCATCACAAATAAAATATGGACTTAATGAGATTGCCCTTGAGAATACACATGGACAGGAGCTGCAGAAATTTCATGACTGAAATATGAAGACTCCTTAAATAGAAAGTACTAACTTTACAATCGGAAATTGATATATGCTCTGTAGAACCAAATATCATAACATTAAAGATTAATCAACAGGCTCTGTAATGAAAACAGCAGCCTCTGAATAGAAATGGTTGAATTAGATAGTATTCAATAAAAGGAAAAGAGTGAACTATGCAGACATACACTGGGAGCCAAAGGAACTGCCCTGAGATGTGCACGAGAAAGTGTTCAGACTACCAGACCTAGAGTCAAGAAGACCTGAGTTTAAATTAGAACTACCAGCAGTATAACCCTGGAAAAATCACTTACCCTTTGAGTTGCCTTAGTTTCCTTAATGTTAAAATGAGAATAATAACAGCATCTACCTCCCAGGGTGGTTGTGAAGATCAAATAAGATAATATTTGTAAAATACTTAGAACAGTGCTTGGCACAAGCTGTATAAATGTTAGTTATTATTCTTATTCTTGTTATTATTTTTATCGTTATTTTAAAAGAGCAGCATTTCCAAAATGATGGAGCTGGAGAGGATCCTAGAAATCTAATATGAATCCAGAGTCTTACAAATAGAGTCACACAGAAATTAAGTGACATACTCAATGTTATAAAGTTAGTTAATGAGGGAGCTTAGAGTCAAACCCAGTTTTAATAATCATTTACTTCCTTCTATTACATCATAAGCTTCTTTATTGCCTATCTTAAGCTGTTGTGGGGAGATAAATCATTGGGAGAGCACTGATGTGCTGTAGGAAATCAAAAAATTTGCACTATTATTTCTTTAAATGTTGATAACTGTATTTAATTATAATAATTTTCTCTGCAATTCTGTGTGTTACACATTAAAAAACATGATCTAAAGGGGTTCGTGGTTTAAACAGATTGCTAAAAGGGTCATTAGATGAGGGAAAATGAGGGGAAATGAGGGAAACCATTTTCCCAGAAAGCATATCATAAGTAATTTTGAGTTGGTGATTTAATCCAATTCAATTTAGTTAAATTTAATCAAATCAAATAAACAATTATTGAGTGCCTGCCATGTGTAAGAAACTATTGGAGACACTAGGGGTACTAACAAAAGAATGAAATATTTCAAGAAATCCTTGTCTTACAGAGAGAGAAAATGTCATGTGCAAGAATAACCAAATACAGTGTCTGCATAAGGAACATAAAAATAGCACATGGTAGGTGAGAACCACTATCCAAAACAGCATTTCAGAGTAGAGGGCAACCAATGAAAAGAAGGTATAGAGGAAGGAGACAGAAAATTGTATACATAGACTATTCTGGAAGAAATGTAGAATGTACGAGAAAGAGAAGCTGAAAAGTGGCAAGGTAGAGAAGTTACCCAAAGTAGGGGCATGATGGAGAACTCCAAAGAAGTCTAAAAGTAGGGTAGGTGGGGGAAATTGGGAGAAAAACTATGCTGAGCCTCCTCCTTAAATAGAATCCATGACTTTGGCCCCCAGTCTAGAGGTTCCATCAGAGAAGAAGAAGGCACTGATGAGATGTGAATAGCAGGAAGATACAATCTTGCAATTTAATGAGATTTTCCAATGATAAGTTTCCTGGGGAAGGAAGATGTAATGGAGAGTTCCAACGAAGTCCAAAAGCAGTATGACAGTTAGAAAATGAGGAAAAAGAATGATGTTGAGCCCCCATTTTAAAAAGAGTCCCTGGAGCCCATGGCCCCTTACACGCGGAAAAATCTTGGCTCTATTTTTTTTTTTATCTCATACGGTACTTAGAATGCTAACAAATAAAGAGGAAATTCTCCATAAATTTATGCTGCAAAGGTAAATAAGAAAATGACAATCCATTCTAATCAATCAACAGAGATTATTAGTCATCCACTATATGCCAGGCATTATGGTAGGAATTGGGGATACATTAACAATAAACAATAAAGTTATCGTCCCTTCTCTAAAAGACGTTACATTTTATGGGAGGAACCAACATGGGCTTTAAGAATAAGTAGATACAGAATACATATAAGGTATTTTGTTGGAGAGGGAAGGCATTAGTGAATGGGTAATTCAGGAGAGGCCACATGTAGATAGTGGCATTTAAGATGAGCTTTGAAAGAAACTAAGGAGGGGCAGAGTCAAGATGGTAGGTAGAAAGAAGAGAACTCTGTGGTTCCCCCCATAACCACCTCATATACCTATAAAATATTACTCCAAACAAATTTTAAAGCTCCAGAACCCACAAAATGACAAAGTAACAAAGCTCCCACTGAAGGCAGCCCAGCAGCAAGACAGGAAAGAGCTCATTCCAGCACGCTGGGAATAGAGCCCAGCCCCATGTGGTTTTAGCCCAAGGCTGTGCAGGACAAGCCCTGGCTAGAGCTTTCAGGAGAGCAGATCATCAGCAGTTGTGGTGGTTTCCAGAATTCTCAACCCATAAGAGCCAAGGACAAAGGGAAAGGTTAGTGGAACTCAGCTAAATATAGGGGGGAGGGTCCAGCTACTGGCTTCAGAACTAGAAACAGTCTGAAGCAGAGGCCCTGCAGTGTCTCCATGTGGCTGTTTCAGAGCTCCCAGTCTGCAGATTGCAGGTGGGCTAAGTGATCATTCAGAGGCTAAGTGCTCTTCTCTTTACTTGCCTAGATCAGGATCACAGTCTTGGGTAGTGGTCCTGAAGTGTGTTTTCAGTGAGCCAAAGCTGGTGGGGACTGCACAGACTGGGGCCTCCTAAAAGCTCTGGCAGATGCAAAAACCCTAGCAATTTGGGAGACAGCCCTCCCCTCTGAAAGCAGAGCTCTATTAGGCCCAAAAGTCAAGTAACTGTCTAGCAATATGAACAGTCAAAGGAAGCAAAACAAGCTCAGCAATCCAACTTTAGATTCCATTTTTGGGGACAAAAAGGACCAAAGCATGGATCATGAAGAAGACAACACAGTCAGAACTCCTGCACCAAAAGCTTCCAAGAAAAATGTAAACTTATTACAGCTTATTACAGAAGGATTTTGAAAATCAAATAAGAGAAGTGGAGGAAAAATTGGGAAGAGAAATGTGAATAATGCAAGAAAATCATGAAAAGAGGTCAACAACCTGACTGAAGAAAATAACACCTTATAAATGGATTAACTCAAATAGCAAAAGAGGGCCAAAAAGCCAATGAGGAGAAGAATGCCTTAAAAAGTCAAGTTTGCCAGATGGAAGAAGAATTTCAAAAGCTTACTGAAGAGAATAATTCCTTCAGAATTAGAGTGGAGCAAATGGAAGCTAATGACATTGTGAGAAATCAAAATACTATTACACAGATCCAAAAAATGAAAAAATAGAAGGCAATGTGAAATATCTCCTTGAAAAAACCACTGACCTGGAAAACAGATCCAGGAGAAACAATTAAAAAATTATTGGACCACCTGAAAGCAATGATCTAAAAAAGAACCTAGAAAGCATCATTCAAGTAATTCTCAAGGAAAATTGCTATGATAATTTATAACCAGAGGGCAAAATAGAACTAGAAAGAATTTACTGATCACCTCTTGAAAAAGATCCCAAAAAGAAAACTCCTAGGAATGTTATAACCAGGTTCCAGTGTTCCCAAATTAAGGAGAAAATATTACAAGCTTCCAAGAAGAAATAATTTTAATACTGTGGAAACACAATCAGGATAACCCAGGATCTAGCAGCTTCTATATTAAGGGATCAAAGGGCCTGGAATATGATATTCCAGCAATCAAAGGAGCTAGGATTAAAACCAACAATCACCTACCCAGCAAAAATGAGTATAATATTTCAGGGGAAAATATGGTCTTTCAACGAAGTGGAGGAATTTCAAGCATTCTTGAGGAAGAATCCAGAACTGAATAGAAAATTTGACATTCAAACAAAAGAAGCATGAGAAGGTAAACATGGAAAAGAAATCATAAAGAACTTATCAAAGTTGAACTATTTGCATGCCAACATGAAAAAAATGATAATTACAACTTATGAAACTTTTCTCAGTATAAGGGTAGGTGAAGGGAATATAAATATATAAATATATCCATGTATATCTATATCTATACCTATATCTATATCTATCTATATATGTGTGCGTGTATACATACACATATGTCTATATAGAAGTATATATGCGCATTTAAATACATATGTGAGTGTGTGTATATATGTGTACAGGTATACATAGACAGAGGGCACAGGATCAATTGAATAGGAAAGGATGATATTTAAAATGTGAAATTGAGAGTTGAGAGAGGAATAGAATGAGAGGAGACAGGGAGAGGAAGAATGGGGTTAAGCATCTCATATAGAAGAGGCAAAGTATAACTGTTACAATGGAGGGGAAGAACAGATAGGCAAAAGGGAATGGAGCAACCTTACTCTCAATGAATTTGGCTTAGGGAGGGAATGACACACACTCTAAATTGGGTATCCTGCCAAACAGGAGAAGAGGGAGGAAGAGGATGAAAGGGGGGATGATGGAAGGGAGGGCAGTTTGGGGGGAAGGGTTGTTAGAAGCACACACTTCTGTAAAGGGACACGGACAAAGTAGAGAATAGAAAAAGTGGGGGGTTGGATAGGAAGGAGGGAAATATAGTCAGTCTTTCACAATATGTCCATTGTGGAGATATTCTGAGTAATTACACATATATGGCCTGTAGTGAACTGCTTGTCTTTCCAGTGGGGGTGGATTACAAGGAAGGAAGGGAAAGAATTTAGAATTAAAAATTCTAAAATAAAATGTTAATTTATGTGTATATTATTATTATTATTATTTACATGCAACTGGGAAATAAGATATATAGGCACTGGGGTAGGGAGATCCATCTTGCCCTACCTGAAAGTCAGAAGGGTGATGGGGGAGGGTATCGGAGAGAGCAGATTGAGGGAGAGGGTATACAGTGGGATTGCTGTTTTGGAGTGGTGGGTACGGGAAAGTCAGGGAGAAATTTTTTGGTTAATTTATTTATTTTCTTGTTACATCACTCATTTCCATTAGATTTTGAGTTACAAATTTTCTCCCCATCTTTCCCCTACCCACCACCCTAAAACAGCAATCCCACTGTATAGCCCCTCCCAGAATCTGTTCTATCCTATGTCCTCCCCCATTGCCCCTCTGACTTTCTGGTAGGGCAGGATGGGTCTCCCTACCCCAGTGCCTGTATATCTTAATTCCCAGTTGCATGTATTTAATAATAATAATAATAATAACAACAACAAATATATATATATATATATATATATATTTTTTTTTAACATTTGATTATAGAACTACAAATTCTAGATTGTTTCACTTACTCCCTCATCACGCACCCTCACTGGAAGGAAAAGCAATTCAAAACAGTCTGCACATGTGTAATTACGCAGAACATCTCCACCCTGGACATATTGTGAGAGACTGATTATGTGTCCCTCCCTCTTCTCTCATCCTTACCCCTCCTTGTTCTATTCTCTACCCTGTCCCTGTCCCTTTACAGAAGTCTGTACTTCCAGCAACCCTGCCCCCCACCCTGCTTTCCCCTTCATCATCCCACCTCTCATGCCCATCTCCCTATTCTCCTGTGTGGCAAGACACCCAGTTTAGAGTTTATGTCATTCCTTCCCAAAGCCAAATTCAATGAGAGTAAGGTTTACCCTTTCCCTTTTGCCTTCTTGTTCTTCCCCTCCATTTTAACAATTATTCCTAGCCTCTTCTATATGAGATGATTAACGCCATTCTGTCTCTCCCTATATCCTCTCATTCTCATCCTCTCCAAACTCAGAATTTCACCTTTTAAAGTATCATCCCTTCCTATTCAATTGATTCTATGTCCTGTATGTACACATATATACACATACTCAAACGTGTTCATACACATATATAAACCCTCCTACATAGACATATGTGTATATGTACCTATATATACATTTGTGTTCTCTTTACCTATCTTCATACTGAGAAAAGTTTCATAACGTACAATTATCATTTTTTCATGTTGGCATATAAATAGTTCAACTTTGCTAAGTTCCTTATGATTTCTTTTCCATGTTTATTTTCTCATGCTTCTTGTATTTGAGTGTCAAATTTTCTTTTCAGTTCTAGTTGTTTCAGCAAGAATGTTTGAAAGTCCTCCACCTCACTGAATGACCATATTTTCCCCTGAAACATAATACTCAATTTTGTTGGATAGGTTATTCTTGGTTTTAATCCTAGCCCCCTCGAATCTCTGGAATATCATATTCCAGGCCCTTCGATTCCTCAATGTAAAAGCTGCTAGATCCTGGGTTATGCTAATTGTGTTTCCACAGTATTCAAATTGCTTGCTCTTTGCAGCCTGTAATATTTTCCCCTTGATCTGGGGACTCCAAAACCTGGCTATAACATTGCTAGGAGTTTTCTTTTGGGGGATCCTTTTCAAGAAGTGATTGGTGAATTGTTTCAAGTTCTATTTTGCCCTCTGGTTCTAAAATACCAGGGCAATTTTCCTTGACAATTTCTTGAAGGATGCTTTCTAAGTTCTGTTTCTGATCATGGCTTTCAGGTAGTCCAGTAATTTTTAAATTGTCTCTCCTGGATCTGTTTTCCAGGTCCTTGGTTTTTTCAAGGAGATATTTCACATTGCCCTCTATTTTTTCATTTGTTTGGATCTGTTTAATAGTATCTTGATTTCTCATAAAGTCATTGGCTTCCATTTGCTCCACAATAATTCTGAAGGAATTATTCTCCTCAGTGAGCTTTTGAGATTCTTTTTCCAACTGGCAAATTCGACTTTTTAAGGCATTCTTCTCCTCATTGGCTTTTTGGGCCTCTTTTGCTATTTGAGTTAATCCATTTTTTAAGGTGTTATTTTCTTCAGTTAGGTTGTTGACTCTGTTTTCATGATTTTCTTGCATCATTCTCATTTATCTTCCCAATTTTTCCTCCACTTCTCTTATTTCATTTTCAAAATCCTTCTTAAGCTGATCTATGGCTTTTAGACAGTCTTTATATTTCTTGGAAGCTTTTAGTGTGGGAGTTCTGACTGTGTTATCTTCCTTCCATTCCATACTTTAATCTTTTTTGTCCCCAAAAAATGATTCTAGAGTTCAGTTGCTGTTCTTATTTTGCTTCCTTTGCCTGCTCATATTGCCAGTGAATTACTTTATTTTTAGCTCTGTGGAACTCTGCTTCCAGGGGGGAAATCTCTGTCCCAAATTGCTGAGGTTTTCGCATCTGCCAGAGCTATTAGCAGGCTGTTGCAGCCCCCACCAGCTTTGGCTCACTGAAAACGCATCCCAAGACCACCACCCAAGACCACAATCCATATCCAGGCCACTCAACATAAGAGCACTTAGCCTCTGAACAATCACTTGGCCCCCCTGCAGTCTGCAGGCTGGGATCTCTGAAGCAGCCATGTAGAGGCGGCTGCAGGGCCACTCCCTTCTGCCACTTCCTTGCCCTGAAGGCAGTTTGGCTGGACCACTTTTCTCCCCCAAATTTAGCTGATTTCCACTGACTTTCACTTATTCCTTGTTTCTTATGGCTTGATAATTCTGGAAACTGCCACTGCTGCCACTGATCCACTCTCCTTAAGGCTCCAGATGTGGCTCATTCTGGCAACCCTGGGACCAAGCCACAGTTTCAGGCTGGGTTGGTTTTGGCTCCCAGCATGCTGCAATGTGCCCTTTGTGCTGAGCTGCCTTCAGTGAGAGATGTTTTTTTCTGTATTTTTGTGTGGGTTTTGGAGACCTAAAATTTGTTTAGAGTCGTATTTTGTGGGTATTTTAGGTGGCTATGTGTGATCTGCGAAACCTTGCTGCTTCTATACTGCCATCTTGGCTCTGGCCCCAGGGAGAAAATTTTTAACTCAAAATCTCATGGAAATGAATGATATAAACTAAAAATAAACAAAAGTTAATTTAAAAAAAAAAACAAAGAAAGAAACCAAGGAAGCTAAGAGGTAAAGGCATTCCAGCTAGGGACCTCTAGTGCAAAAATATGAAGGAGAAAGATAGCATCATATCATCATATATGAGGAACATCAAGAAGGTCATTTTGGCTGGACCTAAGAGTGTGTGAAAGGGAGAAATTAATAACAAAGTTTTAAAGGTGGGTTGCAGCAAGGTTAGGAAGAATACCAAATGACAAATAGAGCTGTATATACTTGAGCCTTGAGCTAATCAAGAGCAGAATTGAAATGACGTAGTCAGACTTGTGTTTTTGGTAAGTCGTTTTGGCAACTGTGTGGAGGATGAATTTTGGACAGGAGAGATTTGAGGTATTCAATCTTTTCTTTATGTATATAAGTACAGAAACTTTATTCAATTTCCTTTGATTGGAAGATTCATTTAGCAGTCACTGAAGTAAAATAAAAATCTTCACTCTGGATTTACATATATACATTGTATCTATGTATGTGTGTAGATATGTGTGTATATATTTTTATATATGCAATTATTCCTGAATAGATGAATTGCCAATTTTAGCATACCAACTTTCTCTCAAGTCTCCCACCATTTCAGATGACTCAAGAGCTCTATTTACTCCAAGACTGGTGAAACACAGATCATTTACCAGGTACAGTTTTGCTTGACAGCCTAAGGATAGCATTGGGATCAATCACTATATTTGAAGGCAGCATGACTATTCCTATCTAAGCCTTTTAAGATCAAAGTGTCACAAATCTCAATTTCAGGCTCAACACCTAAAGACCCTCTCTTACAATTAAAAGATTCTCCCTCTATCCCCACAAGAGTTTCACATTATGCCTATGAAAATAGTTTCTTAAGACTTTAAGACTTCATTATTCTCAAATACCTTCTCTTTCAGACATTTTTTCCCTTGCTGTTTGCCTCTCCAAACAAATTTAAGAAAAAATTCTTCTGTGTCTCAAAATAATCAGAAACCTAAGGAACTAACTTATCTCTGGTGGATATTAATGTCCTACGATCATTGACCCCGTTATTATCCTCCTGAAAACTTGGCTATGGTGTTCAAAGTCCACTTAGACCACCCTCCTTGTAGGTGAAAGTTTTCTTAAAAAAGTGCTTCTCTCAGAGCAAGCATGATATTGTGCTGGTTACCAGGAATGACTTTCAAATGTACTTTAGGATTAATAAAACATAAAGGATTAGTCAGACATACCTATAAGCACATATATGTGTGTATGTCTCTTTCTCTACATATGTGTATATACACATATATGCATGTGGGCGTATATGTGTGTATATATACCCATACATATATTTTGTGTGTATCAGAACATTCTCTGTGGGTAAATGAATACATTTACATACGCACTGGTATATTGCAGTGGGGGTGGAAGACAGAAGCACTTATTAAGCCCTTACAATATTCCTGGCATAGTGCTAAGTGCTTTCCAAAGGTAGACAGCAATGCACATCCCAGTGTGCATTATGGCAACAGCTGCGGTTTCTGACAAATGGCAAAAGCTTTGGGGTACCATCACGCTTTCTTTCCTAGGACATCCAATAGGCTTAAAAACCAAACAGTGTTAATAATTCTGGAGGCAGTCAGTAATTACAGGCAGCAGCAGCATCTGTAATAAAATAAAAAAGCAGGATCTGTCATTAGCCACCATAAAATGCCTGAGCTCCCCTGCCACAATCTTTAAACTATCTTGCCTCACCTTGACAAATTAAGCCAGGGCCCAATAGGCGCTGCTGTGATCAATGGGATAGGAACGAATGGCACTCAATCACACCCTGTATTATTTTATGCACATTTTAATAAGATGAATGATGGCCTTGCAGCGCTGGCAAGACACAAGAAATCATCTATTTGCTCCAAATCATCAGTTTTTCATGAGGAGAGAGGCTCAAACCTCACCTCCCTCCTCGCCTACAGTTAAATCAATCTGCCATTCACTTAATCAGAGAATCCCAGAAATGCTTTCATCTTGATACACCTAGAGACCAAGAGGGCAGACTCTGATTCATAGAAGAGAACTCTTTTTGCACTATGGGATATGCAAAAATATGTTACAACATAGGGGAGATCCTGATCCAATTTTAATGGAAATGTTTATCACTAATAGGAGTAGTTTTCAATCAGTTCGTCTGTATGTATATACTCTGTGACTATTATATCCCAGGGAACCTCAGGCAATTATTTTACTTCTCTGACCTTTGGGTTTCCTCATCTCTGAAATGGGTTAATAATTATATGGCTTAGTTTTTAGAGAAGTTATAAGTATCATACAGCATGGTAAATATGAAATACTCTGTAAGTAAAAGAATATATATGTACACATATGTTTATAGGTTTATGTATAAGTATATATATATACATACACACATGTGTATACATATATATGTACACACATATATGAGTGTCTGAGGCAAGATTGGAACTGACAAAGATTAGCCTTCCTGTCTCCAGAAACAGACTCTCCAGACACCAAACACTCCATCCCCTGCACAACCTATCTGCCTCCAGGATAACTGTGTTCAAATCCCAACTCTGCCTGATCTTGGGCAAGTTGTTCAATTTTTTTAGGTTTCAGTTTCCTCCATAGGTCATTTTAGGTGTTTGGATTAAGTGCCACCTCAGGTCTTTTACAGTTTTAAATCTGATTTTAAAGTCTTTTCGGGATGTGTTGACCAGACTCAGAAGTTAGGCCAAATGAAGAAACAGTTGCTTAGCAACAAAGCACCATTTCATTCATCTTTTGAACTGAGTAGATACATATCAGGTGCACTGTCTCACAACCCAAATTATCTTTGTTTTCTTCATTCTTCAGATTCAGAAAAGGTACTTACAGTTCCTTGTCTTCCTCAATTTTATATTTATAAGAATTCGTTTTATTTTCTCTTATAAAAAAGAATAATAGTTAAGAAAAATAAAATTAAACTTGGGAACTAGTTGATTGCTTTATTATATTGTTGTTGTTGTTGTTGTTGCAGATAGGTTAGGGGAGTCTTTTCTCCCTAAGTCTAGTTATTCAGAAACTCTACCCATGTCTTTGCTGGTTTAAAATTCTGATAATGTCCCTATACAGATTTTGTCTGTAGGCACTGAGTTACTTCCAAGAGTCTTTCCAACAAGATTTAGAGAGCACAGCTTGCAATGAATGAAGATGCAAATCAAATAAAACTCTATTAATTAGGGTAAAATAGTCATGGTGAAGTTCAGAGTTTATAGTAGGGCAAGATGTCTGATTGAATTTTGCTGGCTCTGCAGATTGGCTGCAGATGGTGAGTAAAGTGGTCCAGAATTGGGAGCTCAAATCATCATGTTTAAATGCTATTAACTACAAGTAAGAATATTCTCTCAGTTCATAGTTTGCAGTGTGAAACCCTGTCATATGGACCAGCCATCAGAACTTTGAAAGCCCTCCAATTACATAGAATGTAGTAATCCTGGCAGCAGGAGAAATGCACAATATCATTATCACCTGGTGATGAAAGATGCTGATGATTCCCAAAGGAAATAAATTTAACCAGAAGGCATACCTTGCTTATGAAAACAATGGCTTTTAAGGACCACACTACTATTTGTGGTGTCACAGCAGGCAGCTCAAGGTTTAAAGAACAACAAGCCATATTGAAAAAAATATATATATCATTAAGAAAACTAGAGAAAAATCAACCTGTTCACTTCACACTGAAGGTTTCAGAAAATTCTCAGCGTTATTCAAGAATTTGGAAAAGTTTCTTGGATCAGGCATTGATGTAATATTAACGACAATTCCATTTGCTCCTACCTCAATGACTGATGCTATAAAGAACTTAGTGTATCCTTATTGGGTATGGTACTGCCTGGGTATGATGAATTCCCCCCAAGTTTGCATTTATAGACAACTTCAAATAACATTTTTTAAAATGGCTGAGCAACAGTTCAGCAAGATGTATATTAAATAACAAGTCAGACTAAAGCAATCTCCCCTAAAATGTCAATTTGTATGAAATTTGCAAGAGCCCTCATGCCCCTTCCCCAATCCCACCACCACACCCTAGTCCCATCTCAGGAGTGATTATTTTTAAGTACACATTGTGACATATACCCTTTGACTAACAATGCACCAAGGTTAACAATACAGGCAGTGACATTTCAGTCATACGAGGCTATATAATGGTTACACCGTGAAGATGAAGATTACATTCAGACAAGGATGTTTCTCTTTCTCTCTCTGCTTATGTAAGGAGAGAGGTAAGGGGAGAATAGTTCTTCTAATTTACCCAGGGTCCTATCTTTTCTCTAGCTAATCCCCTTTGATAGAAGAGTAACTCTAAGATTATGGGTTCTCCAAGTTAATTCTTGCACACATCTAACAAATGGAGAATGTTGTGGGTAAGTTCACTTACCTTGGTAGTATACATACCAGGGATATATACACATTGATAATGAGATTGACACACACATTGCCAGACCAGCTCACTGTTTGGGAGGCTCTGAAGAAAAGTATGAGAGAGAAGACGTATTAGATTGACTACAAAACTGAAGGTCTACAGAGCCATTGTGTTGACATCATTGTTGTGTGTCTGTGAAAGCTGAACCAGCACCATGCCAGGAAACTGAATCACTTCCATTTGAATTGTCTTAAGAAGATTCTGAAGATCAGCTGGCAGGATAAGATACACGACACTGATGTCTTTTCTTTAACTAAACTGCCAATCATTCAAACTACTATAGAGAGCGCAACTCCAATGGGCTAGTCAGTTGTTTGTAAAACATACTCTTGCCAAAAAGATTATTATATGGAAAACTCACACAGGCCAAGCATTCATCAGGTGGTCAGAAGAAGTGATACAAGGACACTCTCAAGATCTCTCTTAACAACTTTGAATTTGATTGTGTGTTAAATATAGGGATATAGATAAACAGAGAGATAAAAATAGAGTACTGGGCTCAGATTCAGGTAAGAAGCTCTGGATTCAAATCCTACCCCTAACACGTATTGTGCTGGGTCACATGAACTCTAAATGTCCCATGCAACTCTTTGAGAGGATACATTAATGGAAAGTTATCGGTACACATCAGCCAAATAGGTGTCCCATAGAGAAGAAATTAGAGATCAAGACAAAAAGTGGCATCATTTTAAAGTGACCAGGATTGGTAAAAAGCAAGAAGAATGTACTTCCATCTGTACTCTGTGTCCATCAATTACCTAATAAGAGGCAGATAGCATTTTTCATCATGTCTTTTGGAACTGTTATGGATCATTGTATTGATCAGAGTTAGTAATCTTCATCATTTCTAATAATACTATTTCGTCATATTAATAGACCACAATTTGATCAGCACCTTCTCAAATTTCAATTCTTTGCCACTACAAAAAGAACTGCTATGGATATTTTGACCATATATGTGTCTATGTATATATACATATATACATATATATATATATATACATATATGTATGTATGTATGTCCATATATGTATGTGTATATATATGTATGTATATATATGTATGTGTATATATGTATGTGTATATATATATGTATGTATGTGTGTGTGTGTGTAGATATATATATATATATCCTCTTGATTTTACCTTGGTCTCTTTGGGGTACATACTTATTAGCAGGATTGCTGGATCAGAGGGTATGCATAGTTTTATAGACTTTCAGGTATAATTCCAAAATATTCTCAAGAATGGTTTGATCCCATTGTAGCTACAGTGACAGAGCATTAGTATACCTATTTTCCCATTTCTCTTCCAGAATTTGTCATTTTCCTTTTGTGTTATCTTTGTCATTTTTATGGGCATGAAGGGGCATCTGAGAGCTGTTTTAATTTGCATTTCTCTAATTATTAGTGATTTAGAGCAATTTGTCATATGATTATGGATGGCACTGATTTCTTCCTCTAAAACTGCCTATTCATATCCTTTGACCATTCATTAATTAGGAAATGAATCTTATCTTTATAAATTTGGCCTAGTTCCCTATGTATTAGAGAAATTAGCTTTTTGTAAGAGAATTTTGGTATAATTTTTTGCTTCTGCTTCCCATTTGCTTTCTAATTTGGGATACATTGGTATCGTTTATGTGAAAGTGTGCTTTTTTATTTTATATACTTAAAATGATCAGTTTTCCCTCTAGTGAACATCTCTATCCCTTGTTTGGTTATTTGTACACAACTTCAGAGATCTCACAGGTAATGTCTTCCATGTCCCCCTCAATAGTTTATTATATCACCCTCAAACATTTTGAACTTCTCATTCTAGGTGACATCAGTTATTGGCCTTGGGGTGGCTAAGTGGAGCAGTGCATAGAGCACTGAACCTGGAGTCAGGAGGACCTGAGTTCAAATACAGCTTCAGACACTTAACACTTACTAGCCGTGTGACCTTGGGGAAGTCACTTAAGCCCAACTACCCTGCCTTCTCCTCTTCAAAAAGCAAAATAATAATAATAATAATAATAATAATAATAATAATAACAGAAGAAGAAGATATTGGCCTATACCAATTTACTGGCAGATTACTTTCCATTTTTCTCAGTAGTTTTTGTCAAATATTGAGGTTTTACCCGAATACCTAGGATATTTGAGTTTATCAAAACTAGATTAATATGACCATTTGCTTTTTTGTATTATGCACCTGATCAATTTGTTATTCAAAATCAAATTGTTTTGATAATTAAAACTCTATGCCATAGTTTGAGATCTAGTTATGCTCAGCCTCCTTTCTTTGTATTTTTTCATTAATTTCTTCAATTATCTTCGCCTTTGTTTTTCAAGATTAGTTTTGCTACTATTTTTCTAGTTCTATAAAGCAATTCTTTGGTAAATTAATATATAAATTAAGGTAGATAGTATCATAATTTTTACTGTATTGGATTGGCATAACTATGAGCAATTACTATTTCTAAAATTATTTAGAACTGTATTTGTATGATATTTTTACAATTATATTAATATCATCCCTATGTGTGTTTTGAAAGGGTTAATCTTCTTGCCTCATCAAATATGAAAATTCTTTCAATTTCATTTTTATTGCTATAGCTAGCATTCCTCATAAAATATTGAATAAGAATTATTATAATGGACATTCTTACTTTACCTTTGATCTTATTAGAAAGGCTTCTAATTTAGTCCAATTACAGATATTTGTTCTTAGTTTAGACAGATATTATTCATTTTAAGAAGAGCTCTAAAGGATTTTGGAAAGATGGTGGAGTATGTCACAAAATTACAAGTTCTCAAGATTTTCCTCCATAAAAGAGATAAAACAATGCCTCAGGGAAAACATAGAGCAGTAAAAATGAATAAAAGGATGGGTAGAACATGGGTCCTCCTGGAATAGTCAGAGAAGATCTGAAGAAAAATTCCAGATACAATTTGGTTCCAGTGAGGAGTAAGCACCTACAGACTAATGACATCTTAAACAACAAGTGGCAAGCACTGGGATTAGCTAGGTTAGGAAGGTATCTTGCTGCAGCCACCAGAACTTTATACCCAGAACAGCGAGAGGAGTTGGGCATCTGAGCCACAGAAGATCAAGGGAACATCTGCTGACAAGGAAAACCAGACCCAGCTATGCTGGGGAGATATAGTTGGGGATAAAAAGGAACCAGCATACATCCAGTGAGTATAGAAACAGTGGTGGTGGGGATGCCACTGGGAGCACTTAAAGAAGCCTAGAGGTCTTGGTTTGGGTTCAAGGTCAGAGGGAAGAACTGAAGGAGTATCTGTGGCCAGAGGCACCATACCCCAGGACTAGAGAAGAATACAAAAATTAAGCCATTACAAAAAAAGAAAAAAAAAAACAAATGATACAGGCAAAAGAGAAATAATCTAATCCTAGAGAGTTACTATGGGGATAGAGAAGATAGAGTTTCATCTTCAGAAGAGACTACTGAAGCAAAGAAATCCTCTTCTACCCAAACCATAATGTCAAGTAGTTATCTGACCAAAAAGAACTCATAGAACAACTTTAAAAGACCTTGAAAATCAAATGAGAGTGATTGAGGAAAAAGTTTTTTAAAAAAAGAACAATTCAAGAAAATACAAGAAAAATAAAGTCAAACATTAGAAGAGGAGATCCAGAACCTTAAGGAAGAAAAAAAAAAACTCCTGGAAAATCAGAATTAGGTAAGAGGAACCCAGTGAAGTTATAAGAGAGCAGGAAATAATAAAACGAAATGTAAATAATTAAAAATTACAAAAGAATGTGAAATATCTCATAAGAAAAACAACTGATCCATAAACCAGATTATGGTAATAGGAATTTGAAGAACTTCCCTACTCCTTAATAGGCATAAGGGAATGTGAAGATCTTCCCTGCCCCTTAAGAGGCTGAATGTAATCATATAGAGCCTGTGGTGAGAGGAGTTTGATGAATGGGTGGAGCAGAAGGGGTGGAACAGAGCTGAGAGGAATTCAGGAGTCAAAGCAGTTAGAATGAAGGGACTAAAGAGAACCCAGGCAAGGAGACAGGCTTGTAAGTGTTTGTTTGTGGCAAGGCTTTGAGATGGTGTTACCCTCTGCAATGTTATTATGTATACATTACTTTGTTGCTATGATGAATTCAGTTTTCACATATTCGGATTAGCCTTTCTGGTGTCTGAATAGATGTTTTGCTTCTGTCTTCTATATGGAAAGTCTGTTATATTTTGTGATTCAGAATTACACCCACATGTTGATAATCACTGTTGGTGCTGTTAACATTCCCTTGCTGACATATTTGGCATCACAAACAGAATAGCAAGGTATTGGATCTCTATTTGGAGGCAGAAGGACTTTAGAGGAAGAAATGGATATCCCAGGATAGGAGAATTTACCTTATTCCACTCTAGCAATGGAATGGGCTCAAAGCACCAGACCCTGTGAAAACTGGGACCTGAGGCTACAGAAGGGAGAACCTAGAGATTTAGAAAGATGTTTGCAATAATGCCAATAAAACCAAGGAAAAAACTGGCAGGAGTGTATAGAAAAGGCTGAGTTTTACTACCAGGTTCCCATCTTATATGTTAAAGCAGAGACAAACTGCTTTAGGAGAAAGCTCATATGGAAAGGAAGTTAACTAACTTGTATGAGAAGCTTCTTGTGTTACAGTGTGAGAGATTTCCTTTAGAAGAAGAAGTTGGAGGGTCTCAGGTGGTAGAAGAACAAATTACTATTTGGGTGTTGGATGACTTGCATGAAAATCTTTGCGTTCATTTAGCTAGAAAGAAGAGGAAAAACTAGCAAAAATGAATGTGCATGTAGTCCTTACACAGGCTGAAACAAGTTGCTATTACACTAATGCAATATTCACAGCTCCCATGGCAGCTATGAATATGCTGGTGTAGTCGTGAATCACAAAATGTAACAGGCTCTCCACACGGAGGATAGAATCAAAGCATTTATTCAAATACCAGAAAGCCAAATCTTAAAACCAGAAAGTCAAATTCATCATAGTAACCACAAAGTTGGTATACACAACCAATGCCACAACCACCCACATTCCCAAACCTTCCCAAACCTTCCCTCCATCAGGCCATCAAAACAAAATAGGATCCCTTAAGCAAGAATGCCCCTCTCTCACTCACACTTGCTGCTCAGACTCCATGCTTCTTGCTCCCAGCAATTCTGGCTCTCTCTCAGTTTGTGCTCAGCTTTTCATTCTTGTCATTAGCTCCTCCCTGTTCTGCCCCTTCTTGTTGCATCATCAAGTTCCTCTCACTGTGAATTTTACAAGTTCTGTTTCTTAACAAAGACTTGATATAATCAAGGGCAAGGCTCAACTGAAACAAGATGCTAAGTACTTATTTGCTTGCAATTACAAGAGGCAGGGAAGATCTTCAAATCCTCATTACCATTACAATTGCCTGGATGACTGCCAGGAGAATGCATGGAAGGAAAATGAAATGTTAGATAAGGCTTCTCAGGCAGAAGTTCACCTCATACTAAGAAGAAAGCAGGAGAAATGAAGAGACAGGGAAGAGCTGGGTATAGAAGGGATCTCATATGAATCCCTAGAGGATTCTTGTCTGGAAATAATGTCACAGGACTCCAGCTAACTTTTGGCAGAGTTACAAGTTTATTGTTAACACTGACTCAGCAGTGGCCAGGAGAAGGCGGAGTAAGGAGACCTGAAAGCTGACAGTGATCTAAGGCAGAGTTATAAAGTATAATGTTATGCTTTGCAGCGGGCAGAAAAAGGTTAAGGATAGACTGCAAAGTGTAAGGGTTAGAGATACAATTTTTGTAATGATAAAGCTGTCAATCAGAGGTTCATTATGCTAACTAGGTGGGCAAGGGTGGAGTTAGGGAGGAATTTGGGAGGAGATTAGGAGTGATTAGTGCTTAAAGGGACATGCACTTTTTATATCAACTGTGCAGACTTATTGCCCATAATTCACTGGGACATGCCCGGGGGGGGGGGGGGGGAGAGCACCAGGAGGTGTGGTTTTTGCCTTGTGACATCACTAGGTTACTTTTGGTCAAGGATGGACAAGATAGGTCAAATATGGCTGTTAGGAGGATAGGCTTGATTGTGCCAAGTTTGGAAGCTAGACTGATTAGGGATTCAGGAGGTACCACACTGGGAGGGAGTTACCTCTTCTGATAATGTTGTTTAAGGATCTTGGGTGCAGCTGGCCACTTAGAACAAAGGAGGTATACATTTCTCTAAAAGATACTTGGTTCATGTATTCATTGGCACTGTGTCTAGGCAGACTGCTAGCTCAGGGGAAAGACTTTTAGGCTGGGGACAGGGGAGAGGCAGAGTTAATGCCTTTATGGCTAGGGGAAAGTGTGACTTTTACAACTTAATTACACAGGCTTATTACAAACTGATGTTACATACGTAGGTACCCAAACACAAGAGAGATTTTACAAACTGAGGTTACAGACAAAATCATCCCAGACCCCATCTGAACCACGGAAGAAACACAGCCTTCAGGGAAATAATTGATGATTTTACTCAACAGGAGGTCGCTGATATGTTAAGTTCAATTGACTCAAAAGATGGGAGGAACCTTAGTGTCTTGGTTGGGGAGTACCAGTGATGAAGGGTCTGGAGTAGAATCAGTAGATAGTGGGGATTGCTTGAAATTTATAGGTATTAGTCAGAATCCTTTTGTACAGCAAGCTTTTAGGGATTACCACAGGCAAGGAGTTAACACTACAACTAATCTGTAAGCTTTAACTGTTGATGGATGGAAGAAAATGTATCCCACTGACTCTACATGGTCTAGTGGAAATAGACCGTGGTATTCACTTAGGGATTGTATGAGAGAGCTAAAGGAAGAGGTAATGAAAACTGCTATATTGATGAAAGACGTTGATGGTTATCACGATAGCCCCTTAGCAGTTTCTCATAGAAATATCATAGTGAAGACAACTACTTCTGCTTGCAAGCACCTAATTCTGACTCTACTAACTGGGGAGATTATGGCACTCTCTTTTGGAGGTACTGGATAAGATTTCACAGTTAACCAAATTGGGGGAATGGGAAAAAGAGCAATTTCCTCGAGAAAGAAGTGTAAATAGCCAGTGGATTCAAAGTCAGAATAGATTGACAAGAAAATAATTGTTTACTGCTCTATTGAGAGCAAGGGCAGATTTTGGAAGAATAGATGGCATTCCAACTAATGAACTATACAAAATGTACCAAGAAAAGGGGCTTAATATTAGGCTGAGCAGGGAAGCAAAAACTGTTCCTACAGTTCCTCTTGAAACATTGTATTCAAGTTCATCACACCTACAGGGAGAATAGGAAACTGACCAGGCCCCAGATTGGATTAAAGAAAGTACATCTCTAGTCAAAATTATGGCCCCCAAACCGAAAATTAGAAAACAGTAAACAACAATGAATAAGACTATGATAGTAGGTTCATGGACCCCACAAGCACAGCTGACCCTGTATCTTAGCTGCTTCCGGTTATTTTCTCCTTATTTCTTTTTGGCTTTAGTCTGTTACATTAGTTTGCTAGATTTGTTTCCTGAAAGATAAGTACTCTCCACCTGCAGATGCCAGACCACTTAAGCAAGATGTCACCTCCCGTCCACAACCATGATGTGTCACCCCTAGACCTGGCATCAACCAAGCTCCAGATGCCAGCTAAAGAACTGAACTCTTGAATGGGACCTCTTGAGGTAGGGACAAATCTATGTTCAATTTCAGCCAGAAGTAGTTATAGAAAGAGACTCCTTGGCACCTTACCCCAAGATTTTGAGCCTCACTCATTCAGAGGGGGATGATGGAATGCTTATGCTCAAGCCCCACCCTAAGATATTGCTTTATGTACTTGTTTTTTCTATTATCCCTGCTACATTGTTGTAAAGTTCTATTGACACCAGTTACCCCTAAAGTCCCATTGACCTATGTAAGGCATATGAAAGAACTTGGTGTCAAATGTAATGATAAAGGAAATTTGAAGACCTTCTCTGCCCCTTAGTAGGCTAAATGTAATCACATGGAGCCTCTGGTAGAAGGAGTTGGATAAATGGGTGGAGCAGGAAGGGTGGAACAGATCTGAGTGGAAACTGGGAGTCAGAGCAGTTAGAATGAAGGGATGAGATAGGACCCAGGCAAGGAGACAGATAGGCTTGGAAGTGTTTGTTGATGGGAACACTTTGGGATGTTATTGCTCTCTACACCGATATTGTGTATAAATTTCTTTGTTGCTGTGTAGAATTCAGTTTTCTGGTATTGGGATTTTACTTTCTGGTGTCTGAATAAATGTTTTCTTTCTGTCTGCTGTATGGAGAGTTTGTTATATTTTGTGATTCAGAATTACACTGGCATTGGGGGGGCGGAGCCAAGATGGCGGCATAGCAGCAGCAACATATCGCAGCTCTCACATAGCCACCCCAAAATACCCATAAAATAGGACTCTAAACCAATCCTGGAACTCCAAAACGCACACAAA
>CM053582.1:187515126-187533652 GCA_028627135.1 Pseudochirops cupreus | reverse complement strand
AGGTTGGTCATCATATGTACGATGTGTCTGTGATTGTGTACAGGTTTTGCCTGATTCTGCTCTTCTCACTTAGCAACAGTCTGTATAAGCCTCTCCAGGTAATTATGAAGTCCATCCCCTTCCCATTTCTTATAGCACAATAGTATTATAATGGAACTTTCAATGACACTTTTCACTTAAGATGCTTAAGCTGCCCTGATATTCAAATGCAAAAATAATGTATAAAGTTAGTTAAGGTCATACATTTAATATTGACTATAGAGAGTTCGACATCTAGTCTCCTGTTATCTTATAACAGTTCTTACAGCCCAGTTTTCTAGAATCATAGAATCTTCATGTTGGAAGAATCCTTTGAGGTCATTGATTTCAAACTCAATGGGAAGCTCAAACTTGGGGGCAGCTAGGTGGCTTAGTGAATAGAGCACCAGCCCTGGAGTCATGAGGACCTGGGTTCAAATCGGACCTCAGACAATTAATACTTACTAGCCATGTGCAAGTCACTTAACCCCAATAGCCTTGCAAAAAGCAAAAAAAAAAAAAAAAGAATAAGAAGCCGCTCAAACCCTTGAATCAGTGCCAAGTAATTAGCCAGATTTGTTAAGATACTTCCCATGGTGAAAAGCTCACGAATTCAGGAGGAAAATAATTCTCTTTTTGAACAGCTCTAAATGTTATAAATATTTTCCCTCTTTATTTTGAATTGAAGTCTCCCTTCTTCTCCTGGCTCAGCTTCTGATCCTTGACTTCAGCCACATTCCTCAACTGCATTCTTACCTGAGAATTCCTGCAAGGGCCTAAAGCATTTTTATCTTGGGAAATCCCTCAACCATTCTTACCTCACTTTTGGGTGAGTTCCTTCCAAAGCCCCAATTTTAAAGAGCTGTCTAAGTCAACCACCTTTCATTCACCTCCAGGTTTTGCATCTGACTTTGGACTTTGCCATTAGTCCATTAGTCATTAAACATTTCTTAAGCACCTATTATGTACCTGGTGCATTGCTAAGCACTGGGGATACAAAAATAAGCAAAAAATGGTCCTTATCCACAAGGAGCTCCCACTCTACTGGGAGAGACAAGTTAAAAAAAATGTATAGGGGCGGCTAGCTGGCACAGTGAATAAAGCACTGGCCGCTTAGTCAGGAGGACTTGAGTTTAAAACCAGCCTCAGGCACTTAACATTTATTTGCACTGTGACCTTGGGTGAGTCACTTAAGCCCAACTGCCCTGCCCTCCTCCCTCTAAAAAAAAAAAAAAGCAAAAAAAAATGTGCAACTAAAAAACCCATAATAGAAAATATCAATCAGAGGAAAGACACCAGAATTAAGATAATTTGGGAAAGGCTTGTTGCAGAAGATGGGTCTTTAATTAGTTCTTAAAGAAAGCCATGGGAGACAATAAGTAGAGATGAAGAAGGAAATTATTCCAGTCATGAATGGAATATCTTGTTCAGAGAAAATCAAGGGGGAGAGTGTCACTGATTAAAGATTACATCATGGGGAGTAAGATATAAGAGGATTGTAAAGGTAGCAGGGCACTAGGTTATGACGGGCTAGGATTTTATATTTGATACTGAAGGGGACCTTACAAAAAATCACTTCGATGGCTGAATGGAGAGTGGATTGCAGCGGGAAATGACATTGTGTAAATACTCTCCTTTTTAAAAACTACCTTTTTTTTAAAAAATATATTGCCTTCCCTCATAGAATGTAAACTCCTTGAGCAGAAGGACTGTCTGTCTTTTGCTTTTATTTACATCCCCAAGGCTTAGCCTAGTGCCTGGTACATAGTCAGTACTTTACTCCAAGTTGCCTTACTTTGCCTCCCTATAACTTCCACTCATTGGTCCTCATTCTTTTCTTGGAGTCAATCAGAATAACTCTAAATCTTCTATCAAATGAGATCTTTTCAGAAAAAAAAAATGCGACTACTTCCCATTTCTTCTTCAGTTCTCTCTTATTTCAGACTAAAATTGGCAGCACATTGGGCAAGTGACACCCGACAGAATGCAAAGGAATCCTTCTGGTTGGTTGCCAGTTAAGATGTTTGGCAAAGTGAATTTATAACCAGAAGGCTTATAATAAAACATTGTATGCCTTCCATTTTTTCCCTACACTGTTTAGAGTATGTATGCTATTATATGAGCTATATGGTCATTTTTAATTGAGGAACTTCGAAGAGATACAAAGTATGAATTTTCAAAATGGAGAGAACTGAAGTTGAATTTGTTTATGTAGGTCACTTGTATTTCCCACCTTGTGAGGCTCTTGTAAATTTTTTTTTTCACAGCTCAAGTACCATTGCTGAAATTTACTCTTGTGATGTGCTTATCTGTTTGTCTCAGCCCAAAGCACTTGCCAGAATTAAAAGCTCATGTCTGTCACCTCCTAAATCCAGTCAAAATGAACACTTTAGAAATGGATCTTAAGTTTCATGCATTTATAATCCACATATCCTCTCTTACTGCTTTCCCCTCATGTATTATTATATGGCTTAATGGGAGATAAAATTAACTATGCGTTCTGATGTATATACCTTGGCTTCATAGGTTTAGAGTTGGAAGAAATCTTAGAAGTTATTTATTTCAACTCCTTCAGTTTGTCAATGAGGAAATTGAGACCCATAAAATTTAAGTAATATGTCCAAAGTCTAATAGTTAGCAAGTGATTGAGCCAAGATTTGAATACAGGTTCTTTGATGATAATTGGGCAGCATCCTGGATTTGGAAACGTATTCAAATTCTAGTTCTGCCAATTAATTCCTATGTAAATTTGGGGAACTTATTTCACCTCTCTGCCTTAATTTATTAATTTATAAAGAGAATGACTAAATACAGTAAGAATCATTTATTAAACATTCACTCTGTGCTAAGCACTGGGCTAAATGCTAAGGATAAAAATAAAAAAGATCTCTAAGAAAGGGAGACAAAACATATAGGGAGTGGTGGCTAAGCAAGAAATATTTCCAGGACGGTGAGCAGAACCACAGGACAAACAAATGATGTTCCTTTTCCAGAAGCAGCTGAAATATTGATTTTGATTATTATGCCCAAACTAAGAATTGGAGGTGGAAGGGAAGGGGTCTGTGTGCACACATGCTGGCATGATAAAGAGGTGGCATGATCAGGCAACTGGGACTGGGTAGTTGCAGGGAACTCTCACCAATTGGTAGGACATAAAATTGTGATCAAGAGAATCAGTAGAAGAGAATAAGTATTTATTGTCTACTATGTGCCAGGCACTGAGTTTAGTACTTTACAAATATTTTATTTGAGAGAGGACATTTCAGTAGGAATGGTAAAGTAGCAGGAATAGATGACCTAATGGCATTGCAGGAAGACAGTGTGAAGGTCTTGCATTAAATCACCTCTATTGTCCCTTACAACTCTAATTCTGTGAGTACAATAATTTAAACCTAGGACCCTTTCTTCTGTACCAGGCTAGACCTGCAAAAAATGTTAGTAGGGAGCCTATTGTTTCCATCAAGTCAGGGCAGAGTTTATTTCTTTTCCCATTTTATGAATATTTTAGAAATGACATAAGAATTTTTCTAGTATGCTGAATTACTGGTAAATAACCAAGACATTTGTAAGGGGAGAATAAAAAGTAATTTATATGTCCAATTATATTAGAAGCTAGAATGAGAACATTTTCAGCAGTTTGTCTGCTCACTGCCAAAGTTGGTGAGTCAGAATTGTGGGTCCACACCTCAACCAGAATTATGCTTAGAGATACATCCCTTGGACTTAACAGTTACTTATTTGGAAGAGAGGGTGGCAATTCCAAAAGCTGAATCTCAAAGTGTATTTTCAGAGATCACATGTACCTAGCTATTCTGCAAAGATTCTGGCAGAAGGGAAGACTGAGATATATGTAAAATGTTCTTAAATACAAATAATGTTTTCAACTTTATGGGTAACAGGAAAATTTGAAAAGGCATTTTCCTAGTTTCTACTTTATGCCAAAATGTTCAGATTTTAGAAAAAAAAATAAGAAAATGACAGAAGTTCTTATTCTCCACATAAAGATGCATGAACTTTGTTGTTATTTTATGGTTTGGTTTGGTTTTTTAAAGTAGCAAGTCTGGTAAAAACTCATCTTACTATTACTGCAGCTCTTATATTGCATATAAGGATATTTTGCTTTCTATTTCCCTCTTTAAATCAGTGAATAAACAAAAACAAATTACTCTTTCAACATAAAGTTTGATAGAAATTGTCCCTTGGTGAGCAAAGGACCTTTAGTATGTTTAAAAGTATCTATGTGTCCACTAGGAAAAGCAGTGGGGTCTCTTCCTCACTTTTTATTCATGTGTGAATTGTACCTTAAGAGTAGAAGATTATTTATGTTCAAGTTAGTTCTTGGGAGAAATCTTCTTGCAAATGCGAACCACACCATGGGGTCCACTTGATTTTTCAGTCACATGTTATGTGTGAAGCTGCTTGGCATTGTAATAACTGCCACCCATACATTCGCAAATTTAGGGGAAAAATAATATGATCACACTGTCAAAAAATAAGACATTAGATCATCCTATTTCCAGAGAAGCCAGAAGTAAACTGGAGTTTTGAAAAGTACAGCAAGAGAATATTTTCTAAGCTAAGCTGTTTGGTCACTGTAGGATTTAGTATTCAGTAAATGTCAGGGATTGGGAGATAGGGACAACTATGATTTTCCAGTACATTAAAAAAAATAAGAAAAGACATCTGCTGAACCCATTGACAAATTAGTAAAATAACAGTAAAATTCTTCTAAATCATTCGTCAGAATCAACGACTGAGCTAATAATTTCCATACCCTGGAATAGGTGCAGTGCCAGAGAATTGTTGGTGGTGTTTGTCCTTTGTTTTTGAAGAGAACCAATGACACAATGGGTAATGACTTGTATGTGAATTTGATTTCAATGAGGCAGTTGTACAAAGTCTTCAACCTCACTCTCTCTTTCTAAGACGCTGAAGTCCAGTGGCAAGACAAAAGTCAGGGCAGCTGATGATGGCCCAGGATTCAGTATGTGACCTTGGCATTTTCAATTACTGACCAAGTTCTAAAGCATCCACACCTACTGTTTCAGCTACCTTCATGACTGTTGCAACAAATTGTTCTCAGTTGCCCATTCTGCCAAGGAAAATCTTCATATGCTTAGAGGTATACATTCTCTTAACTCAGAAACAGGTTTGAGACTTGTTGGTTTAACCTGGTTTTGTTTGTCTGCTGAGATGATTTCCTGGGGTGTAGCTGCTATACATGCTACAACCTCTTCTAGCCACAGGTAAGAGTTAGATGAATCAGGTGAACATAAAATGTGGATGTGCAACTCTGAAAAGCCCTTTATGATCCTCACACTAGAGGTGCTAATCCTCTCAAACACCTCATAAACTCCTGAATAAGAATAAACCCACCAGGAGTATGACTTGAAAAACATCTCAGGGCTCTACTAAATTTCTAACCTGATAAAGTGGGAGCAAGCACTGCAAGGATAAGGTTGCAATAGCCATAGACGGAATAGTATAGATAGTGGAGCAAACAACTTTAAACATTACTATTTATGATCACTAAACTTAATACCTTGTAATTATGTCCTAGTCCTAATTATAACTCTGACCATTGTTGAGTTTTGTGTTGTTTTGTTTTGTTTTTCATTTTACCCCTACCCATCTTCCCCTATTCCTCTAGAATAAGTTCGATAATTTAAACAATTTTCTTTCCTGATCTCTTCTACCTTAAAGAAAGAGTAGTGTTCTATAATGCTGAGAACAAGAGAGAAATTGCCAGTTCTCTGGAAGGAGACATCTTTGTTTCCTTCAAAGTACCTAGTACAGGTCAATTCTCATTGCTAGCCCTTAGTTTCAGGCCTCAATCAGTAAATGTTGGATAAGTGTATCCAGTAAGATGTCTCACCACCATCTCAAATTCAACATGTTTGGTAACAGAGTCAAAATGTCAGAATGCCAGAATAAAAGGTAACAATTGCTAAAGCCTTCCAAAATCTCTTCTACAAAATGTCCTCAGAAAACACCAAACAGATTTTTGAGTGGCAAACTCAAGAAAAAATCACAAGTAATTTTACCAGCCCAGGGCAGCTTAGGAAGACAGAAAAAAAAGTTTATGGACAGTGGAGAGAGAACTAGCCCAGAGCAGGGATGTAGTAGAAGCTGGTGTGTTATGGTAGGCAGCAATATCAGCGATAGCAGCTGTACCTAGGCACCTTAAGGAGACTGAACATCTTTTTAGAAAGCAAACCCAGGGGACCCCTGTTCTAGAACTACACACAGGATTGGGTGTCATTAGACAGTTTGGGGGGGTCCCATAATTCAGTGCCAGGCCACAGTTCTAGGTAGAGAAGGGTGGATCCAATCTCATGGGATCAGGTGCCCTACCTAAGTAAAGAGCAGAGTACAGACTAGGAGGACAGTGACCAGACCTCTCCTTGTATCACATAGTTTTGGAGAAAGCAAATGCCTATAGGCTCTCAGAATGAACAATGAAAGCAGAAGGTAGTAAGAGACAAATGTTCAAGTTAGACTTTCTCCCCTTTCCTCCCCAGGTGACAGACCCTGGAAAATACATCTTTAGCACTTCCTGGTTTACAAAACATTTTCTTATCAGTTATTTATGATATTGGTGGAGGACTTTACAAAATTATTTTGTATATATTTTGGATTTAATTGCTTTTGCATATGCTATTTGCTACAATAGAAATTGTGCTTCCTGAAGGCAAGGCTGGTTTCAGTTTTGTTATTTTAGATGCAATTTCTAGAGTAGTGTTTAGCACTATTAAGTTGCTGAATAACTGACTCAATAAATATATACTCACCAAAAACCTTGGGATGTAGAAGACGTGTAACTACGTCTATTTTACTTGTAAAGAAACCGAGGCTCTGAGATATCATTGCATTTATATTGAGAAATTTTAAATAACTTGATAAAACTCACTCACTCTAAATATCAGGCCCAGACCTCAAATCAAAGTCCTTTTCAGTTATGGAATTTTTTTTCCCATTGGAATAGGAAATTACAATTCTTTTCCAATAATATGATTTTCACTGTTTGAGCTCTCTAGAATCTTTGTAGGTGACTTCCTGATTTTTTTTGATGTGGGTCCTAGGGAGCTCAAAATACCAAATTCTATAGAAAGCAGTCATTCAAGAAAAATGTAGGAAATGTAGATAGTTTTAATGATGCACTTATTTTTGGTAAAATGAATTTTCTTGACTAATATGCAGAAAGATGTTCAAAATTGTGAGACCTTTCACAGGGGCTCTTGAGAAATCAGAAAGCATATGATACGTTAACAAAGAAAAAGAAGAGGATAACCAGTGCATTACCCAGAGATAAATAAGAGACGTTACAGCTGTGAAGGAAGCTTCAGGAGAATACAGTACTGCACGTGTGGGCAGGCCCTTTAATTTACCAGGAAATTAAAATCAAGGTTTGACCAGAATTAGCATATTTTAATTGCTGCTTTGGGCTCTGGGTATGCTTTATTGTGTTTTCTTTTGAATATGTATGTTGGAAAAAATGTTTTTCTATTACTCTTTGTATCTGAAATTTAGGTGAAACTTCTTTTTTCAAAACATACCTGTATAATAGAGTATTATGATTTTTTTTTACTTAAAAAAACACTATTATCTTCTCCCATAATCCCTAAGTACACTTACGGGGAACTTGGAAGCTACTCTTTAAAGAAAATTAGATAGTTTTAAATTTCAGGAGCTCACATGTCATTGAAATTAATGGGTCCTATCTGTATCGTTCACATCAAAAGTTGTCATATAATAAATTGGACATCATAAATTGGAAAGACTTTAGTTTTTGAAAATTATAATTGGGGCTAAAACGATTTTCAGAAAAATGGAAGGAGACTAGAAATATGATGTTCCATTTACTATAGAGGTCTTTCTGGCACAAGGGTTGAGAAACACTATCCCCTCTTTTCTCCCAATCATGTTGAAATGGAGATATTGAAAGTCATGATCAGCTAGCACCTATTTCTTCCCTGCTTTTCTCCACCTTCCCTTGTGACCATTCTGCCTCTTAGAAGATATGCTCTGCTATATACTGCCAGGATTCATTTTCCTCCCCAAAGGATATCCTCTGGTTTGCTGGAACTGAAAACATATTCTGAGAAGTAGGTGAGGATGGAAGGGGATACTAAGGGAGTAATTCATACAGCCCATGTGACTGGGAAAAGCGAAATTAAATTTAAAAAAAAATGTTTTCTTTCTGGCTCCAGGGTAGGGATTACCTAGAATTTTAGGAGAGGACAACTAAAGAAGTAAACTCATTAATTTTCAATTAACACTCTATCTTCTTCAAGAATAAATTAATTATTGTAAAGGAGCAGTTTGAGGCAACCCTACGAAAAGGGTCACATCTTAGTACTCACCTTGTATTTATACTCCTTGGGGAAAACTTACTTTTATATCTCACTAATGTGCTGGTGATTCTTATAATTAGAGGAATGATGTCTGTTAAGTTGTTTATTTTTCTGGTTTGAATTGTTCAATATTCTGGATAAGGGATGACAATGACTGACAGCAGCAATATAGCCTTGCTTGATTTTTTTTTCTTACGAATGTACAAGAAATTCCCTGCCCATATACAACCTGGTGCCCACAACTGGATTTTAAAAGTTCCTAACAGAGGTGTTTTTGTTTTCTTGTAGAAGATTAGTGGAAGGAGAACTGGACTGAGTCAAGTGACTTGGGTTTAAGTCTGACTTGTGTTACTAAATAGCTATGTGAATTGGTATGAACCAGTTGGTGTTTCAGAGGCCTAGATTACTTGACCCATGGGACAGAAATCTGATGGAATTATATTAGAAAGAAATTTAGGCCCTGAGTGATTAAGAGTCTTCCCTAAATTCCTTCTGGTTGTCTGATACTGAATTTAGCACCTTGTACCCTGCATGACATTTCTCGATTTTGGAAGATGTTTTTTAAATTTCTTTTTTCTTTTTGATTAACTTTTGTTTATTTTTTTGGTTTACATCATTGATTTCTACAACATTTTAAGTTACAAATTTTCTCCCCATGCTTCCCCTAGCCACCAATATAGCAATTCCACTGTATATTCCCTCCTCCAATCTGTTCTCTCCTATATCCTCCTCCATCACCCCTCTGACTTTCTGGTAGGGGAAGATGGATCTCCCTATCTCAGTGCCTGTGTATGTAATTTCACATTTGCATATAAATAATAATAATAATAATTATTATATGTATACACACACACACATATATATGTATATATATATATGTATATATATATATATATATATAAATGTATATATATATATATATAAAAAATATAATTTCATTTTAGAACTTTAAATTCTAGATTCTTTCCATTCCTTCTTTGTTACCCACCCTCACTGGAAAGACAGGTAATTCGATACAGACCGTACATGTGTAGTTATGCAGCACATCTCCACAATGAATATACTGTGTAGCACTGACTATATTTCCTTCCTTTCTACCCCACCCTCCACTTGTTCTATTCTCTACTTTGTCCCTGTCCCTTTAAAGAAGTGTGTGCTTCTAAAAACCCTTTCCCTCAACCTGTTCTTCCCTCCATCATCCCCTCTCTCATGCCCTTCCCCCCTACTCTCCTGCAGGGCAAGATACCCAATTTAGAGTGTTATATCATTCCCTCCCTAAGGCAAATTCAATGAGAGTAAGGTTGACACATTCCTTTTTTGCCCTCCTGTTCTCCCCCCCCCCCATTGTATCCCTTGCCTCTTCTATATGAGAGGATTAACCCCATCTGTCTCTCCCTGTTTCCTCTCATTCTATTCCTCTCCCACCTCTTGATTACACCTTTTAAAATATCATCCCTTCCTATTCAATTGATCCTGTGCCCTCTGTCTACATACACATAAATACCCATACTCACATATGTATTGATATGCATATATACCCTCCTATACAGACATATGTGTATGTATGCATATATATACATTTATATTCCTTTCCCCTATCCTCATACTGAGAAAAGTTTCACAAGTTACAATTCACATTTTTCCATGTTGGCATGTAAATAGTTCAACTTTGATAAGTTCCTTATGATTTCTTTTCAATCTTTGCCTTCTCATGCTTTTTTTATTTGAATGTCAAATTTTCTGTTCAGTTCTGTTTTTTTCAGCAGGAGTGCTTGAAAGTCCTCCATCTCATTGAATGACCATATTTTCCCCTGAAACACTATACTCAGTTTTGCTGGGTAGGTGATTCTTGGTTTTAATCCTAGCTCCCTTGATCTCTGGAATATCATATTCCAGGCCCTTTGATCCCTTAATGTAGAAGCTGCTACATCGTGGGTTATCCTAATTGCATTTCCACAGTATTCAAATTGTTTCTTCTTGGCAACTTGTAATATTTTCTCCTTGATCTGGGAACTCCTCAACCTGGGTATAACATTCCTAGGAGTTTTCTTTTTGGGATCTTTTTCAAGAGGTCATCGATGAATTCTTTCAAGTTCTATTTTGTCCTCTGGTTCTAAAATATCAGGGCAATTTTCCTTGAGAATTTCTTGAAGGATGCTTTCTAAGTTCTTTTTTTGATCATGGCTTTCAGGTATTCCTATAATTTTTAAATTGTCTCTCCTGGATCTATTTCCCAGGTCAGTGGGGGTTTTTCCAAGGGGATATTTCACATTGCCTTCTATTTTTTCATTTGTTTGTATCTGTTTAATAATATCTTGACTCCTCATAAAGTCATTTGCTTCCATTTGCTCCACTCTAATTCTGAAGGAATTATTCTCCTCAGAAAACTTTTGAGATTCTTTTTCCATCTGGCAAATTCAATTTTTTAAGGCATTCTTCTCCTCATTGGCTTTTTGGGTCTCATTTGCCATTTGAGTGAGTCTATTTTTTAAGGTCTTATTTGCTCCAGTCAGGTTGTTGACTCTCTTATCATGACTTTCTTGCATCATTCTCATTTCTTCCTCCAATTTTTCCTCCACTTCTCTTGTTTGGTTTTCAAAACCATTTTTACACTCCTCTATAGCCTTTATCCAATTCATATTTTTCTTGGAAGCTTTTGGTACAGGAGTTCTGACTGTGTTGTCTTCCTCCAGTTCTATGCTTTGGTCCTTTTTTTCCCAAAAAAAGGATTCTAAAGTTGTTTTGCTGGGCTTGCTTTGCTTCCTTTGCCTGCTCAGGTTTCCAGTCAATTACTTGGCTTTTGAGCTTAGTAGTAAAACTTTGCTTTCAGAGAGGAGAGCTCTGTCCCAAATTGCTGGGGTTTTCTCAGCTGCCAGAGCTACTAGGAGGCTGCTGTTTTTCGCAGCCCCCACCAGCTTTGGCTTGCTGAAAACGTACCTAAGGACCACCACCCAAGACCATGGTCCAAACCAGGAAACTGTAGGCAAGAGCATTTAGCCTCTGAATGATTGCTTGGTCCCTCCTGCAATCTGCAAGCCAGAAGCTTCTGAAGGAGCTACGTGGTCATGGCTGCAGGGCCGCCACTTCAGACTGCTGCTATCTCTGGAGGCAGTTGGGGCAGACCCTCCTCCCCAAATTTAGCTTAGTTCCACTGACCTTTTCCCTTTGTCCTTGGCTCTTGTGGATTGGTGATTCTGGATATCACCACACCTGCTGATGAGCCACTCTCCTGAATACTACAGCCATGGCTTCTCCTGGATGCCCTGGGGCTGAAACCACATGAGGCTGGGCTTTGCTTCCAGCGTGCTGTGATGACCACCACCTGGGCTGCCTTCAGCAGGAGCTTTGATACTCCATCATTTTTGTGGAGTCTGGAGCTCTAAAATTTGTTTAGAGTCACATTTTATGGTTATTTTAGGTGGTTTTAGGGGAAGCTTGCAAAGTTCTCCAGTTTCTATGGTGCCAGCTTGACTCTGCCCCTCTTAATTTCTTTAAATACAGTTTATTTACTTCAAATATTGGCCAATTACATTGAAAAAAATTTACATTCATCTTTAAAAATTGTGAGTTCCAAACTCTCTTCTCCCATTCCATCACTGTGCAAACATTTGAGGAGGCAAGCAATATGATAGACTGTACATGTGAAGTCATAAAAAAACCATATATTTCCATATTAGCCATGATAAAAGAAAACATACATATGCACAAAAAAGAAAAGAAAATTAGAAGTATACGTAAGTCTGCACTGAGAGTTCATCATTTCTCTCTTTAGAAATGAGTAGCATTTTTTATTATAGTAATTGTCTTGGAAGATTTTCTTCATCAGATTGGTTAAATTTTTCACAATTAATTATCCTTTCAATATTGTATTACTATTTACAATGTTCTGGTTCTGGTCACTTTCCTTTGCATCAGTTTATAAAGTCTTCTCAGGTTTTTCTGAAACCATCCTTTTAATCATTTCTTATAGCACAATAGTATTCCTTCATAATTTTATTTCCCAACTTGTTTAGCTCTTCTGCAATTGACGGAATCCCCTTCATTTCTAATTCACTGAAACCAAAATAGAAAGCTGCAATAAATATTTTTGGTATAAATGGGTCCTTTTCCATTGTGTGTGGTACAGGGACCCCAAAAATTCCCCACCCAAGAAAAATCAAAAGTCAGAGGTATCTTGAGGAAGGAACAGGAAGTTCTATTCTCTTCCCCTCCACAGGAAGAGGGTGGTCCTCTCTATGGTGGGGATCAAGGAGAGGAGGCTTGTTACAAAAGACAGAACAAGAATTTATACCCTAACACAGTCAAGCCCCCTCCCCCTGGCTGTCCCTTCTCCCTTTGGCTGGGAGGTGGGCTCTCAGTCTTGGCTGGAATTCTAACCTAATGAGCATAACAAAGAAGCCTGTCGCTATAAATGCCAAGCAAGGGAAGGGAAAAGGTCACACGCAAGGGTGGAGGTCAAGAACTCTAATGCTGATGACAACAAGAAAAGGAGGGAAGAGTCCCAGGTTGTGTAAACCCAGGACTCAGGTCTGTCCAGGCTTACCAAAGACTATCTCTGGTTTCGAGATAGTTTCTCTCCCTTCTCATTCTGAGGAGTCTTCACACCATTGATAATTCTCCCTAAATTAATTTACGTATTCAGTACCACACCAATCAAACTACAAAGAAATTATTTTATAGAGCTAGAAAAAAAATAATAAAAAATTCATCTGGAAAAACAAAAGGTTAAGAATATCCAGGGAATTTAATGAAAATAAATGCAATGTCAGGGTACAGGGTAAAAATCCACCTCAGATGTATTCACTCACTCAAATCTTCCTGTCAAGGGACAAAGTTTATTGTAATGCCAATAGAAGCAAGCAGAGTTCCTAGTGAATCTGCAACTTAATGGGTGTGAGATTAATACTTAAATACAAAAATGCCAGTGAATGGATCTAGATGGGATTAAGGAGTGGCCAGTAGTCTGAGGTGGGCCAGGTGCAACAGAAAAAGGAATATCAAGTAGGCTAATTAGGTGATGGCCAATTGCCTTGGCTGGAGGCCAGTGATTTGGATTTCCTTAAGTGTGTGGGAAAATTCAGGAAGTGGGTTGCTTTCAAAGACATAGTCAATTCCTCTTAGAGGTCTAGGTCCCATCACCCCATCACTGGGGCTTATGATCTCCTACTGGTTTACTGAGGTGGGAATTCCTGTGGGCTTGCTGGGACACCTCTCATCTTGTACTGTGCTCCCCTTTTAACATGAGTGAAATTGACCTTTCTTGGCAATCTCCCAATTTCCCAGGCTAAAAAATTGCTTCTCCCTTTCTCTTGTCTCTATTTTTCCAGGATTTTTCCTAGGGCACTATTTTTGGGGAATTTTTTAGAGGTCAATAAGGGAGAGTGAGAGCAATTTACTGCTTACTCTACCATCTTGGCTCCCAGAAATATATCTTTTTCTGTTAATCTGAAAAATATGTGTGTATATATGTATGCATGTGTGTGTGTATATGTACATATATACATACACATATATGTATGTGTATTTATATGTATGTGTATATGTATATATACATATATATTTGTGTGTATGTGTATGTATATAAATATTCAATAATTTGACTTAGATTATCTTTTTTGCTGACTTATAATTCAGCAAAATAACTCCTAACAATTGCTTTAATTTCAACTTTATTTGGTAGTGCTTTAACCCTTTTCATTTTCAATAGTGGTTATTTGGCTTGCTTCTTTTTTTACAAAAATAAGATTAACCAATGGTTTATCTATTTTTTTTTCTTAAAGCATCTCCTCATTTTATTTGTTAGTTCAATGGTTTTCTTACTTTTAGTTTTATTTGTCTCTCTTTTGATTTTTGGAATTTCTATTTTGGTGTTTAATTGTGGGTTTTTAGTTTAGTTTAGTTTTTTTTTTAAATTGTAGCATAATGCATTGATCTTCTTTTTCTCTATTTTTCTGATGTTAATGTTTAGAAGTATAAAATACATAAAAGAAATGTAAAACTTCCACTAAGTATTGCTTTGGTTGTATCCCATGAATTTTGGTTTTTTGTTTCATTCTTGTCATTCTCTTTAAGAAAATTTGTTTTTTTTTAATTGCTTCTATAATTTGATCTTTCACTTGCTCATTTTAAGGATTAGCTCATTTAGTCTTCAATTAATATTTACTCTATTCCTCAAAGGCCATTTATTTAATGTAATTTTATTACATAATAGAATGAAAAGGAGGCATTTAATATTTATGTTTTCTATGTTTCTTTGTGAAATTTTTATGCTATAATACATGGTTAAGTTTTTTGAAATTTTCACTGACAACTGAGGAAAAGGCATACTCCTTTATTTTCCAATACTATTTTCTCCAGAGTTCTATCACACCTAACTTTTCTAAGATTCTGTGCATCTCCTTAATTTCTTTCTTATTTATTTCATGGTTATAATTTTCTTACTCTTAGGGGTAAAATGTTACTTAATCATACAGGTTTACTACATATCTCCTCCTGAAATTCATCTTATTTTTCTTTAAAAATTTGGGTAGCTAGATGGCTCAGTGCATGGAGTATGGTGCCTGGAATCAGGAATATCTGAGTTCAAATCTGGCTTCGATACTTTTTTTTTCCCCTGAGACAAGTCACTTAACCTCTATTTGCCTAGAAGCAGCTAGGTGGCTTACCAGATAGAGTGCTGGGACTGGAGCCAGAAAGACCTGAGTTTAAATCTGGCCTCAGACCTTTACAGATGAACAAACCATTTAATCTCTGTTTTCTTTAATACACTGGAGAGGGAAATGGCAAACTCCTCCAGTATCTTTACCAAGAAAACCCCAGGGGCAGTATGGTCCACAAGGTCATGAAGATTTAGACCTAACTGAACAACAAAAATGACATTTACTGCATAAAATTTAGTACTAATACTTCTTCATTTTCTGTGACACATTTTCACATGAAATTTTTTTTCTAATTATCCCTTAACTAGGTTTATTTTTGTTTTTCCTTTGTATGAAATCACAATTGCTACCCCTGCCTTTTTTTAAACTTCACCTGAAGAATAATAGGTTCTTCTCCAGGCCCTTATTTTAACTCTGTGTATGTCTTTCTGTTTCAAATATGTTTCTTGAACAACATATTGTTGGATTCTGATTTCCAGTCAATTCTGCCACCCACTTGCATTTTATGGGTGAGTTATACAATTCACCTTGTTATGGTTAGTAAATGTGCATTATCCTCCAGTATTGTTATATATGTCATTGCTCTGGGTTTGCTGAGGCCTGGTCTGCACTGGCTGGTGTGATGGCAAGCAAAGAAATACTTAGAGCCTTGTTTCAGCTATTTAATTATTTGGCACCTTGTTTTAGTTCAAGTTTCCTTCAAGTATAGCCCATGATTATATAAAGTCTTTGTTAAGAAACAGAACTTGTGAACCCCACAGTGGGAGGAACTTGCTGATGCAACAGGAAGGGGTGAAACAGGGAGGAGCTACTGACCATATATAAGGAGAAGTGTAAACTGGGAAAGGGCAGAATTTAGAAGGGGAACTGCATGGTGGCCAGGTGCTCTGTCTGTTCTGCTTCTGTTGACTTTTGTTTGTGATGCATTGTACAGACATTACTGGAAGGCATGAAAGAGTATTTGCTTCTTTTCTCTTCACAGAAGTCCTAGAGGAGGGTTTTGGAGGCCCTGGGATTGCGCTGACAATTTGTGTTTTCAGATCTCGTATGTGAGTCTGTGTTGATTTCACATTCAGGTAGTGAATTGATGATGGCTCTGGCAATGTGCATGAATGTTGTTTTGGCTCTGTGAAGCTTTGTCTTCCCAGAAACAGAAACTGTGAAGGACTTGAGGTGGACTAGACACTATGAGCTTTGATATGGATCGTGAACTGGATGAGGAACTGGACAAGGAGCTGCGAGCTGCCTACCTTTGAACCCAGGTGACTGCTGTGTAGATTCAGGCAGGAGATAGGACCATGGAAGAAGAACTATGGATTTGGGGAGCCAGCCTGAAGTCAAGATGAAAAGACCTCTCCTTGGGTACTCAATGCTGACTGAGAAGATCATGATTTACTGTGGCCTACAGGTGGGAGAACTCTGTACTCTGTACCTTGCATGTCTTAAGAATGTTTGAAGCAAAGATGATTGCAAACTAATCTCCAATTAAGAAGAAAGAAGACTTTTTGAATGAGAGATTAAGACAATGTGACCTGGGTTAGAGAACTTTGACTTTTGCACTTTGTGTCTCTCAAGGAGGTTTGCTCCTAAAGGATGACTGAGTGAAGGACTTACTGAATGATATCTTTGCTTAAAACTATATGGCCATTTTGGTGACAACTATGTGGCCACATTAGTGATAAGTTGTTATGTTGTAACATTGTGAATATTGTACTTTGGTTTCTGTGAATGTTTTGCTTTACTTTAATGCTGAATAAATAGAGAGTTCACTATACTATGTGATCAGAAGGTTAAAGTTGTTCACAGCAGCTGTCCTCTAGAAAGCTGCTTGTGCTTGGGTTTATACATGGCCTATGCTAAACTCTCCTCCTTTCTCACCCTGGTGCAACAGACTTTTCCTGATAACTTAAAAAAACATTTTTTTTATTAATTTATTTATTTTCTTCTTTACATCATTCATTTCCATGAGATTTTGAGTTACAAATTTTCTCCCCATCTCTCCCCTACCCAACACCTCAAAGCAGCCAACCCACTGTATAACCCTTTCCCCAATGTGCTCTCTCTCGTGTCCTCCCCCTCTCCCCTCTGACTTTCTGGTAGGGCAGGATGCATCTCCCTACCACAGTGCCTGTGTATCTTAATTCCTAGTTGGTTGTAGTTAATAATAATAATAATAATAATAATAATAAATAAATAAATAAATATATATATATATATATATATATATATATATATACATATACATATATATTTTTAACATTTAATCATAGAATTTTAAAATCTGGATTCTTTCCCTTCTTCCCTCATCACCCACCCCCACTGGAAGGACAAACAATTAAATACAGGCTGTACATGTGTAATTACGCATAACCTCTCCACAGTGGGCATATTGTGATAGACTGATTATATGTCCCTCTTTCCTATTCCTCCCCACCCTTGTTCTATTCTCTACCCTGTCCCTGTCCCAGTCACTTTACAGAAGTGTGTACTTCTATCAAGCCTCTCCCCTCACACTGCCCTCCCCTCCGTCATCCCACCTCTCATCCCCATTCCCACTTCTCTCCTATGTGGCAAGCTACCCAGTTTAGAGTTTATGTCATTCCTTCCCTAAGCCAAGCTCAATGAGAGCAAGGTTGACTCTTTCCCTTTTGCCTTCCTGTTCTTCCACTCCATTATAACAAATACCATTTTTCTCCTCTTTGAGGTGATTAACCCCATTCTGTCTCTCCCTGTTTCCTCTCATCTAATCCTCTCCCACCTCAGAATTTCACCTTTTAGAGTATTGTTCCTTCCTATTCAATTGATCTTGTGCCCTCTATGTACTCATATACAAACATACTCAGATATGTGCTTGTACACATATATAAACCCTACTATATAGACGTATGTGTATGTATATGTATGTATACATTTGCATTCCCTTCACCTATCCTCATACTGAGAAAAGTTTCATAAGTTACATTTATCGTTTTTCCATGTTGACATATAAATAGTTCAACTTTGATAAGTTCCTATCATTTCTTTACCATGTTTACCTTCTCATGCTTCTTGTATTTGAGTATCAAATTTTCTTTTCAGTTGTGGTTTTTTTCAGCAAGAATATTTGAAAGTCTTCCACCTCACTGAATGACCATATTTTCCCCTGGAACATTATACTCAATTTTGCTGGGTAGGTGATTCTTGGTTTCAGTCCTAGCTCCCTTGATCTCTGGAATATCACATTCCAGGCCCTTCAATCCCTTAATGTAGAAGCTGCTAGATCCTGGGTTATCATGATTATGCTTCCAAAGTATTCAAATTGCTTCCTCTTGGTAGCCTGTAATATTTTCTCCTTGATCTGGAGACTCTGGAACCTGGCTATAACATTCCTAGCAGTTTTCTTTTGGGGATCTTTTTCAAGAGGTGATTGATGAATTCCTTCAAGTTTTATTTTGTGCTCTGGTTCTAAAATATCTAGGCAATTTTCCTTGAGAATTTCTTGAAGGATGCTTTCTA
>CM053582.1:187471758-187491552 GCA_028627135.1 Pseudochirops cupreus | reverse complement strand
ACTGTAGTTAATTAGAATGTAAAAGACACAGCCTTGATGAAACTTAAAATTTAATAGAGGACAATAAATAACTATTATTAATAATACCATCAACTGACATTTATATATAGAATGTTAGGTTTTGAAGGCACTTTATGCACTCATTGTTTTTTTTCAATGATCCTGTGGGATAAGTTCTTCAGGGAGCAGCATCATGGACTCAGAGATAGAAGGAACTTTTGAGATAATATAATATAACCTCCAAATCTCAACTTTAAAGGTAAGGACATTGAGAACTATTACATGTGACTGGATGGTTTGCATTGGCCCATTATGTGTTTGGTAGCAGCCTTTTCTTTGTTCTATTGACTGCCTACGTGACTAAGCACAATCCATAGCTTTCAGACATTCAATTCTAAAAATTAAGAACTTCATTATTAATTGACATCAGGTCACCCCATGAGGTAAGGTGCTAGGGTCTCAGGGCAATCTCTAACCCGTTAGGGATGTGGCCTCAAAATATGTGCTTAGACTTTTGCCCTAATTCATTCATCCTTTTTAATTTCTAGGTACCAGGAATGGGATCCCTAACACTGAGGTCAACTCATGAATATCTGGGAAACCAAGATTCCAGGTGAAAAGTCACAGCCAACTAATCAAGGAAGCCCTGAGAAGCAAGGGTTGAGGTGTCAGTTTGATAAGGCTCTGGATTTGAACTTGGAAGTAATGCTATATATAAATTGAGTGAAACTGTGAACTTAATTCTCCTGCTCTCCCCAGAGACTGAGGTGAAATTATACCCCAAAGGTGTTAGGGGAAATACAGGTTTGTTCTTAATGCATATTTATCAAATAAATATATTTGTAATGCTAAAAAGATATCAAATGGGTATTTGGAACCAAAATATTAGTTACTGGCTCATAGAAAAGGAGATGACACAATAGTGTGGCCTGAGGCCAAGGGCAATGGAAAGGGATGTCTTCAGTCTCCTCTGGATGTCAGAAAACTCTGTGGTGCGGGGAATGTAATACACCTGGCACTGAGAAAGTGGGGCCAGTGTTAAAAGTATGTTACATACATAGGATTGAACTTCAACTATTTTCTCTACTTTCAAAGGTCACCATTTACAGTTTGTGAGCCAAATAATGCTTTTAATATATCCATGAAATACTTTACAGATGTTGATTATAAAACATTTGAAAGGCAACTGGTTCTTAGTCCTTTTGATTTTGTTTCTGTTTTATATTTAGAGTGTTAAACATTTATAGCTTCAACATCCACCCTTAGTGTAATTTCTTGATACCTTGAAAAATATTTCGTAAAGTCAGTTCATAAATATTGTAAAAGAAATTTCTGCCTACTTCCACTGAAAACTTTTCTTAATATTGATCCCATTCAAGAGTTCAAATCTAGTAACATATTTGACATCAAATGATAGCAAAAGATTACTGTACTGTTCCATCATTCTCCATTCTAAGTGCTTGATTTTGCCAATATATACTTGCATTTATACATCTTTTCCTCTTTTGAAACATTATCTTGATAAAAGTTCCACTGAAATATTATCTTTATCTCAATGTTTTAAATGTTTAAACTTTAGCTTTTAGAAGCCAATATTTCACATTGGTTACATTTGTACCTAAAACCCCATCTGCTTAATTATACTTGCCCCAGAATCAAACATTCTCGCTTACACAGACTATTTATCATGTAGCATTTGGTATCAACATTATTTCTGTATTTGTCACATCTCCTTTCTAATCCACTGTTCCACAAAGACAAGTGCCATGTTTTATCTAAATTCAATATCTCTCTTATATTTTATCAGACTGCCCCTACACAGTAGGTTCTAAATTCAAGTTGAATTACATTGCATTTAACATTTGCTAAAAGTTATTATTGAATGGAGTTGGGGGGAGGGGGCTTTATGTGGCACACATTGGTTCAATCATTTGTCTCCATTTCCTTGTTTAAAAGTAATAGAAATTCCACAAACACAAAACTGGAAAAATAAAATGCTCATTAATATGTCTCCTCAGTACCACCTATGCCCAGCACCACTACCAGCCTTGTAGAGAGGGGAGGATGGGCACTGATAACCTCCTCACAGATTATCCATTCAAGGAATGCACTCTGAGAAGCTGTCTCATCATTCTCTCCTAAGCTACATTCTTCTACATTCTGATCTTCATCCTACAGAGGGTACCAAGTACTCTCCCCCTCTGCATTTCCCCTCTAAAATTTTCAGTTTTTATATTTATTGTGTCGCCCATTAGATTGTGAATTTCTTGAGGGCAAGGACTGTCTTTTACATGTATTTGTGTCCTCAGTGGTTAGGAAAATGCCTAGCAATTATCACTAAATAAATGTTTAAGGACTGACTGATTAACAAAACCTTGCATGATTTGCAGATTCATCCCTATGTAGATGATCAAGTCATGAACTGTCTTTCCCTCATTGAACCTAGCCAAATCTTAGAAGGCTTATACAAGTTGATGAAATTTTTAGCCAGAGATACTCTCCACAACCACTTTACTACTGAGAATCACTGTGGTTAAGTAGATAAAGCACTAAATTTGGAGTGAGGGAGACCTAAATTCAATTCCTGCCCCAAACACGTAGCTAAGAGTCCATAGGCAAGTCATTGAATCTTTTTTTTTTAATTTGAAGAAATCAATTTCCTCATCTGTAAAACTGGAGGAAATATAGCCCCTAAATGATAGTGTTGTTGTGAAGGTGAAATGAAAATATGTATATAAATTGCTTTAAAAGTTTAAAATGGTAACTATGTTATTCCACAGCCATAGAAGTAAGGCAAGCTATGTCGGTGACAGGAGTATCTACGAAGCCAAAATCAGACTCTTGATCATGATAAAATGGAAAGAGTTGGAGCTCTGGAATAAGATGCCTCAGGTTCAAAACCTATCTCTGCTGCTTATTATCTCTATGATCTCAGGTAAGTCAGCAAAATGTTCTAAGCTTCAGTTTCTTCATCTGTAAAATGAGGGAGTTACACTAGATGACCTCTGAGGTCATTTTCGTCTCTAGATCTATGGCTCTATGGTCCTATTTTATAAAAAGGCATTGTGATTTAGTACAGTCAAGGACTAGGAATCAGGAAGGCATGAGTTTAAATCCCATCACAAATATTTATAAAATGTGTGATTCTGGAAAATCACTTTTTTCTTATCCTCAGTTTCTTTATCTATGAAAATTAATAGCATCTATCTCACAGGGTTGTTGTGAGCATCAAATCCTCTCTCTGTACTGTGATGAATGAAAGTCCCTAAGAGACAGAATTTCTGGGTAATTAATAATCAATTTATTAAGTCAGCTACAAATCACTAATTTGATGGTCAGTGGTTTCTCTAGGCAACCAAAGACAAAATTTAAAAAAGAAAAGTCTGAAAGTCTTAAATATTTTTTTGAAAAAGAAAGCCCCCAACAAACAAAAATCAATCCTGATTGGTGGGCATTTAATGAGGACATAGACTTTAGTTCATCCTACTGAGAACATGGCTTGATCATGAGGCTCAATCACCTCCAGCAATCTGGATAGAAGAATACATCTCCATCCAGACCATTCTGGTTAGCTTTCTCCATCATAATCTGAGTCACCCTAAACTGTAATGGAGGGGTACAAAGAAAAGGGCTCATTTCCCCAGTGTAAGAACTTGCCTAGACTGGATTTTGTTTAAACAAAAGTAAAAAGTCTAAACAAAAGTAAAGTCTCCTCGTTGTGTGTAGGCCCCACCCACCCAAGACAGAAGAGCTTGTTTCCTTGAAGGCTAGGACAATTTAATCAATCAGTCATGTCCCTCAGAGACTAACTTTTTAAAGGGACTGAACCTTAAATTAGGAAATAAAGAAGAAAGGCCAGGATCCAAAATTAATAATCGGTTATTAAATAGTAAAACAATTTCAGTACACACACACACACATACATGCATGCGCACATACACATATATATCTGCCCATCTTAAAACCTTATTTAAATGAAAGTTTGTTTGTTGTTCTTAATAGAATATTCAATTGCTTACCTACCAATACTCCCACTTGTTCATCCTTTGCTAAACGATGGGGACATATTCCGTTTATAGATTTTTTCAATCAAAAATACTATTTGGAACATTTCCATGCATATGCATCTTTTCTTAATGCTAATGACCTCTGTGAAGTTATAATCCCAGCACTGAGATTGCTGAGTCAAAGAATAAGGCTAATTTAATAATTTTTCTTACCAAATTCTAAATAATTTTCTGTAATATGATAGTAGTAAATTAGCATAGCTTTCCTTTAACAGACCCTTAAATGATGCAATTTCCTGTCCCTTACTAGCTTTGTTTAATGGATGACTATGAGGTGATTAGTTATTTTTGTTTGTATTTCTCTGAATTTTAGTGATTTGGAACTTCTTATGATGAGAGTTTATAGCTGGTACTTTTGTCTTAAAAGCTATTTATACTCTTTGATAATTCATCTAACGGGGAAGTCCCTTGATCCTGGATTTTTCTAATTCCATATAGATTTGGCATGCTGAACTTTTATTAGGTATAAATAATACAACTTTTTAAAGTATTTTTATTCTATCTGCATAGGTTTTTACTTGCAATAAGGGCTGTCTATATATAACTGAGATTATTTATTTTGGCTTCTATAACGAGTTCTGTCTCATGCCTAGGAATGTATATTTTCTACTAATTTATCTACTAGCTATAGGTGTGAAAAATAGTATCTTCCATTCTCAAATTTTCTTGGCATTTTTTATATTTTCATTTTCTCACTCATTTATAATTCATTATAAAAGTACTGCTGTAAATCCATTTTTAGGTAGAACCTATTACCGTCTTTGCCATAGTCATTATTGGATAAAGAGCCTCTTCTTTAGTACTTTGTATTCTTGGGTTTATTGATTACTAGATTGCAATATGCCTTTGTTTTGAGCTCCTACTTATCTAGTCAGTTCCATTGACGTGTTTTTCTAATTTGTTTAATTTCAGTTCCAGATATGTTTTGATAAATGTTTCTTAGTAATACAGGTTGATGTTTTATATCCCTATGGCCTCACTCCTAACATTTTTCCCACTGTATTACTTTTATTCTTAATATTTTATTTCTTCAAATGTATTTTGTTAGCATTTTGTTGAAGCTATAATATGCCCCTTGTGTACACTGATAGTAAAATATCCAGAGGGCAATTTGTATAGTGACTTATTTACTAAATTGTAACTACCCTTGGCTATACCACTCATAATTTGTCTTTATTTTCTGCAAAAAGTGTTTTAGAAATAATGTTTTACATATGACTTATTAAGATAACTGATTTTTTTAAAACATATATTTTGTGGTTACTTAAATAGAATTCCTCAGCTTATCTCTTCTAATTGGATTTTGTTAGTAATATAAAGAAAAGGTGAACACTGGGAGTGAGGAAGTAAGCTATTTTATTAGTGACTAGTTTACTAAAAGGGCAGTTAGGTAGTGTAGTAAATAGACTTGTGGGCCTGGAATCAGGAAGACCTGATCCAAAATCTGTCCTCAGCTACTTACTAGGGGTATGACCTTGAACCAATCATTTAACCTGGTTTGCCTCAGTTTCCTCCTCTGCAAAGTGAACTGGAAAAAGAAATGGCAAATTACCCCCAGTATCTTTGCCACAAAAATTCAAGCCAAAGTCACAAAGAGTAGGACAAACTGGAAAAAAAATGACTCAACGATAACAAAATTTACTAAATCTAGCCTCAATTGTCTCAAATACTTTTTTAAATTAGTTGTTTAGGAAGCATTGAGCAAATCATTATATCATCTACAAATAGAAAAAAAAAAGTCTCTTCTTTGGCTATGTTTAGTCCCTTAATTTATTGCTCACATCTTACTAAGATTAGATTTTCTATAGCTGCATCAAGTGGTAGTGAGAGTGGGCTTCTTTTCCTTGTCATTTCTTTCTTAGAAAGGTCCTAGTGTTCTCCATTATAAATATTTCTTTTGCAAGTCCATGCTATATAAGGATCATTTAAAGGAGCTAAGAATTCTTAAGCCCTCTTTGAATTATTTCTCATTCTCATTTCTCTTCCCATTTTTTCCTTCACTTCTCTTATTTGGTTTTCAAAATCCTTCTTAAGCTGCTCTATGGTTTCTAGGAAGTCTTCATGTTTCTTAGAACCTTTTGGTGTGGGAGTTCTGAATGTATTGTCTTCCTTCTGTTTCATGTTTTGATCCTTTTTGTCCCCAAAGAAGGAATCTGAAGTTCAGTTGCTGTTCTTAATTTGCTCCCTTTGCTTGCTCATGTTGACAGTCAATTACTTGATTTTTTAGCTCTGAGGGAATCTGCTTCCAGATGGGAAAGCTCTGTCCCAAATTACTGGGGTTTTGCAGCTGCTGGAGCTATTGGGAGGCTGCTGGTTTTTTGCAGCCCCCACCAGCTTTGGCTCACTGAAAATGCACCCCAGGACCAACACCCAAGACCATGATCCAGATCCAGGTTGCTCAAAGCAAGAACACTTAGATTCTGAACAGTTGTTTGACCCCCTTGCTGTCTGCAGGCCAGGAGCTCTAAAGCAGTCATGTAGAGGTAGCTGCAGGGCTGCCACTTCTGCTGCTTCCTTGCTCTGGAGGCAGTTCAGCTGGACTGCTTTTCTCCCCCAAATTTAGCTGAGTTCTACTGATCTTTCACTTTGTCCTTGTTTCTTATGGCTTGATAATTCTGGAAACTGCCACAGCTGCTGCTAATCCATTCTCCTGAAGGCTCCAGCTGCAGCTCATCCTGGCCACCCTGGGGCCAAGCCATGGTTTCAGGCTGGGCTGGTTTCACCTCCCAGCATGCTGTGATGAGCCCTTCCTGCCAAGATGCCTTCAGGGGGAGATGTGTTTTTTCTGTATTTTTGTGAGTTTTGGAGCCCTAAGATTTATTTAGAGTCATATTTTATGGGTATTTGAGGTGGCTATGTGAGAGCTGCTTCTATGCCACCACCTTGGCTCCACCCCCTGAATTATTTCTCTATAAAAATTGTATCTAAGGAAGAGATTTCAACAAGAAAATACTTGAATAATGAATGAAATAGTCTGTTTCCTGGATAAGATGCAGCAATATAATAATATATTGGCACTACTCAAATTATTTTTTTTAACTGTAATACTGGCCATTTAGACAAGTAACCTATGAAAAATTCATCAAAATGATTTTATGTGTGTATTTGTTTGTGTGTGTGTTTATACATCTTTTCATTAGTTTATTAGTGTCAACCTTTTGTTTTTCCACTTCAGTTTCCTTATCTGTAAATGAAAGAATTAGATTAGATAATTTTTAAGGTTCCTTGATCTTGGCTTTAAAATAAATAAAACTTTAAGAATGACTCTCAAAGGAGGAAAAAAAGAGAAAAAGTTAAGGTATAACCCATATCACAGTTTAAATCATCTTGATTTGAAAGGATTTATATTTCTCACCTACACTCCAGGCTCAACCTTAGAATAACTGACTCAATGTTAGGTTGGACTCTCTGTTCATTGAGTCTAACAATATGTTTGAAGTATGGACCTTTTGCCTCAAATACCCTTGACACACAGTCACCTAGAGCCCAAATCAGTGTCTCTTGCAATACAAAATGTTATTTTGCATAAGATAGTCCTTTCCATTTTAGGATATTGATATCCTTTCCTTATATGAATCTGAAATTGACCATCCTCCTAGCTCCAAGTCTGTCTTACCAAATGGAACCACATAAGAGTTTGCACACAAAGAGCTCTATAAACTGGTTAGCTATTCATTAAATACAGAATATAGTAACAGAAAATCACTACAGAATACATTGGTGAATTTAATTCACAAAATTAAAGAATTTTAGAGTCAGCAAGGACTTCAGTAGCTATCTAATTCAATCCATTTCTGAAAAAGAATTCCACTACAACCCTCCTAATAAGATTTCATCAATCACCTACTTGAAAATCTTCAGTGAGGAAGAATTATTTATCTCCACAGCAACCCGTTCTATTTTTGGATGGCTCAAATTTTTGGTAAGCCTTTCCTTGAATTAAACCTAAATTTAACCCTCCTCAACTTTCATTTTCTTCCGACTTCTTTTCTCTTGGACCAAACTGAACAAGTGTAATTATGAGAATGGTCAATGTCTAACTTTTTCTCTCCTCATTTTCTACTTTTAATGACATGACAGCCTTTCAAATAATTGAAAACCATTATTAGGTGACCCGTTAGAGCAGCAGTTCTCAACCTGTGGGTTATGTTCAATTTCAATACATCCTGCATATCAGATATTTACATTACAATTCATAACAGTAGCAAAATTACTGTTACGAAGTAGCAATGAAAATAATTTTATGGTTGAGGGTCACCACAACATGAGGAATTATATTAAATGGTCACAGCATTAGGAAGGTTCAGAACCACTGCTTTTGAGGAATTAAGAAAGCTACAGTAAAAATAGAAAATTGATGACTAAAAATATCCCTTCTTTTCTCTAATAAAATCTTCAGCTCTTTTTTAAGTACAATCCAACACAACGATCTATTAGGAATTTTTCCTAAATTTTGTGGAAGACTAGAATAGGCTCTTGTAATTTCTACATGCTTCCTTAACTTCTCTACCATGTTGAGTATAATTTAAGATGTTCAGGATTTTTTCTTCTTTGTAGTTATGGTGGTTGTTTATTTTCTTTTATTCACAATAGGAATTAATAGTCATTTTCTATTCATTAGGCAACAATATCACCTAGTGCATTCATGAGTATTTCTATTTGTATTATGTCCTTTCATTCTATTTTTGTTTCATTCTTTTTTTGTTTCATTGTGTTTTGTTTTTTGAGACTCACAATAAGGAAAATTGCCAGTCTAATAATATTCTAGCTATCTCCTTGTAATAGTAGTGTAATTTGATCCCTTTGGACTGGCAAAGCCAACAGGTACTTAGCACGTAGTTTGAAATTAATTATATCAAGTCTCTGTTAAGAAACAAAAAGTATGAACCTCTGTTGATGATTTAACAGGAAGGAGCAGAACAGGGAAGAGCTAATAGGCATATAAAGGGAAACCCTGGCTGGAATTTCAGATCTTCTTGGAGCCAGGTTCAGGAGGCTGAGGAAGAGAGGCCCAGGCTGGAGAGAATGATTTTTTATTTTGAGAACCTGGATGAAGTGATTTTGATTCTGGGAACTGGCTGAAACTTCTGCTGGGTCCAAGGGCCAGCTGGAGCTTCAGAAGGCTGAAGAAGCATGACTGTGGTGTCTATATTTTGTCTATTTGTGGCTTTGTTAAGCCTTGACTTCTGGGGAACAGAGACTGTGAAGGATTTAAAGTGGACTGGACACTGTGAGCTTCAGCGTGGAACAGGAACTGCATGGAGAGCAGGACAAAGAACTGAGAGCCGTCTGCCTTTGAACCCAGGTGACAGTTTGGTGAATCCAGGTAGGAGCTGGGACCATGGAAGGGGATCCAGGGAATCTGAAAGACAACCTCAAGTCAAGCTGAAAGAAGACTTTACTTGATATTATTTTCTGACTGAGAAGATTGTGATTTACTTGTGACTGAGAGGTGGATGGCCTGTGTATTGTCTGATAATGAATAGTAAATGATGATTGAATAGTGACTGATTTGTAACTTAGTGTGCTCCATGAGTGAAGAACTTTGACTATTGTATTTTCTGACCCTTAAGGAGGCTAGCCTTCTTAAGGCTGATTGAATGATTGATTGACTGACTAAATGAATGTACTTTGTTCAAAAGTATGTGTCCACTGTGGTGAAAACTACGTGGCCATTTTAGCGATAAGTTGTAACATCGTGAATGCTGCATTTAGATTTTCTGTGATAAGTTTTAACATTCTGAATGCTGTACCTTGATTTTATGTGAATGTTTTCCTCTGATTTGTTATTGAATAAATAGTGTTCACTATACCATGTAATCAGAAACTGTCAGAGTCCAAGGAGGTGAAATAATTTGGCAGATATAAGATTAAAATTCTAGTCCTCTGGCCTCATAAGAGGACTATTTTCCTTCTGTCATACTGCCTAGAATCAGAGAATATAGGTGTCAAAAGACATTTACTCTGATCTCTTACCTGAAACATCAATTCACTGCACATCATTTCTAGTATTGAAGCATGCAGTGTCTTTGGGGGTATCCTATCAGGACAACTTATTTCTTGTACTCTAATACTAAGATAGACCTATGATGTCATTTTGGATACAGAGAATCCTATGTTATTCCTGGCCATGTTTTCTATAGCTCTCCCTACAAACCCCACCTCCATCATGAAGTAAATGGAACACGATATAGGCCTCCCTCCAAGATCTCTAGAAAAGCATGGATATCATTTGAGCAAGTGGCCTGTTCACTGATTTGCACCTTATTCTCTTTACATGACTCATGCTATCAACTCTTATGTGATAATATAAATATTTTTCTGTGCAATTTTTCATTAGTAATATTTTGTAGCCCACACATACCCATTTTATCCATCTGTGCTGTCATTTACATGATTTGCAGCTAAAATTCTTTAAAGAATGTGCTGTTTCATGACTGGTAACCATCATGCAGCAACAGAAGAATATTAAAAATATCAATTTTGTTTCAGAGAGAAACTAGTGGTAATTAAAATTATTACATGGCCAAGATGGTAGAGTGAAAGTAGGAACTTGCTTGAACTCTCCCCCAAATCTCTGTAAGTTTCTGTAAAAATGATTATAAACAAATTCTAGAGCTATAGAACCCACAAAATGATGGAGTGGAACACATCTCCAGCCCAAGACACCATGGAAGTCTGGCAGGAGTGTTTATAGTACTAGACTGGGACAGGAGTGCAGCTCAGTGTGGCCTATGAAGGCACAGACCTGGCCAGGGTGCAGCCTCAGAGAGCTGCATCACTGGCAGCTATGGCAGTTTCCAGACTTCTCAAGCCACAAATTCCAAAGACAAAGTAGAAGCTCAACAAGGAAACTCTGTCAGATACAAGTGAGAGTGAGAGGAGAGTGTGGTCCGATTCCAGCCCTGGGGTAGCAGAGGTGGTAGCGGTGGCAGCAGCAGCAGTGGCTGTTCCTGTAGCTCCAGGTCCAGAGATGGTGGGGGGATCCACTGCTGATCAGAAGGTGATTGCAGGGATCTCTTTGCTGGTGGTGATGCAGGATTCTCTTGCTATGTCCTTCTAGGATCTGGATCATAGTCTTGAGTGGTGGTCCTGGAGTGAGGAGAAACACTGGTGTAACAGAGTTTGTGGCAGCTATGGAGAGGGTGTACTATTCACAGTTCTAAGGCAAGGAAGAGTGCTTGTGGTGACTCACAGAACAGAGCACAGATAAAGAGAGGAGTAAACACCTCTCCTTTGATCATATCACCTGAGAAGAACTGAAAATTTTTAGGTATGTAGAAGTAGCTCTGAGAACAGCTACACAAAACCCCTGAAATTTGGACAGAGAACTCTCCACTCTGAAAGCAGAGTCCTACCTTGACAAAGAGCTCAAAAATCAAGTAATTGACTGACAATAAGAGCAAACAGTATAAAAAAATCAGACTATAGAATCTGCTTATCATAATCTACTTGAGGTCTTTCTTACTTCTCCAGCTTCTACTACAAAAAGATATCTTGTATTTAGTTTTTAATATTTGCCTTATATTTGTACATGTTGTGCCTCTCAATAGAATATAAGATCTTTGAATGCAAAGAATGTTTCCCTTTTGTTCATGGCTCCACTGTGTCCAGCACAGTGCCTGGAACATGTTAAACACTTTATAATGCTTTTATTGATTGAATGACAGCTTGATTGATTAGAAGAAACGATGCTGGCATAACAGCATCATTCTGTTCTATCTACTCTATTTTTATGCTGATACTGATCAAGAAATGCTCTTTAAAGTGTACAAATATCATGTTTACTATGTTTTTATTGTTTTCTTTTTTGTTGTCTGTGAAACAATTTCTTCCTAATCGGCCAGCAATTGGAGTTGTCCTAAGCAGCACTAGGAGTCCAAAGCTATCTGAATAATTAATTCCTCATTAGATTTCATGAGGACTGATTTTGACATCTGTAGAGTTTAGTTATAGCTGAAAAAAGTAGGATATATATATATATATAGACTTCACCACCTGAAAAACCAAGAAGGGTCCAATGAAGTAGCTTTCCATTCTTATAAAACTCAAGTTGAAATGGAATTCGTACAGGTGAGTGTTATAATTCACCATCTACATGCAATAACTCCCAGAAGTCTCAATGCCAAATAGTAATTTATATGCAAACTACTTTGGGTTTCTAGAAGATCAAATGGAGTTCAGCCTGGTTGGTATCCAGTTGTCTAATGTAATCATCTAGGAAAAGATGTGAGTCTTTGGCAGTGTGAATAGGAAGAAAATGAAGGGGTATTTTAAATATAGGAATAGATATTATTTTAGTAAAGTTCAGTGGTTAAGAGTGAAGCAATCCAATCTTGATAATAACAAAAACACAACAATAATACAGTTCAGGCTAGTTCCTTCAACTCCCAACTAGGTAAAGAGTGAAAAGATGTGCCTTAACCTTTAGTTGGTGAATAATGTATTCCAAAGAAATTTGATGAACTGATATCTAATTGGAGATGATATACCAAGACAACCGGACCAAGAAAACTTCTCTAAGACATAGGTAGCAGTCAATCTATGCTGGGCTACAGCAAAATTCATGGAAATTAGTTTTTCTACATTGAAGGTGGCTGGCAAGCCACCTTCCAACCAAGGAGATTAAAAGAATGTGTTAAATCAAATACCAAATAGTTAGAAACACAAGTAGTTTTTCATCCACAAATATTAATTAATTAATACAAAATAGTTCAAATATTTCCTCCAAAAGAAGGATCAGATATCTTTTCCAAGAACTAATCAACAAGGCCCAGCTTGTTTCAAATAAGATTCTGGATAATCAATCAAAAAATAGTTCAGTAGTCATTCCCATACCCCCTGTCAAAGACTTTGAGCTTATTGTGTGGTAATTTGCTTCCAGAGGAGGTTATCAAATACTCAGTAAAATCCCCCAAGAAGTTCTTATACTGTTGCTGCCACTCATAATTTTACTTTCCTTTTTTTACTGGGTGATACAATTTATGGCCACTTATGATCAGAAGCAACCCTAAAATTTATTTTTACAAAGTTAACTGCAAAATGAGAAAGAGGAAAGAACTGCTGCATGAACAGTTGGAATTGCACATAGAAATATACATTGAAAGAAGGCACAGTAGATAAATAATATTTTATTAGGCTGTAGTAATAGAAATAGCTCTTATATTAAGGGCAATATTGCTTCCAATGTACTCATAAGGAGAACAGTATTCCAGTGTACTTTGAATAACCCTGACCTATTGCAAAATGTTGAATTCAACTGTGGATTACACATTTTAGGAAGCACAAATTGGATTGTGTTGAGGTGAAGGGCCCAATACGGTTAATGGTCCCAAAATCAGTTTATATAATGAAAAACTGAAAGAGATAGGCATGAATAACCTTAAAAATATCTATTAGTGAATATCCAATAACTTTAGTCAAATATTTGAAGGGCTACAGTATAGAAGAATCTTTTTTTTTTATTTAGTACATTTGGTCTCAAACAGAAGCAAGATTAAAGTCAAGGAATTGCAGGGGAGGAAATGTTGGCTAGATGTAAAAGACAAAGCTTTCTAATCATTATAGCTATGATAAATTTAAATGAATGTAATATGACATAATGAGATCCCTATCCCTAAAAGTAAATCAGGAGTACCAGGATCAAATTTGACTGCCAGCTATGTGAATTTGAGCAAGGTGATTCTCTTCTTTGGTTTCTGGTTGCTTATGTGCCAAATGAAAAAGAGGAGAGAATGGGCTCAAGAAAAGTAGGAATTACATAAGGAAGTATATATTAAGTGGACACAGTAAGTAAAATAATATAATGCCATCTTAGACTGTACTAATTAAAATATGGTTCTCATAATGAGGGTAGTGTTACTCCCATTCTACTTGAAGTGTTCATGACATATTTGAAAATGTTGTATTCAGCTTTGGCTTTTACATTATAGAAAGAATAAACTGAATTGTGATGAGTTGAGCAGGTTTAATGCCATATGTGAAGTTCCTTCTGGCTCTGGAAGTCTGTGGTTTGCCTATAATACTGATTTGATAACGCTTAAAAAGTAAAGAAAAAAAGAAAAACTTCAACATCTCCCCCTTATCCATTAGAATAAATGTAAATTCCTTTGCCTTGTATTCAAGTCCCTCTATGATTTCATTCAAATCTTCCTATCCAGTTTTGTTTTCTCATTATTTCGGTATACGAATTCTCTAATCTAGATACTGATTTTTCCAGTGTTTCCTGCACTAAACAATCCATAATCATTCCCATCTTTGCAATTCTTGCCTCCTCTGCCTCCCAGGTACAATGTCCCAGGTACTTAACCATCCTTCAAATTCTGCTTCATGAATGGCATCTTGCTTCATTCACTGTTCTCTCAAGTATATGTATTGCTAGACCTTATATTATTATATGTCAATAAGAGACAGAGACTTTCACTCTGAGTCAAGATATAGGGCAGCAATCTACTTCTTTACCCTCAATCTACTTCTTTACCCTTCTTGGTCTATTTTACTGTAATAGTAATGGAGTTTTCTAAGATCCCCTTGTATTTGCAATCAAAACGGTACTTAGCACCTTGTTCCAAATTAATGATTATGTCAAGTATTAAGACACAGAACTTGGGAATCCTAGAGTGGGATGGACTTGTTGACATAACAGGAAGGGGCAGAACAGGAGGAACTTATACCATATATAAGGAAAAGCCCTAGTTGAGAGAGGCCAGAACTTCTGGGAGCAAGCATTGTGCAAGCAGAGCAGCTACTGTTGGAAAGAAAAAGAGAATTGCCAATAACAAGAATTGCTGAGAGAGAGAGAGAAAGAAAGAAATTCCAGGATCCTGAGAACTTCTGTGAACTGCTATAAATTGGGAAGAGAATGGAGAACAGAACTTGTGGTGGCAGAACTTCTCCTGAGAATTTCTTCTGAGAACCAAATTGAGAACATCTGAGAAATGAGAAGAGACAAGAACTGGGAGGAGGCATGGCTGTGGTGTCAGTACTAGGTCTGTCTGTTTTGATATTACTTTGTCAGATTCATCTGCTGATAGAGGATGGTGCTGTTGTTACAGGAGCCCTGGGACCTTGCTGCTGATTCAGAAGCCCTGAAAGAGGATTTTCTTATATATTTACAGAAATCCTGGACAAGGTTCTTGTTGATGTTTTTCGAGGTCCTTGGGCCATGCTAATGATTTGTGCTGATTCTTCTTACTGTGTTATTGGGTCTATGTTGATTTCACAGGCAGAAAGTGAATTGATGATGATGATGGCAATGTTTATGAATGTTATTGTGGCTTTGTTAACCTTTGTCTTCCCAGGAACAGAAACTATAAAGGACTTGAGGTGAACTAGACACTGTGAGCTTCAGTATTGAACAGGAACTTGACAAGGAGCTAGACAACAAGGAGCTGGAAGGAGCTGGAACCATGGAAAAGAAACAATGGAAGCTGAGAGCCTGACTCAAATCAAGATGAAAAGGCCTCTCCTTTGGTATTTAATACAAACTGAGAAAATCATGACTCACTGTGGCCTAGGGGTGGAGAGCTATGAAGGTTCTATTTATATGATTGAGTTAAGGACTTCTCCAAATAAGAAGAAAGAGGACATTTTGATTGAAGAGATTAAGACAATGTGACCTAGGGTTGGAGGACTTTGACCTTTGTACTAAGCATCAGTTAAGGAGGCTTGCCTCCTTAAGGATGATTGAATTAAGGACTTGCTAAATGATCCTGTTAGTAAATGAATGTTATGTTTTGCTTAAAACTATGTGACCACTTTGGTGAAAACTATGTGGCTACTTTAGTGATAAGTTGTTATCCTATAACATGGTGAATGCTGTATGTTGATTTCTGTGAATGTTTTGTCTTAGTTTGTTACTGAATAAATAGAGTTCATTATACTGTGTAATCAGAAGCTTGAAAGCTATTCACAGCAGCAGTCCTCTGGCTTTATACTTACTAGGTGTTTCTTTGGAATACTTAAGCCAATCATCAGTTTCTAAATGAGTGAGGGGCACAGGGGCATAGCATAAAGAGTGCTAAGCCTGGAATCAGGAAGATTCAAGTGCAAAATTGGACTCAGACACTTACTAGTTCTGTCACCATGGGCAAGTCACTTAACTCTGTTCACCTTAGTTTCCTCTTCTACAAAATGAGCTTGAGAAGGAAATGGCAAACCACTCTAATATATTTTCCAAGAAAATCCCAAATGGGGGCATAAAGAATTGGATATGACTAAACAACAACAAAAATTGGAGTTGAAAGAGTTTATTTAACTCAATCCCTTTGTCTGCCAGCTTCTAGTGTTGAGGCCTCTCTAACAAAAGGGTTGAAAATATATTTATCTTCCAGGTGCATTGTCTTAGGGAAGTCTCACAAAGGAGCAATAATATTCTGCAGCTCCTCTCAGAATAAGAACAGTGTAGTATTGATAACAGCTTCAGAATATAGCCATAGCAGCTCTCAAAATGACAGCTTCTAAGGTGGAGTAAAGTGGTAATGAGATACCATAGATTACGGAGAGATGGAACTATAAGAGGTATTTCATCCACAAGATGACTATTCTATATGTAAGGGAATCAGTTGTTTGAGGATTGGGAAATTATAACCATTTGTGTATTTGAGTGGGGGAAGGAGGATGAAGGACACTGAAAATAATTCAATTATTTTATATTGTCTTTTATTTATTTTGCTCTTTTTTCCTAATTAGATACTTTGCTATTTGATTTATGATTTCTGCCTGCTCTATTGCCACAGAATATATTGGATTCACAAGTTATATTTGCATAATTATGATTACCTCAAATAAGCCTTACTGTATTTGGGATAGGAAGGGTTTCATAAACATGCTGGAGACACACATTTTGAAGCTTAAGTATTTTCTGTAAGCATAGATGAATATAAGATTTATTAGGAAAAAAGTATCATGGCATTAGCTTTAGAATTTTCAAGGGAATTAGTGAGTAAGCATAAGACAATCAAAACACATAATTTGCAATATGCATGCCCTATCTCACCATGGAATCAAAAAATGAAAATAAGTAGTACATATTTCAAATAAATTCAGTTAATATTTATTAGGCACCTAATGTATATAAAGCACCATGATAGGTACTGGAAATATAAGGATCATCATGAAACATTTCTTCCCTTTGAGGATTTCATGTTATATGCTTAGTACTAAGGAGATGATAGCCCTCCAGTACTCTGCCAGGTTCAGATGAAATCTTGCATAGAGTTTCCATTTTCCAACTCCATATTTTAGAGATGATATTAATGAGCTGAACATCTGAAGAAAAGTATTTGGGATGAGGAGGGGTTTCAACATCAGGTCATACAAAGATTAATTGAAAAAACTGAGATGTACAGCCCAGGAAAAAGAAGACTTACAGAAGATATGATTATCTGCCTTCAAGTATTTGAATCACCATCACATGGCAGAGAAATTAAACTCATTTTGGTTAGTTGGGGTCAGGGAAAGAATAAGAACCAAGTGAGGAAGTTGCATAAATGAATATTTAACATCAATACAAGGAAGAACTTCTTTATTATATCAATAAGAACTTATTAAGAGTTTACTATGGGTCGGGCAATCTATTAATCATCATAAATTCAAAGAAAGAAAAAATGATCTAGCCTTCAAGAGTTTACAATCTAATGGGGAGTGGGCAGGGAAAGAAAGCATGTAAATAGTTATATTAAAGATGTGTACAGGGTATGAGGAAGATAACATTTAAGATAAAGGCTCTTGGAGGATGGAGGGAAGAGGAAACCTTTGGGAAAGGCCTTTTTCAGAAAGTAACATTTATTGAATCTTGAAGAAATTCAGAAAAATTTTAAGAAGACAAGATGAGAAGAATGAGCTTCTCAGGTATGGACATTTACCAGAGCAAAGCCATAGAGACTAGAAACAAATTTTCACATGTGAGGAATTACAAATAAGGCCAACATAAATGTGTCTTAACATTTAGGGCTATACAAAATTAGAATGGACTACTACTTAAGAATAGTTGGTTCTCTTTTGTCTTTAAAAATCTTCAATCAAAAGTTAGATGACCACTTGTAATTTATAAAGTTAGGGAAATTCTTGTTCAGGTACATGGGTTGGAACAGAGGTCCCTTCCAAATTTGAAATATTTTGACTCTGAAATGTTACTGACATATGACAATATCTCTACAGATAAATAAATATATGGTGCCTCCAGAGGGAAAAGAGCACCAACAATTGAAGAAAGGAGGCAATTCCCCTAACATATGATAAACGAGATGGAGTACTGCATATTTTCTCTAATCCTCTCACCTTTCAGACCTATCCAAATCAGAAATTATGTTACAAAGATAAAGAATTTACAGTTATCTTCATATTTTGGGACACTTTGAATCTAGTAAGTTAAAAAAAATTAAACTGACCTATACAATGAATTCATTCAGCACCCCTCTCCTACAACCCCTGCTACCAGCAGTGAGGCTATACTAGCCAACCTATTGGCAACAAAGCCCATCCCCCTACCTGTGTATCAGTTCAGTTTGCCTGGAATGTAGAGTACCACTAATTAAAACAGTAAAGGTAGGTTAGAGTCAAATTGTAAAGGGTCAAAATATAGAAGAGGAGATTCTCTTTTATCCTAAAAGTAATAGGGAACCACTGAAGGTTTTTGAGCAGGATGAAACTGTCAGACATGTGATACAGTCTATTTTAATATGGAGACTCAAGAAACCCTCACCTATAGATGGAAAACATTTCCTAGTAAGTAAATTCTAGGGGTAATTGCATGGAAGCAAAAATAGTAGCATATGAACACTCCCAAAGGATGATTATCAGAGCACCAGACTTTTACCCAGAGAAACACAGCTATTATTGCACAATTGTCAAGTATATTAACTATCTAATATATACTAGGGATTGAAATGGAGGGGAGGAGTCAAGATGGTGGCTTAGAAGCAAGAGAACTTTGTGGCTCCCGACCACCTCAAATACCTATAAAATATGACACTAAACAAATTTTAGAGCTCCAGAAATGACAAAATTACAGAGTAACAAAGCTCCCACTGAAGGCAGCCCAGCACCCCACCCTAGATGAGAAGAGGTTCATTACAGCACGCTGGGAGCCCAGACTAGCACCACATAAACCCATGTTTGGAGACCAGGGGCGACCAGAACAAGCTGCAGCTGGAGCTTTCAGGAGAGCAGATCACCAGCAGCTGTGGCAGTTTCCAGACTTATCAAGCCATAAGAAACAAGGACTAAGTGAAAAGCCAGTGGAACTTGGCTAAATTTGGGGGAGAGAGTCCAGCCATCTAACTTCAGGATGAGAAGCAGCAGAGGGGGCCCTGCAGTCATCACCATGTGGCTGCTTTCAGAGCTCATGTCCTGCAGATTGCAAGAGGGCCAAGTGATCATTCAGAGGCTAAAGTGCTCTTGCCTTAATGGGCCTGGATGGGGATTGTGGTCTTGGGTGGTGGTCCTGAGGTGTGTGATCAGTGAGCCACAGTGGGGAGGGGCTGCAGATATGGTGGGGTCCTAATAGCCCTGACAGCTGCAAATACCCCAACAATTTGGTACAGAGCTTTCCCCTCTGGAAGCAGAGTTCTACTGAGCCCAAAAGTCAAGTAATTGACTGGCAACATGAGCAGGCAAAGGAATCAAAGCAAGCCAAGCAATCTGACTTTAGATTCCTTTTGGGGGGATGAAAAGGATCAAAGCATGGAATGGGAGGAAGACAACACAGTCAGAACTCCCACATCAA
>CM053582.1:187431541-187471258 GCA_028627135.1 Pseudochirops cupreus | reverse complement strand
TAGAGTCCGTGTTGCCTTCTGAGTTTGGTTGTTCTTGCTCACTATAGAATGATTTGATGGTTCTAGCCTTTGCAGTTTCCTTCTTCCCCATTGTGGTTGCCTATATCCTGTATTTTTAGAGTGGATGTCTGCTTCCAGAGTGCAGGAGTACTGAGTTTCTCAGTTCTCAACCCTTCCTTTTTAAATCTTACTTATTAGTTGCTTTTTCTTTTCTTCTTTTAATCTGGTTATTTAATTCTTCCTCCTCCATTTTTTCCTTCTCAGGTTGTTCAGACAGCTTCCCCCTTTCTCCCCTTCACTTTAACCAGTCTTATTGTTTTTTTTTAATCTCATTTTTTCATGTTCTTTTCCAGAGAGAATTTCTCTCACTCATTCTCTTCATCATCCATATTATGTCTCTACTGTATACCTTCCTTTTCTAGTTCAACTGAATTCAATTCAGTGAACATTTTTTATGCACCTACTGTGTGCCAGCCAGATAGCTAGATAGTGCAGTGTAGACAACCCCGGCCTAGAGTCAGAAAGATCTGAGTTCAAATTAGATCTCAAATACTTGCTAGTTATATGAGGCAAGTCACTTAATCCCATTTGTCTCAATTCCTCATAAAATGGGACATGCTGGAGAAGGAAATGACCGACTACTCCAGTATTTTGCCAAGAAAACACCGAATGGGGTCTTAAAGAATAAGACACAAAACTGCAAATGACCGAATAAAAACATCATTATTTTACATCAGGCATATGCCATTGGTTTCTAAAAAGAAATACTTTTTCCTTCCCTCAGGCAGCTCATATTTTAATGACAAATAGCACGTAATTTATTGGCAAAATACTGGAGTTTACCATTTCCTTCTCCACTGTGCCCTATTTTATATCATGTCCAACTCTATGTGAACCCATGGACTGTCATACGTGCCTGAATAACTGAACAACAGTGTGTCAGGCACCGTGTTGAGTGCTGGGAATACACTCCCCAAGCCCCATTTTACAGCTCTGTTCTGATCTTTACCCTCCTCCTGTTCAACTTCCCTCCCAATTTATCTTAAAAATCTCCTTTCTCAGTCCATGTCCTTCCCCTCAGGCAGAAGTAGCACAAATGAATTCCAACTACCCTTTCGCTAGGCATGATAAATGGTCTTTTAAAACACCAAATACCCAAATGACATCAAGCATGTGATTCCTAGCTTCATTGACAGAACATCTACCTTCAGACATAGGAGAATTCAGCTGTGGAACCTTTTCCCACCAACAAAACAAAATCTCCCCCACCCCTTTTCTCCTGCTTCTCAAAACTTTGCAACTTTTCTTCATACACATCCCTGTAGGCTCTTCGCTTCCTAGATGACAAGATCTGCTTCCCCTTAATGCTAATTCTTAATTTGACCAGGGTGCATCACACTTTTCCCTCTATTCTTTTCCTCCCCTTTCCATAAGACTTCCAATTTTACAATGTAGTCACACAAAATACATTGATTTACCTGTAAAACAAGTGTCATAGGTTCTATCAACAATGGCACTAATCCACCTCTCCACTGTTACCTCTATTCCATTCCATTACCCCTGTCTGATTGTGTACATCTAGAAAAAAATCAGTTATTGGTCTCTGTGTTGTCACTCTTTCTGTTTCTGTCCTTGGACTATACTTTTATTTACACTCTTATATTGTTGTTGTCTGGGGTGTTTTGAGAAACAATAATCTCTTTGGAAATGGTTTTCTTTCTTTTCTGAAAAAAAATCATTTTTAATTTTTTTTTTCAGTTCCAAATTCCCTCTCACCATCTATACCCTTCTCAACCCATTGAGAAGAAAAGAAACATGATCCTGGTTTTCTTTTAAAGAATGTTTCGAATACCTCCTTATTATCCAATGACTCTAATTTTTTTGTTTAAGGTTAAGCTCAGATTTGCAAGGTAAGTCACCGTGGGCTACATCCTGAGCTCCATTTCTCGTTGGAACATAATTCATTCCCTTCTATGTTTGCTGGTGACCACAGAATATGCTTGTGTTATTTTAATTTCCATTGTATTTGAAAGTCTTTGTCCTAATGTGCAGAATTTGTATTTCTGAATAGAATTGTTAAATTTAACCACTGTGTGTCTTGGAGTTTGGAGCCTGTTTATTATTATTATTATTATTGTTTGTTTTGTTTTGTTGTTTGTTTTTCTGGAAGCAATCTATGTATTCCTTCCACTGAAATTTCCTTTTCTGTGTTCAGAAATTCTCTGCAGTTCTCTTGTATTATTTTTTCATTATGGTTTTCAATATTTTTACTCATCATGTTGTCAAAAGTAACTGTCTTACCAAGAATTCCACAGACCATGAGTGAATTTAGAAAAATAGATTTTTATTTTATGTCATTTTCTGATGAGTTACTTGGCCTTTAATTCCTGGTGAAAAGAGGTCCCTTCCTAAGCCCAACCACATGTTAAGATAATTATAAAAGCCCTTTTATAATTCATCCAAATTCAAATTTTGCTGCCTTGACTCACATTGGTCAGCATTCCAGGGTTCACTAAACCCCACCCATTTATTGAATCTTTGCATTTCTACGTTTCAATCCCCCCCCCTGTCTTCTCATCTTCATTTACTTCATTCTTTATTTAATAAAGGAAATGCCAAGCCCCCAAAATACTCTTAATCTCCTCCCCATTTTTCTACATCAGATAGCATGGGAAAAAATTTTCCTCAGTTGCTAAGAGAACTGGCAAAAACATGAGTTTGAAGATTGGAACCCAGGATATCAATGATAAAAGTCCCATTATCTAAAACACCTGGATTTATTTGACCTCTTCCTCATCCTTATCTTCCTCATCCTTAGTGAATGAGACCTGGCCTTGCAGTTCTTTTGATATACAGGAAAAGGCCTTCTCAGAGCAAATAAAAGTAGTAGATATACTGAATTTCAGGTGGTCAACATCCCCCATTGCTCCCTACAAGCAGTTTTATCTCTGACATTAGTCACCAGTATGACTTGAAATAATATTTTCATAAAATTTCTGTGGAAATAAAATTCAATCATACTTTACAATGTTTGTCTGGGAGACTTATACAATTTAACTCACCTTCACTCATTCTGTCTTCAAGATCAGTATGTGTTGTTTGAATTGAATGCATATTTTCTTTTAATGTTATGACTTCTGTCTTTTTTCTTCTGGATTGTCCTTCACTTCTGTATATTTGCATTCTCAATAATTTTTCCTCTTTTGCTTCTTTGTTGGGGTTTGTCATCAAAGATTCAAGTTTATATTTTTCCCCATATTCTGCCAATTATTTCTGCTATCAAGGCAATACTCACAGAGTTGATGTCAACTACGAATATGCCAGCATGCAGCATAAGTCTGAATTGCAAAATAGAACAGACTTTCCATATAAAAGACAGAAACAAAACATTTATTCAAACACCAGAAAGTCAAATCCCAACACCAGAAAACCAAATCCATCACAGCAACAAAATTAATGCACCATAACACAGCAGAGAGCAACACCAGAGCCTTCCCACAAACATTCACAAGCCTAGCTCTCTCCTTGCCTTCATCCTTTTTCCTCCCTCCATTCTAACTTCTCTGACTCCCTGCTTTCTCTAGGCTCTGCTCCATCCTTCAGTAAACTCCTCCCACCATAGACTCCATGTGATTACATTCATCCTATTAAGGGGCAAGGGAGATCTTCAAATTCCCATTACCATTACAGGCCATGAATTTTCCTTTTCTAATTCTCATTTAAACTACACTTATACTTCATACTAAATCTAGAGCCTATTTTTCCTTCTGTGGCTAATATTTTCTTATTTGATTTATCTGCTCATGTTCAAGGTTTTAAAGTTTTTTTTCTTGCTGAAACCTTCAATAATTTTAGTCTTTTGCCCCTCTTATTTCCCTTTATTGTTCACATTCTGATTTACTTCCATCTGTTGGCAGTTCTCCTAGGCACTAGATCTCAAAGTTTCTTATCTTCCTCCCATGCTAAACAATTTACTGTGCACCAAACTAGGTCCCTGTTCCAAGTGAGTATAAGGAAAACCAAATTGACTCCAGTAGATGAAGAACACTTTCCCTCAGGTTTAGTGCAGTTCTACATGACATTATCCTGTCCTGTTTTCTAGCTACCTCATTTACCTGGCCTAGCAATACAGAGTGCTACCCTGCTGACACTACTGTGGCTATAGTTAATATCTATACTTTGAAGATTGTATAACTAAGACTGAAGTGGGGGTGTTGACAGACTATGTTGTTGAGCTCTACTCCAAGTCTAAGCACATATCCTGTCCCTTTCTCTCTCTTCCTCCACTTTCATACTTATATCTTTTCTAACACAAAATGCTACTACAAAACTAACCACCAAAGCCCCATAAAACTTCCAGAGATTGGAATCCACATCTCTAAGACCTTGGAAAGATAGAGGAAGGACTGGGTTTGGGGTTGGTTTTTAATGCAATCCTGTGAGTCTGCTGGGCTAGTGTAACCCTACTCCCAGGAGTATGGTGGGCAGTGGTAGAAGGGGTGCTGAGTGAGCTTAAGGCAGGCATTAGTTCATTTTAAAAACACTGTCTTTTGAGTTCCTGGTAATATGAACCTTGATGATAGCTGAAGTTGATTTATTTTGGGGGCATAATTTGTGTTTTGGAGAATTTTGAGAGGTTTTACAGATCAGAGAAAATGTCTAGCCTCTATCTTCTTAGACATGTAGCCTACTCAAGATGTTCCTGTGGATCCTCATTAACTCTATTATAAAATACAAACTTTTCATTTAAAATCCATGTTAATCTAATTATAGACTACCTTTTAATTTAGTCAAAGCAACAAGCATGTATTGAGAACTGTATTATATACCAGCATTGTGCTAATTGTTAGGAATATACATACAAGTAAAAAAAAATGAAAATAGTCTCTCAAGGAACTACATTTTTAATTGTGGAAGACAACACATAAAAATAATCCAAAAAGGGTAGAGACAAAGGAGAAAAGGTACTCAAGCAAGGACATGCTCAGTGCCAGAAAGTCAGAAGCAGAGCCAGGAGGGAAATCACATCTGGCCAGCCTTGACTCCTCCCAGAAATAGAAGCCACTGAGATATTCACTAATGAGAGAAGGGGGATGGAATGGTAAAAGGATATTCCAGGGTGTAATAGCAACCACCCTGACATATCCAGTATGGTTGCTAGTAGATCTGCTTTACTGGGAAATATAGCTGTTCAAGGAGTCAACAATCTTTTTTAATTACATTCACTAGATCAGGGGAAAAAATTGGAATCCTGACCTTCAGAGAAAATACAAGCAGAGAAACAGAGACCAACAGATAGGACTCTGCCTGAATCAACTATACACTTTACATGCATCCCTGGATCGAGAGAACCTTTGTATCTGACCAGTCAGGGAGAGCTGAACATGAGGCTACCCAGAATTTTGACCAGGAAATCACAAGATCCTTCTGGTGAACTAGCCCCCAAAGCAAAATACCAATTCAGAGTATATTTACACTTTTCAGCGGCAGAAGGCATCACAACCCTCTTGACTCAGTGCCTAATTAGAAATTAACAAAAGGTGTGAAAGCCTTCCTGCAATCTGGCCTCCTATAAGCAAGCTTCCCTTAATGGGCTCCACGTGAGGCCTAGGAAGATTTTATATGCCACTGATATTACACAGGATGAAAAGTTCACAAGAACAACTAGATGCTCCAGAGTGAAGAGGTCCCAGATGCTGAGGGAATTTTTATAGTGAGACTGGAGCTGAGATATAATGTTGAAGTCAATCAACAAACTCTTTTAAGCATCTATATGTGCTAGATGCTGAGAATACCAAGACAAAAAAAAATGAAATAGGACCTGACCTAAAGGAACTTAAATCCTCTTGTCAGGTATAATAGTAATTAATTTAAATTTGAAGACCCCTTTTTTGTTATGTCAAGTTAGCAGGTACTTAGCCCTTAGTAATCCTTAGTACCTCTGTGAAAGAAACAGAAGCTGTGAATTCTGTCTCCTGTTGCAGACATAACAGGGAGGAGTTGGCTGATACAGGAAGCCAATGTGTGTGTGTGTGTGTGTGTGTGTGTGTGTGTGTGTGTGTGTGTGTGTGTGTTTAAGAAGGGCCCCAGAGAAGATACAGTCAGAATCAAGAATTTTCCTCCTGGTGGCTCCTGGTGGAGGGAGCAGAATTTTCACAGCATCTGGAAGCTGGGCTGCTACTTGCTGGACTGAGAACTGAGTTGGAGTTTTCTATGAGACCAGAATCTGGTGAAGGCTGAAGTTGTTGCCAAAGAGGCCATCCAGAAGGCTAAGAAGGCCACCTAGAAGGCAGAGATTTCTTGGAGAGAAGGCTGCCTTGAAGGCTGAGTATGTTTATGACTTGATAGAGGCTTGAGTTCCCGACAACAGAAGTTGTGAAGGTTTTGAGATGTGCTGGACCCTGTGAACTTCAATGTGTAGCAGGAACTGCTGGGAGGACTGGAAAAGAAGCTGGAAGCTGTCTGCCTCTGAATCCAGGTGACTGTTTGGTGGATTCAGGTAGGAGCTGGGACTATGGAAGAGGATCCAGGGAATCTGAGACACCATCCTGAGTCAAGATGAAGAAAAGGCCTCTCCTTGGATATTGAATTCATGATGAAATTGAAGTTTACTAGACACCAAGGGGTGGAGGGTTTGTGTAATTTTCTAAGGATTGTATTTAGTGATCAGCATACTTAATAACTGATTGCTAGATAAGTGACTGATTAAGTTAACCTATGCTTGCCCCATGAGTGGAAGATTGACTATTGTATTGTGAGATGATTGAATGACTGAGTGAGAAGGCAAACCTCCTTAGGGACATCAGATGATTATTTTTTTGTTCTTTGTTCTAAATACTGTGACCATTTTGGTGAAAACTATGTGGTCATTTTAATGTTAAGCTGTTATAAACACTATATTGTGATTTTCTGTGATAACATGTGATGTTATGAATAGTATATTGTGAATATTACATTACATTACATTATTATATCATATTATTATTATATTATATTAATTATATTAATTATATCATATTATATTATTATACATTTTGAAAGTTTGCCTTGATTTGTTATGGAATAAATGGAGTGTGCACTATACTGTGTAATCAGAACCTTAAAAGCTGTTTATGGTAGCATTCTTTTGGGAAGCTGCTTGTGTATGGCATTACATCAGGTAAGAGAGAATATATTCAACTAAGTAAATTTGAAATGTATAAAAAAATGCTTGCACTTCCTGGCCTCCCTCCTCCCTCCTATCCCTTGTAAAATCCTTCTCAGATTTCCTTCCATGCAAATGATATTTACATGGTTATTTGCGTTTTATAAAACGAACTTAGAGCCAGGATCATATTTTCTTCCATCTTGGTGACTCTAGCTTTTATCATAGAGCTAAGTACATTATAAACACTTAATAAATGTTTCTGAATAAGTAACTTTGAGCCATATTTACACTTCCCTTTCCTCCATCAACTTCAATTTCCTTTCATTGCATTTGTAGTAGTAAGATTAGAAAAAAAAAAACGAGCTTCAAGATCCCTTCAGCTCTATGATCCAATTAATTTATCAGTGTTCTTTGTGTTGGCAGGGCTGCCAAGGATTGAAATGAAATTGTAACTATTATCACCAATTATTTCTTTGGTCTAATAGGAAGAGTACCATTGGAATCATAAGAGGCTTAGGTTTAAATTCAGCCTTCTACACTTTCTAGCTATGTGACCATGGGCAAGTCATTTTATCTCTTTAAGTCTAAAGATCCTCATCTGAAAACCTATGATGATAATGATGACAATGACAATGACAATGATGATAAATATCACAGGATAATTATGAGGATTGATGTGATATATGTAAAACAATTTGCAAACCTTAGCTTTCTTTAAGTGAACTATTATTATTGTTATTATTATTATTATTATTATTATTATTCAATTTCCTCATATTTAATAGAATTCAGTTAGAAAAAAATGAATGCTTTTCAATTGCATGAGAACACTGGGATATAAGGTTATCTAGAGATTCACTGGAAAGAATCTTTGGGATAATTCCAATAGAAGAAACTACAGCAGCTGATGAAATATACCTCATCCTATTTTCACATAGCTTCAATTTCTGCTAAATCTCTCTATTTTTAAATCTTTTCATTCCATATAGTTTGGAAATGATGAGTATTTGGAATGCCATCATCTATTTTAAAAGCTGTTCCTATATTTTTATGGCTCAATGTTATCTTCAGGCAAGTAGTGAGCACAGGTAGGTAGCATCAAATTAGTGCATAAAAAAGTCATTTATAAAAGAGAAGCCATGTAAAGGATGTCATCAGAAAACAACATTATTGATAAATGGGCTAGTTCTATGACAAGACATAACCAATGGAAAGCTTATATGTTTCATTGATGCTGGTGGCACAGAAGATAAAGTATTGGACTTGAATTAGGAAAACCCGAGTGCAAATTTAGCTTCAAACACTAGCTATGTGACACTGCACAAGTAATTAATATTTATTTTTCTCAGTTTCTTTATCTGTAAATTGTTAATAATAGAGCCTGCCTTCTTGGGTTGTTGGGAGGATAAATCAAGATAAATATCTTGTAAAGCCCTTTATAAATCTTAAACTGTTATGTGACCATTAATATATAAATGCTAGCTATAATTAGGAGAATTTGAGGATGAGCATCTATTGTAATCTTAAAGAAATACATATTTAAGAATAATACAGGATAGGAGAATATGGAAGGTTTGCATTGTTTTTTAGTTGTTTTGAAATTTGTGTTATTTTGAAGGAATGACCATATTTTTGATATCACAGATCCATTTGGATATTTGAGCAACCTTAGGTGAGTCACTTAATTTCCCTCAAATTTCTTCATTTGTAAAATGGTGAAAACAATGCTCATCCACATCAAAGAACTAGAAAAATCAATAGAATTCCATCCATTTACGGATAGCTAAGTAAATTGTGGTACATGAAAGTAATGGACTATTGTTGTTCTATAAGATGCCCTAGGCATGATGAGCACAAAGAAACATGGGAAAGTTTACATGAATTAATGTTAAGCAAAGGAGGCAAAGCCAGGAAAATATCTACAATGATGAAAATAGAAAGGAAAACAATGTAAAACAAATATTGCAAAATTATGAAGAACAGGCTCCAAATAAAAGACATGAAAAGACACCTTCTTCTGATCCTTTATAGAGGTATATTGGTGGGGGAGGGGAGCATGGAGAATAGAATATTATAGAGTATTCATGGGAAATATTGCCCACTGTATCAGATTTTCTTCAATGCAATAATCACTTTTTTCTGTACTTTTTGCCTTCTTTTCCATTTTTAAAAAGTCTTTATTACAAGGGGAGAGACGGAAAAGATACAAGGTGGAAATCTATGTGAAATAAAAAACAAATGATATCATTAAAATAACTTTTTTTTAAGTAGTACTTGTTGTCCTTGGAGACTCCTGAAGTTTCTTTCTCTCCATAGTTTCCCAACTTCTCTGAATTTATCTTAAATACCTGAATTACTCAGTATAGCTTTGTGGACTAAGATGAAAAAATATTTTACTGGTAGATAAATATATATATATATACATATATATATATATACATATATAAAATCTTTCTTGGCAATGAGGAATAATTTGACAATGTATTAGTTATAGTCATGCTTATTTTTTGAAAAACAATCACTTGACAGTTTGAGGAAGCAATGTGATAAAGAGAGAAAAGAAAATATGAAAATAAGCAATCTAGACTATAGTCTTTATTCTGTCTCTAATTTGTTATTTAATCATGTAAAAGATATTTAAGCTCACTGGCACTCAATTTGTTCATCAAAACTCATGATAGCTGGCATATATAGTTGCTAATATCCTTTTTAATTATATTTAGAAAAAGTTTATTATTGAATTTTTTTTAATTCAGACTAAATTAGAAGAATTCTACTAAGACCTTACAAACTCAACTGAGCTTTCTCCACTGCTAGACAATCCTAGCCATACAACCTTTATCAACTCTCTGTTCTATTATCCACAGCATCCCTTCCAAACATTTTCATCCTTCTTCAAACTTCCCATAACACTCCCTTCCCCCATCCTCTCAAATGAGAACCTTGCTTAATATTTAACAGGAAAAAAAAAAATTGAGGCCATTTACTATGAGTTCCTTCTTTTCCCCTCCCCTGGTATCACTGAAATGACTCCTGATTCATATGAAGAGGTGGCCTGACTCCTTAATTGAGGTCTCACTTATTCATCTGGACAAATAATCTCATTCTATCCCATGTCCTCTAACAGTCATCCCCACTGTCTTATATAATCCCAGTTTTAAGCCCATTGGCATGAGGTTCTCTCCTTATTGGCAGAGATCAATGGCCTGTGCCTGCATGAGGGGCAAAGTGGAATGGACCAAAGTAAAGGAGTGCTTCAGACTCTTCAGCATACTATGAGTACCATTTGAGCCATTGAGTCTCATCAGACATTATGAACATTAGGCACTTCTGGATTCCCACTTCAAAAGGGAAGATGGTTAATGACAAATCCTATTACATTTGCTGAAGGAAAAGACTCTGGTAAAAAGTCAAAATTAGGGGACTTGTCAGTCTCTATAATGGCCATTTTCCCAGGTTGCTATACTAGGGATTTCAGAAAACTTCCTCTTGGACAACAACTGGACCTCTTTTTCTTCATCAAGCTGCATTACATCACTTCCAATAGGAGAGCTCTTTCTTTCACTCTGTATTGTCCAGCGTATATTCTCTGATTTCTATTTTTGCAAGAGTTTGAATAAATGATTTTCTTGGCTAATTACTATATACGTTCATCATGATAATGATATTTGATGTGAAAGGGCTCAAGTCTTGGGTATAAAACCTGGGGTCCTGCTTCCCCCAATAATCAAGTAGCAATCAGAAGTTAGTTTGAACTGAGTACTCACATTCCCTAAAGCAACAATATTCTAAAATGTATGGACAGATAGATAGAGATAGAAATGGATATAGAAATAGATCATTTCAGCCCTGTACCTCCTGTTTCTATGGAAAACAGAGTGGTCTTCTGCTTCTTCTCCTGATAGAAATTAAATTCTCTTGGAGAATGGTAGGTAGAGATATCAATTCCACAAACAAAACACTCCATTTCTCAGGTCTAGGCATTTCCCCTGGCTCTTCCTCATGCCTGGAATGCTTTTCCTTTTCAAGTCTGTCACTGGCTTCATTGTAGTCCCAACTGTATGTAATGGTAATTAATTTAAATTTGAAGACCCCTTTTTGTTCTGGCAAGTAAGCAGGTACTTAACCCTTAGTAACTAATCAAACCTCTGTAAAAGAAACAGAAGGTGTGAACACCTGCCTCCTGTTCCTGACATAACAGGAAGGAGTTGGCTGAAACAGGAAGCCAATGCTGTGTGTTTATAAGAAAAGCCCCAGAGAGGCACAGTCTGGATTTCTTGAGACCAGAATCTGGTGGAAGCTGAAGTTGCTGCCTGGAAAGCTGAAGTTGCTGCTGCCAGGAAGGGTGAAGAGGAAAGTCTTACCTAGACTGGAGAAAACTATTTTGATTTTGAAAACCTGGGAGGAGTGATTTTGATTCTGGGAGCCAGCTGAGATTTCTTCTGGGTACTAGGGCCGACTGAACTGCTGGAGGCCTAAGAAGGCATGGCTATGTTGCCTGCATTCTGTCTGTTTTGATGTTGTTTTGCCAGACTTGTCTGCTGGTGAAGGACAGTGCTGTTGTTGCTGTTGTTGTTGTTGAGGTCCTGGAACTTTGCTGTTGGCTCAGAAGCCCTGAAGTAGAATTTTCTTGTAAGTTTAGAGAAATCCTGGAAGAGGGTCTTGCTGATGTTTTCAGGGGTCCTGAGACTGTTCTGCAGGTAGAGAGTGAATTGATGAGGACACTGGCAATGTATGTTCTGGTTTTCTTAAGCTTTGTCTCCCCAGGAAAAGAGATTGCTAAGAACTTGTCTCAGGTCAAAATGAAGCAAAGACCTCTCCTTGGGTATTGAATGCTGTGATGATAAAGTGGTTTACTAGTGACCTAGGGGTAGAGTATTTGTATATTTTCTAATGATTATATTTAGTGATTAATGATACTTAGTAACTGATTGCTAAATAAGTGACTGATTGAGTTAACCTAGTTGCCCCATGAGTGGAAGACTGATTATTGTACTCTGAGATGACTGAATGACTAAGGAGGAAAACCTCTTTAGGGATACCAGATGATTGTTCTTTGTTCAAAGCTATTTTGACCACTTTGGTGAAAACTCTGAGGCCAATTTTAATGATAATCTGTTGTGAACACTATATTGTCATTTTCTGTGATAAGTTGTAATATTGTGAATACTGTACCTTGATTTTCTGAGAATGTTTTGCTTTGATTTGTTATGGAATAGAGTGTTCACTATACTGTGTAATCAGAATCTTAAAAGCTGTTCACAGTAGCATTCTTTTGTAAAGCTGCTCATTCATGACATTACACTGTAATCTCATCTTCTGTAGGTAACCTTTCCTAATTCCTCTTAGTTCTAGCCTTCCTTCTGTTAATTATTTCCTATTTATCCCAGATATAACTTTCCTACTTATCCCATATGTGTGTGTGTGTGTGTGTGTGTGTGTGTGTATGTATGTATGTATGTATATTTGTTTATTACTTTCCCTATTAGTTTCTTAGGTCCTTGAGAACAGGAAACCATCTTTTGCCTTTTTTGTATCTCCAGTGCTTGACATGATGCCTGGCACACAGGAAGGTTCAATAGATGTTTATTGTTGGATTTGATTGACTGATTGAAGTATTCACCAATATATGATTGCATATAATAGGAAGGGAAGAATTACTGCATTAAAATCTACTGTTCCCACATGCTGTTATGTTTACTTGAATTCATTATAACCAGCAAACCATTGTTATCCTTCAGACATGCTGAAGAAACCATTCTTCTCTTGGGATTTTTCCAAGACTCAATATTATGTGGAATTCAAAGTGAATGTGCTGATAACACAAACTTGCCTATATAGCAGGGATACTTTTCTTTAGATCTGAAATACATAGAATATAAAACTCCTAACAAAAGGAGTTAGTTGCATCAGCCAATGCATTTTTTTTTATTTCTTACTACCTGTCTGTAACTTGGGTTGAGGTGCCCGAGTCTCCCCCTGACTCCTATACTTGATTCAAATGTAATACTACTGAGACACATACTATGTAGAAAATACATACTATGGTTCTGTGTTTAGAATTACTTAGCCTATAATTATTGTTTTATTTTTGAGTGATGGCAATAGCTCTAGAATGAAATCTTACAGATGAATTTCTTTCTTTCTAATATACAGTGAAGTGTTAACTGATTTTGCCGTTAGAACTAGCTATCTCAATGAAAAATGAGCAATCTTACGGAGAAGGAAGCTGCAGTCAGTAGCAGTAACTAAAATGTTCAAGCAGCATGTGATGGACTGGAGATTGTGATAGATCTGGTGTTTTTTGAGAATTATAAAATCCTCTGTACCTCAGAGTTCACTTTATCTTTTGGCATGTGTATATGGACTCCTTCACACACCAGTTATGTGACAGAAATGAAGAAAGAACTGAAGTTGAAAGCAGAATTTTGCTCAAGGGACCGAAAGCCAGCATTACCTTCCCAGATTAGAGAGTAGTGTCCAAGCTGTAAAGTACATTCTACGTTATCTTGAATAGTGATCTCATTTTCAATAACTAGTAAATTGATTTGTTCATAAGCATTTGGGCCCTTGGAAAGGTAAATTAGGCCTTTTTTGCTCCTGGTATCCTGGTGGGAAGGATGTCATATTTACATTGAAATGCCACATTAGGCTGCTTTTTTATGAAATTAGAACATTTGACCCAATTCTACTGGGTAGATCGAGTGATTCAGATTACAACACCTTTAAACCTTTTAAATCCATACCATTTTTGTCTATGTTTTACCTTAAATCATTGATAAAGGGAATGTTCCATGTCAACACAAGGCTTTCCCTTTTTTGTTATTATAATAGTTGGTACTTATATAGTGATCTATAGATATTATGTAATTTTTCTTCTCACAACAACCCCTGAAGTTAGATGCTAGTATTATGTTCATTTTACAAAAGAGGAGATTCCTACAATCAAAATTGAATTGAATTTCCCAAGGGCATGCATGTAATAACTTGCTTGAGGCAGGATTTGAACTCCTCTTCCTAATTCTATGTCCTTTGGCCTCTTAGCTGTGCTGCCTAACTACCTTTTAATATATTGGAATTAGAACTCTGCCATTAGCCATTTTTGGCTAATGACTCTCATTCTTGCAATATGATTTTTCTAATGGAATATTATTATGCTGTAAGAAATGATGAGCAGGCAAGTTTCAGAAAAAAACATGGAAAGAATTACATGGACTGATACTGAGGGAAGTGAGCAGAATCAACAGAACATTATACACAATAATGGCAACCCTATAGAATAATCCATTATGATTGACCTAGCTCTTCTCAGCAATGCCACAGTCCAAGAAAATTCCAAAAGACTCACAATGGAAAATGTTATCCATATGCAGAGAAAAAACTGATGGAGTATAAATACAGATTGAAATATACTATTTTCACTTTTAGGGTTTTTCATGTCTTTTTTTCCTTGACTTCTGTTTCTTCTTTCAAAACATGACTAATACGGAAATATGTTTTACATTATTGCACATTTATTACCTGTATCAGATGGCTTGCCATCTTGGGGAAACAGAAAGAGAGGGAGAGAAAGAAGGAGAAAAATTTGGAATTCAAAATCTTTTTTAAAAAAATAATGTTGAAAATTGTTTTTACATAAAATTAGAAAACATAAAATACTATTAGAAAAAAATATGATTGTTCAACCTGATTCTCTGGTCATACAAAGTTTCTATGTATTTTATTTTACTTCTCAGATGCTAATCATCATTGGCAACCAGTAGCAGTCTAACTAAATGTTATCATTAACATTTCCACTGCCCTATGGATTATTTGTTATTTTAATTCTTCTGTTATTATGGTGTTTCATATTCATATGGAACTAATGGGAATTTATTAATGTTAAAGATACCAATCAATCAATAGCCATTTATTAAGTGCTTGCCCTTAAGGCAGGATGGAAATAAGAAGACAAAAATAAAGCTGTCTCTGTGCTCAAGGAGTTTACATGTTATCTAGGAAAACAATAGGCATATATATTTAAATACAAAATAAACACAATGTAGAGGAAGGAATAATTTGCTGGGAGAGCAGGCCATTAGGAAGATATTTATCTAGCAGACTGGGCTGGAGATGAGTTTTGAAGGAACTAGAAATAGTAAAAGGCCAAAGTGAGCAGAGAGGGAATTCCAGTCATGGACAGTCAAAAGTAAGAAAAAAGTGAAGAGTTATCATGTATGAGGAATGCAAAGGAGGCCAATTTGACTGTACTAAAAAGCAGAGGAGAGGGAGTAACAAATGATGAGAATGAAAAGATGGATTGGGGTGAGGTTATCAAGATCTCTAAATGGTGAAATGAGCAGTATAGATTTGGTAACCATCTGAGGCTGCCATGTAGTATTCGTGGCAGATAAAAGTTTAAGATTATTGAAATCACTGTGTGTCTTTTAAAATGGAATCCTGCCTTAGATAGTGTCTCTTTCTCCCCAAGTAAGTTAACACACTCAAGTTTGGAGCTGTTATGATTAGTGGGTAAGTGAAAACTCAACTTCCTCAAATATCAACAACATATAGCCATCCTTGGACCATCTTTCATGTAACAAGAAACCAGGACCTACACAGAGATCTTGCCATCTTTTCTGTCACCACATTTACCCGCTCTGGTACTCCTTATTTTCTACCTCTTGTCTTTGACCTATGTGTAGTAATAAAAACAACACCACCATTCTAAAATGGTACTACCATTGCTAGAGAAAATGGCATGACAGTAGATGGACCATTGGCTTTACTCACAGTCCCAGGGACTCCACAGGAAAGAACTCCTTTCCTTGGACACCAGGCTCTGTATTTGTTATATACCTTACTCCAATATAAGCTTCTTGAAAGCAGGAACTAACTTTTGTATTCATATCTCAAGTGGATAGCATAGCGCCTATAACAGAATAGGTACTTAAGAGATAAATTTTTATACATTCATTCATTCATTACTCAATTGAAAGATCAGAAAGCTGTTCATTTATAATGAATACCTGTTCAAAATATACATATAAAAGGATTAATTTAAATTATTGCTTATCCAGTTGCATCTAAGTTTGGGGAACATATGTGTTTTCATTCACTTTGGTTTTTGTTGTTATAGACACAGAGCCCTCACAAAACTGAGTTTCCTTAAGGAGAGTTTCCATTTTCCTCAGACTTGATCTTATTAGTACAATGTCATATGTAAATTTAACCATTTAGATAACTTTATTGTCATTAGGGAATATTTCTTTTGCTTGAACTTTGTTCAACAAATAGTAAATTACATCAGAGTAACTTGTAGTCAAACTTATATCTCCTGGTTTTCCATTTCACCTTATGTTAATATTCAGTGCTCCACTAAATAAGTTATCTCTATGGCCACTTCTCTTATATAATGTAATGTGATTTAATAGACATGAGAGAGAAATCTTTTCTGAAGACAGGCTCTATTTTCTTTGACTGAGACAAATGCTTGTTAAAAAACAAACTTGAAAGACAGTGGGATTTTATTTTCTCTAGATGTCTGAATCAGTTGTGTGGCTAAAGATATGTCTGCACCAAGAAATAATTTGTAAAATCCTCTTTCTTCTTACAACATTTTGAGCAAAAATTACCTCAAAGCATGCAGAGACAAATCTCAAAATGTTATGGTGATAAGAAAGATCAGTAATTGCTGATGTTTTCACTTGATTTTTTTTTTTTTGGAGGGAGATAGAGGTAAAGGAGAAGGTAAAACTGAGTATGATCTTTTCTACACTTTCCAAATTTCTCTCATGATATATGGTCTCCCCCAAGGAATTTTAAAATTGTGTAGCCTCCAGCATGACTTTCTTTGGTATGTATTTAGTTAAGTCTTGCTATTCTTCTTCAGTTCTTCTTAAGTGCCATTATCACTTCTATACAAGGTAATAGGTTACTGAAGTGTTAAAGCTCCTCAGAGGGTCTAATGTAGCAAGTTGGAGATAGGGACATGACAGAGACTGCCAATTCCTCTCATGTTAGCTGCTTTTCAAAATCTCTTCAGGAAACTGAAGCTTCAAGCTAGAACTCAGTAGTGCCTGAAGTTCTAAGATACTCAGCAACTTGACAAAAACTTGAAGAAGACTAAAATTCACCTGCTCTCACCAACTCTACCTAAAACCTCACCCATATGCAGGTCATTGATCTCTGCCAATAAGGAGAGAGTTTAAACTAGTAAGGTTTGGACTAGATATTCCAGTAAAACAGTTTAATAAAATGCAATGATTGCTAACATCTCTCCTACTTTTCCCACAGTACCTCAACGTGCCACATACATCAATAGCTTCATTTTCAGAAAGTGTTTTGAAAACTATTCAATAGATGATCTCCAGAAGTTAGAATGTTTTCAATTGTCTGCTATGAATCCCTAATAATGTGCATTCCAAGAAAAATTGAAAATGTTGCAGTTTTCTCAACAGCATGTGTCAAAGAATAAAATGCAATGAATTAGAACATTATAATATCTTGGGAAGTAGTTTGGAACTGTATTTTGATGTACTTCATGTGGTAAAAGGCCTTTTATAGGATACCCTGATATTGATATTCATTTTCTGAAAAAAGATCATTTTAAAGATAATTACATTTACATCTTCCACAATTTAAATTGTTATGTTTTAATATAATTTTGGGGAACTGGCAGCACAAATAAACCAGAGAATAAAATGCTAATACTGTCTTTACATTTTTCATAGAGATTTGTTTTTTTGAAATCTTAGGTATAAAAACAATCTTTCTCAAAATTAAAATAATAATCAATTTGTACTAAATATGCAAATGAAACATAAATGTTCATTGTTGACACAAATTTATAATACTTGCATGTTAATTATACTACATACTTTTATTGTTTACAATTTAAACACATGAAGTACAAAAAAGTCCAAAATTAAAATATTCTGGTCTCTATGCAAACTATCCAGACTCTAATAAAACATTATTTAACACAAGACACTGTGATATACAATGTGATGAGCTAGCACTCATGCATACTTTCATGGCAACTGTCAATTTCCACTTTCCTTATAAAAGAGATTTTTTTTTAATTGTTTATTATAATTACAGGCATAACATTATTTTTTGTGGTGCATCCTAAAATGTAGTTGAGTTTTTCAATTATTAAGAATTTAGGTAAAGAACCAAAAACTTGTCAGTATTCAATGCAGGACATGTTAGAAATTCTAAGAAACAAATACAAGGCATCAACAGTAGTTTACTAATCAGAACATAGAGAATAGGCTACTAATATCAATATTTAAAATTTTCATAATTAAAGTTTTAGTGAGAGCAAAAAGGTTTTCATACCATGAATAAATATTTTAGTATTATTTATTTTAATACTTTTTCTCCTTTCAATCATCTATTTTTGCATGTTTCATAATTTAACATATTACTTTAATAGTACATGCATATAATTTATACATATACATAATATCTTAATAATAGGGCTGAATTTTTAAAATAGTATTGAAACAACTGGTCTAGGGAACAGAAAGTTTCAGTGACTTGCCTTTGGTCACATAGCCAACATGTATTGGGGTCCTGACTTGCTCTAATACAAGCAACCTCTAAACAATTGCTTACACCACTCTGTAACATGCCTCCTTGAAAATGATACCCTCTATTTATAATTCACCCCAAACACTCCAAAACAAAAGAGAATGAAAATCTATGTTGCTAAATCTACTATGTACAAGCTTTCAAAGATACAGAGTGAGATATCTAGTCTATGTGGAACAGTGGAGAAAATGTTGGACTTGGAGTCAGAAAGATCTAAGCTCAAATTTTCTATCAGGCACTTGCTGGCTGTGTGACACTGGGCAAATCACTTCAACTTTCTCATTGTCATTTTCTTCAAATGTAAAGTGGGAAAAATAATAGAACCTGCTACCCAGAGTTGTTCTAAATATTAAATTATATAACATATGCAAAGCACTTTGAAAATCTTAAAACATGATAAAAATACTGTTGTTGTTGTTGTCATTGTCCTTATTTTTCTCTACTGTATACCTACAATCTTATCATTTGGGGGTGGGAGGGAAAGGGGCATGAGGAATAGGAGCATCATGTTGAAAAGACATTCCTGTCTTTATCCACCTTGTCCTGTTATTGAATAGAACATCCCTGGTTGCTCTGGCAATTTCTTTTTTCCTTAAGAAGAGGACTTGTGGATCCTGGGTAAGGTCACCTTCATAAGGTCCTAGGACCAGAGATAGCTTCACAGCCTTCATAACCAAAGGACAGCATGATAGGCTTCTGGATGACTAGGAAGCTGCATGGTGACTTGGCCTTTGGGGTTTTGTTCTGTTCATGGATTCTGCCTCTGGTCCAAAAACATGGTGCACAGGGGTACAGTAATGGGGGTCTGGAGCCCAAAGTTTGATGCTTTCCTGCCTGTGGGCTCTGAATGAGAGAGAGGGTTTTGAGCCAACATGAAGTTTTCTTCTCCTCCCCTTTCCTCCTCACATCATTGGCCACAAAGACTGAGGAAGTAACTTGATGAGACAACCTCCAACAGGAGAGCCGTGTAATGGTAATGTAATCTGAATTTGAAGATCCCTTTGTATTGGCAAAGGTAACAGCTACTTAGCACTCAGTAATTAATCAAGCCTCTGTTAAAGAAACAGAAGGTATGAATCCCTATTGCTGATGTAACAGGAACGGTTTGGCTGAAACAGGAAATAGCTGATGGCATCTGTATATAAGAAAAAGCCCAGAGAGGGAGAGTCAAATCTTCTTGGAGTAAGCTCCATGGAGGCAGAAGCTGCTGCCACTGGGGAGGCTTAAGAGGAACCAAAGAGGCTGAAGAGGAAACCCACCCCCCACCCAGGGTGAAGAGAATGATTTTTGATTTTGAAAACCTGGATGGAGAGATTTTGATTGTGGGAAACAGCTGAAACTTCTTCTGAGTCCAAGGGCCAGCCAGAGCTGCTGAGGATTTCTGAGAGCTAGTCAGAGCTGAAGGTCAACCAGAGCTGCTGAGGCTGTTGAGGATTTCTCAGGGCTAGCTGGAGCTGCTGAGGCTGCTAAGGATTTCTGAGGGCCAGCTGGAGCTGAGGGCCAGCCAGAACTGCTGAGGAGTTGCTGAGGATTCCCAAGGACCAGCCAGAGCAGCCAAAAGACTGAGAAAGCATGACTTTGATGCTAGTACTTTGTATGATCCTGTTGGTGGCTTTCTTAAACCTTGGTCTCCCAGGAACACAGACTGTGAAAGATTTGAGATGGACTGGACACTGTGAGCTCCATAGTAGAGCAGGAATTGCACAGAGAGCTGGACAAGGAGCTGGGAACTCCTCGCCTTTGAACCCAGGTGACAGTTTAGTTAATCCAGGTAGGATCTGGGACCATGGAAGGGGATCCAGGGAATCTGAGAGACCACCTCAAGTCAAGCTGAAAGAAGACTTTACTTGGATACTGTGTACTGACAGAGAAGTTGTAATTTACTAGTGATCTAGGGATAGAGAGCTTTTTTCTGATGATTGAATAGTGAATGAGGAAAGATGATTGAATGATTGAGTTGACTGAATGATTGACTAAATGATTGTACTTAGTGATTGATGACTGAATAAGTGACTGATTTGTGAGTAGAGAACTTTGACTATTGTATTTTGAGATGATTGAATGAATGAGTAAGGAGGAAAGCCTCCTTAAAAATGATTGAATGATTGAGTTACTAAATGATTGTTCCTTGTTCAAAATCTTTTAACTACTGTGGTGGAAACTATGTGGCCATCTTAGTGAGAAGTTGTTTGAATGCTATTTTTTGATTTTCTGTGATAAGTTGTAATATTGTGAATGCTGTACCTTGATTTTCTGTGAATGTTTTACACTGATTTGTTATTGAATAAATACAGTGTTCACTATACTGTGTAATCAGAATCTTAAAAGCTGTTTACAGTAGCATTCTTCTGGAAAGCTGCTTATGCATGGCTTTAAAAGCCCTTGCCACAAGACTAAGTTTTTCTAAGCATGCACATAACAAGCAGAAACCTCATCTCCAAATTGGTATTTTGACACAATGTCTTCCAACTTAGCACTACTTTCAAATTACATAACCCAAGACAATATAGTGGATAAAATGAGTTGTATTTAGATGTTCTTTTATCTCATATAATAAATTCCATACAAATAAAGTGAAACTCATTTGGTTGTGCAGGTCATTCATAATTATTTTATTTTAAATATTTTTATCTTTATGTGTGTGTGTGTGTATGTTTGTGTGTGTGTGTATGTGTGTGAGACTATGATGAGGAGGATCCTCCAAAACTCAGGTTCCCTGAGGCATAGGCCATCCTCTGATCCCTGCAAGGAAACAGTATAATATCAGCATTGTTACTTGAGTAGAAGAAACAGGTGCAACATTCTTTTTTGGATTTCAGTCCTTGGATATTTCTTGATTGCAACATGTGTCACATTTCCAAAATGTAAAATCCTCCCCAATGACTTTGTGAAAAATTGTTACCTACTGTTCACATATATCTGACACATTAAGACCAATTCAATGAATAATGCTGCCAATTTGTACATTTTTAAAACTAATTAGTATGTGGCAGACCTAATTTCACCTCCCTAAAGTAATTGGAAAAATTGTGACTGCCTAGTACAGTAGCAGTAAACAAAATATGAGGAAATACAAAAGCACCCAGATTGCTGGACCTAGTGGGAAAATGTTTCTATACACGATTTCCCTGAACTGAAAAGACTGATTGTCAAAGAACACTACACAGTCTTCTCAAACTATCTAATACCTATGTTTCTTCCATTCATTAGCCTATTAAAATGCAGAAAATTCACATGGAAAGTTAAATTAAATCTTCAATATGTGAGGGGCATGCGCATGCAGAACACAGAACTTGAGCTAAATCTTGACAGAATCCGAAATGTCAAGAAAAAGAAGTGAGTAAGAAGAGCATTCAGGATATTGGGATAGCCAATGCAGAGACATGAAGATAGGAGATAGTGTTATATTCAGGGAGAGACAAAAGGAACAGTATTATTAGGTTGTAGAGTAAATAGAGGAGTGTAAGATAGGCCAGGACTTTGAGCCTACGAGCCCTTGGAATAGCAGTACTGTCCTGACCACTAGCCCTGTTCCAAGCCCAGCCCTGTAGTTATTATCTATCCATCACATCTCCCCGGGGAGATGGAAGCTGACCACTGTCCTGCCCCCTCAGCGGTCATCCCTACTAAAGACCTGTTTTTAAAAGGGTCCTTTCCATCAAAGTGCTTGGCACTGTCAAATAGTTCAATACCAGAAATGGTTTAGGTTTTATCAGTGCAAATGACATTAAATAAGATAAATTACAGTTTGCATTATCAATAAATGCTAAGAACCTCTGGGCACTTTTCATCTGACTTGCACACGAAATCTCCAAAATGTTTTATCTCTTTTATTAGAATGTGAGCTCCTTGAGGACAGAGACTGTACTATTTTTCTATGTCTACCCCAGTGGGGATAGTCTATTAGTGTGATAAGCTGAACATAAAAAATGTTTAGTACATTTTTTTCATTCAACTAGACAGAAGAGACTTAGTTGTAAAGTTGCTTATATATTAACAATATTAGTTGCCTAAAATAGTCTATTTTATTTTGTAAAGATTTTTTTGTGTTTTTTTTTGTATTTTATAAAGATCTATTTCTTAATTATGAAAAGTCACACTCATTTTTCTGATTGAAAAATTCAGATTTTTTTAAAAAATATTTTCTTAAAGTGAGGCATACTTAGTAAAGTTAGTGACCAAAAATAACAACAAAACAGTTTTTCAAGAGATAAAGGCTTTTTGGAAGACCGATAGCTTAAAGAACCAAGGCTATATTGTTCTTGTTCAGAATCAAAAAAAAAACAACGATTTTTATATTTTACTTTTATGACTACTTTGCTTTAAACTCTCCTTTGTCTCCTATAATTTAAATCATTGCATGATAGAACAGGACCCATTAAGTAGGATTACTTCATTCTTTTGGTGATGAAAAATGTCTCGGGTATAGTGTTATCTCCTATACTCAGCTAGAGTGATCATCTCTTAGTAGACTTTGGATCTTGAAAATTGCCCTGAGGCAGAGACAAATGGGTCTGAATGTACTAGGTAGTGCTATCAAGGGGTTGGAGGATAGTGACTATAGATATTCCTCAAAGACAAACTTTGTGTTTGTTCAGTATGGTAGAGAACAATTGGTCCCATGTTGCTCTTTTTACTCAGAAATAGATCACAATAATCAATAGCAAAGGCCTTTTGGGGAAAAAATAGGAGAAGAAAAGGAAAATATATGTTGCATGTCCTTCTGATGCTCAAAACCAATGTCAAACAATGTCAGACATTTTGCCTGAAGAAATCATCACCACAACCACCAACCACCCCCCCCACCCTGCCCAAAATCTTTCAGCTAGCATTCAATGAGGACTCCTTTTTTTCCACAAGTATCACCAATGCATTGGTGAATTAAATAATTCTTGGGTTCACCTCATTTTATGCAATAGATGTGTTCCGATGCTAAAAGTATTTTTTAATTTTCCTGAATTAAATAAAATTTCCATACACATTATCTTGAACTATTCTTCAGTATAAAATATTTTTCCAAAACAAAATATTGTTTTACAAAACAAATTTTGCAAACTTGTTTGGCTTTTGTGTGATTCAAGAACTTTATAAGAGGCAAAGGAAAGAACACCAATTCTGGAGTCAAAAAACCTGGTTTAAATCTCACCCCTATTGTTTGCTTTTGCCATTACCTCAGATAGTCAATCAATCAAAAATATTAATTTATTAAGTCTCCACTAAGTGCCAGTAATATGTTACATTTTGTGGATATAAGTATAAAGAAATTAACACGCCCTACTCTCAAAAAGTCTATGTACTATTGGTGGAAACAAGTAGACAGAAGAAAAAGGAAGAAAAAGAAAGAAAGAAAGAAAGAAAGAAAGAAAGAAAGAAAGAAAGAAAGAAAGAAAGAAAGAATGAAGTTAGGTAGATAAATAGATAGATAGATAGATAGATAGATAGATAGATAGATAGATAGATAGATGACAGATAGATATGAGAATAGATATATATAACATAAATATGGGATAGCTAGATAGCACGGTGGATAGAGTGTTTTGCTTGGAATCAGAGACATTCATTTTCCTGAGTTCAAATCTTACCTCAGACACTAGCTGTGTGATCCTTGGAAAGTCACTTAATCCTGTTTGCCTCAGTTTCCTCACCTATAAAATAACCTGGAGAAGAAAATGACAAAGCGCTACACTTTCTTTACCAAGAAAAACTGAAATGGAGTAACCAAGAGTAGGACATGACTAAAAAACAACCTAAGAACAACAAGAAACAGCATAACCATAAAGTGAATAATTACAAATTATTCAATGTAGTTAAACACACAGTAGTTTAGCAGGGAGGATGCTGGAAGAAGAAAGTGCATGATTTGCACCTTAAAAGAAGACAGAAAATCTGAAATAGAGGCATAGAGAGATTGCATTCCTAGCTTCCCTTGTCCTTGGTTTCCTCATTTCTAAAATGATGTAGTCGAGCTAGAAACCCTCAAAGATCCCATATAGTACTAAAACTAAAAACCTGTGATGAGGTTGGTGTTTCCTTTGAGTTCAGTAACAAATATGAATGTGTAGTGTCAAAACTTCAACCACATTCCTCCTCCCTATTAAAGCCATCACAGAGTTAAAAGGAGAACTCAAAACCATCTCACTGTGTCCAAGCTCCAAGAAAGAATTTTGCTTTAAATCTATTAATTTTGTATACTTCAGGAATGAAAATCTTCAAAGTTATATAACTAACTCTTTCCAAAATTTAGTCAACAATTCCATTATAAACCAAGAATACCCCTGGAGTTACACAGAACTAGCGTTAGGACTAACAATACCTAGCACTTAAGTAGCACTTTTAAGAATGCAAAGTATTTTATAAATATTATCTCATTTTTTCCTCATGAAAACCCTGGCAGGTAGGTTCTATCATTCACCTGACCTAACAAAGGGGGAAACCTAGAAAGACATTAGCTAAGTCACTTACACAGGGTCACAAATCTAGCTAGTGTCAGAGGTAGGATTCAAACTCAGGTCATCCTGCCTCGAGATCCAGTGATCTGTGCCATCTCACAAACTAACAGGAGAAATGCTCATGGACCCAGACTTCAGCACCACCTGAGGAAGAACTTCTTCTCAGCAGCAGGGATTCACTCAGAGGGTAGTAACTTCTCATTGGTGTTGTCAGATCAAATGCTGCAAAGTCTTTTTCTGGAATATCATAAAGGGTATTTATAACCTCACACTGAAGCTTTAAACTTGCTGAGCTCTAATGTCCTTTGTTGATATTATGCCTCACTTCTCCAGAGTATCAAGAAGAGTATACAGATAGTGGTCTGAGTTTCCAAAAATCTGGCATGGTGACAGTTGCCTTCTTCCTACAGTAGATAATATAATGTCCATTCTCAGAGCAGTATAGACGGGGGTCTTCTTAAGCCCTTAAGGCCTCAGTTAGTGTGGCCAGCAGCCTATTTGTCCTATATCCTTATTTCAGCTGAAACATGGATGGGGAAAAGACTGTCTAGAACATCATTAGCATTTCTGACAACCTACTGAGGGTATTACTTGTAGAAACATCCCCCTCCCCTGTTCCCCAATAAAAGCAGCATTCTCATAAGTGTTCCAGAGCTGAAAATGATTCTTAGAAAACAATATTTTGATAAGTAAAATATAAACCGATCAGATACAGAAAGATTTGGCACCTTCCTAGTTCACAGAAGGTTTGAGCAGTTGGGGTGGGGGAAAGATGCTAAATGAAAGCAGAAATAATCAATTGTGCATATAACTGTGGAAGGAATGCAACAGTCCCAGGAGCTAAAAGCATCACTGCTAAAATACAAGCTGACTGTCACAGCTGTGCACAATGAACTGGGAGTGAAATAAACCAGATATGGTGTTTTTTAAAATATATATTGCCTGAACTTGTTGAGTACCATATTCTGTGTAGTATGCTCTAAAGATGAGGCTTCTCCTCTTTTTTCCAAGAATTCTGGAGCACCCACAGTCCCTGTCTTGAGAAGAACTTTTCTGCCTAGGTTGCCTCTTCTTTCATTCAGTACCTAACAGACTGCTGTTAGTAGCTTTCAAGTGGGAGTGGGGTAGTCTGGGAGAGAGAAGAGTGGCATGACGGAAAGAAAGTCTGACTGAGTCTCAGAAGACGTGGGTCTGAATCCTAACGCCAACCTTGAACAACAAACAAGCTCTCTGTGCTTCAATTTCCCCATCCACAAAATTAGATTAGATGACCCCTAATGTTCCTTCCAGGTTTAAATATATGATCCTTATTTTCCTGAATACAGATTGTGGTGGTGTTGTTTTTTCATATTTCTTTTCCAAGCCCTCAGTATCCCACACAATGTTAATAAACCTTCTCAGGTCACTTCTCAAACCTCATTTCTTAGAGTTCATTATCATAAATGGGAATGAATCAGATGATCGTGATATAGCTCACAAATTCACACAATTGAATTGAAAGGAACCCCAGAGAATAACTCTTCTAATCTATTTCTGTAGAGAAATTCCTTCTACAGCAAGCTTAAAATAAGTGGATATCTACTCTCCATTTGAAAGTCTTTCATGTTGGAAAACTTACTACCACTCAAGATAGCCCATTCCAATTTTGGATAACTCAAAATTGTTAGAGAATTTGGGATTTTATTCCCCATTACACTGTCTCAATATACCTGTCTGCAAATTTCTTCTATTGTTCCTTGATATAGTTTCAAGAAGAATTAGTCTATTCCTTCTGCCATGTAATACACCTCCAATTGAAGACAGCTATCACATGCCCCTTATTGTTTTTTCTCTCCAAACTAAACATTTGCAGTTCTTCCTGTGACATCATTTGGATCTCTCACCATTCTGGCCATCCTCCATTGGTTTCATTCTAGTTTCTCAATGCCCTTTAAAAAATGCAATACCTCAGACTAACAAAATATTCCAGATGTAGCCAGACAAGAGTGTGGTACCATGGGATTATTGCCTCACTCATTCTGGATATTATTGCCTCTTTTAATGCAGAAAACACTGTTGACTCATATTGATCTTGCAATGCAATAAAACTTCCAAGTATTTTTCACTCAAACTATTGGACAATACTTTGGGCTACATTACATTCTAAGGCTCTTAATAAACATAATATACCAAATCTTTCAAAGTATTCACGAATCTATTAAAAACTCTGGGTTTCTGAGGTCTAAAAGAACATCAAATTTTGTTAACTAAGAACTGCACTATGATTTATACACGTTTGGAGGACATCAATAGGCAATTCTGTAAAGTGAAAGGAGTATGGGATTTGACGCCAGAAGATGCAGGATATCAAATTCCACTTATGGCACTTTTTAACTGTGTGACTAAGGGACAAGTCATTGCACCTCTCTGGGTCTAAATCTTTATCTATAAAACAAAGGAAGATGACTAGAGAATATCTAAAACCTCTTCTTGCTTTAAGTCTGAGATTGTCTCAAGGAATATTAATTGTGGAAACTAAAACTAATAATAGTCTCTGCTGCATTAGGTCCTATTTATGAACCCTATTTAGTGAAATCAATTTAACAAAAATTTATTAAGGACTTCATATTTGCAAGTTTCTGTGCAATGCATTTGGGATTTTCTTGTTGTTTAGTTGTATCCAACTCTTCATGACCCCATTTGGGATTTACTTGGCAAAAATACTAGACTAGTTTGCCATTATCTTCTATAGGTCATTTTACAGATGAAGAAATTGAGGCAAACATAGAAAAGTGACTTGTACAGGGTCACACAACTAGTAAGTGTCTCAGGCCAAATTTAAACTCAGGAAGTTGAGTCTTTCTGATTCCAGTCTCCATATTCTATCCATTGTACCACCTAACTGTCCTAGTTTTTGGGGATATGAAGATAGAAATAAAAAAAAATAGTCCACTGTCTTCAATGAGCTCATGTTCTATAACATGTACAGGGAGAATTAAATTCAAGATAAATTTGGGACAGAGAAAGTACCATGAGCTGGGGATAAGAACACACAGTGGGTAATCAAGAAGGATGACACAGAACATATGATGAATAAGCTGATCTCTAAAGGAAGATATGCAATGCAAAGACTATGAGGAAAGACTGCATTTAATTAATAAGGATGGGAAATGAAATGTCAAGTTAAAGAAATGAAAAGTACCCCAATTTGAGTGAAACAGCATACAAGAAGAGAATAATGTAAAATACATCCAGCAATCTAGGTGTGAGACAGAATGTGAAGAGCTTTAAATAGCCAGCTGAAGACTTTCCATTTTATTCTTAAGGTAATAGGGAGCTACTAAAAGCTTTAGAGAAGAGCAGTGACATGGTTGAACTTGGTTTTTAGAATATTAATTTAGCAGTTGAATGAAGGAGGAATTATAAAGGGAAGAAACTGAAAACAGAGTGGAAAATTAAGTAGATACTGTCATTATCCAAGATAGAATCAAATAAATAAGCATTAATTAAGTTCTGACTCTGTGCCAGAGACTGTGCTAAATGTTAAAGAAGATGGAAGGTGTCTATTTGTGTAGTTTTCTTGTGATTGCACAAGACAACAATAGAAGATGTGCTGTGGAGGTAGAATTGGATATGGGGTGAGTTGAGGACCAGAAAATAATAAAGAATGAGTCTGAGGTTAAGATCCTAGATAACTATGAAATGTAGACATAGGGAGGATGAATAAGGTTTGAATATCAATGCAATAAAATCTGTTTTACACATGCTCAATTTGAAATGATGAGGGTCTAGTACATCTAGGTGAAGATGTTCAGTCAGCGACTTATGGCATTATCCATTTATAGCTTGAAAAGGACTTAGAATTATTTAGTGCAATCCCCTTCATTTTACAGATGCTGAGGCCTGGAGAAATTACATGATTTGCCTGAGGATGAAGAGATAGAAAGAAGCAAGAATGTCATCTGAACACAGATCTTCAGACTCCAAATCCAGTGTAGGGCAAGAGGTAGGAAGAGAGATTGAAGCAAGATGGAAAGATTGAGGTCTACAAGGGACAGAAAAGAAAAGAATGCTAGTAGCACAAAAAGCTGAAGATGAATTCCAAGATCAACTTTAAAGACATTATTATAAAAATTCTTCCAAAAACAGATCAAAATCTGGTCTCATGGACGAGAGAGTAAAACTTACACTGGAAGGAAAGTGTAATTTCATATTCTATATATGGACTACGCAGAGTAAATTTGTCAAAAACAGAAATACAAGGAAATAAGAATGACAAAAATGTCTAGAAATACTTTAATGTTTTGGGTATTCTCTTCTAGGCTTGATACATATTGATAACTTCTGTTCATGGCCTTACTACCTTTACAATTTCCTTAAATTTTCTTTATATGAGGCATTAGGAAGGAAATACACTGGGATTTATTGCTCAAAGGTATATATGCCTACAGAAATAGTAAAAAAAAATAAATATATAAGGGAGCCAGGAAGGGACAGGATTACAAGTACAGAGATAGGTAATATACTGCAGCAGAAGATGGTGTATTATGTGAAAATGTAAAGTACTACTAAGAAAATTCCAACTAGTGAAAACACTCTGTCCTAGCATGATAGTAATAAAGCAATCCAAAGATTCTAGCCCGTTATAAATTCAAAACTGCATCACAGGATTGAACAATTAATTTCAGAGACAGATGAGCTGTTGATCTGCTTTTGTGTATGTGATTCCTCACACTGATAAAATCACTGTTATGAAATGCTATACCTCCAAAAATACGTAAAATTTCATTCTATCTTCAAGTAAAGTAATTTTGATGTTGGTTTTATTGTAAAGGAGACTAATAGATGTCACTTAATCATTATTCCCAGAAATGGCTATCTTTAAATTCTAAGGAGGTATTTGATCACATTATGGATTTAGACCCAGAAGGGATGGCAAGGGCCATCGAATACAACCTGCTCATCTAAAAAATAAGAAAAAATGAGTCCAAGTGACTAAATACCTTTGTAGTCAGTAGTAGCGTCAGGAATTCTAACCCACATACTCCAACTTCAAAGTTAGTTTTCTTTCCACTGTGCTATAATGACCTATTGCATTTGAAGACAGTTTTTTTTTTAAATACCTTAGGGGAGAGGACTCTGGGAAGATCGCTAAGTAGGTCTGAAAATTCCAAGCTCTCAAGATCTTCCCCCACAAAAGTGTTAAAATAGCACCTTAGGGTGAACACAGTGTGGGTGAAGATAAATAAGAACAGGGGTATAACCAGTCCTCCTGGAACAATTTGAGAAGATTGGAAAAAAAATATCCCAAGACAAGGTTTGGTCCTTGTGAAGAGCAAACACCTCCAGTCTAGGTTGCCTTTAAACAGCAAATGGCACGCCTCTTAAACAACAAGCAGCATCCTTGGGGTTTGTTGGTTTGAAGGCTGCCTCAGTCGCCAGTCACCAGAACTTTTACACCTGGGATAGTGAGGAGAATTGGGTGTGTGAGCCCAGGAAGATTGAGGGAAGCTCTGCTGAGCAGGAATGGCAGACACAGCTGTGCTGCAAAGAGCAGCGGGAATGAGAAGGAACCAGCATGTGCTGGTCAGTGCAGAAGCAGTGGGGCACAAAGTCCCTGGTTGTGGGCACTTACAGGAGGAGGCTGGAAGTTTGACTTTGGCTGCAGGCTAGAGGGAAGAACTGAAAATTTGGGGCAAAAGGCACCATTTCCCATACCCAAGGGCTAGAGGTGACTACAAATAGCTATCACCACCAAAAAAAAAAAAAAAAAAAACAATGCACATGTAAAATAGAAAGAATCCAACCATACAAACATATGGGAATAGAGATAACCAGGTTCATCTTCAGAAGAGGATATTGAAGTAAAGAAACCCCCAAAGAGTAAAGTCAAATGGTCACCTGCCCCAAAAGAGAAGATTTTTTTTTAAATGCTATAAATCTAATGACAGAGACAGAGAAAAAAAATTTAAAAAAAAGAACAATCCAAGAAAACCAAGAAGGATATGAAAGGAAAGTCAACCAACTAGAAAAGGAGATCTAGAATCTTAGGGAAGAAAAGGACACCTTGACAACTAGAATTGGGCAAAGTGAAGCCAGTGAAATTATAAGAGGTCAAGAAATGATTAAACAAAATATGATTAGTTAAAAAAAAAATAGAACATAAAACATCTTATAAGGAAAACACCTGATTTGGAGAATAGATCAAGAAGAGAAAATATAAAAATAATTTGACTAACTGAAAGTTATGATAAAAAAAGAATCTTGATACAATAATACAAGAACTAATTGAAGAAAATTGTTGCGAAGTATTAGAACGAGGAGGGGAAAGCAGAAATGGAAAAAAAATTATCCATCAATCACCACTTAAAAGAGATCCTATGAGGAAAACTCATAAGAATATCATAGTCAAATTCCAAAATCCCCAGCCTAAGGAACAAATATTAAAAGCATCAAGATTAAAACAATGTAAATATGATGATGTCACAAATAGAATTCCACATGACCTAGCAGCAGAAACATTAAAAGATCACAGGTCTTGGAACATAACATACAGAAGAGAAAAAGAACTGGGGCTTCAGTCAAAAATACCACACCCTTCAAAGTTAACTGTTATCTTGAATTTTTTAAAAATGGAAGTTTGATAAAATCTCAGACTTTCAAGACTTTGTTTAAAAAAATTCTGAATTTAATAGATGATACAAGAATCAATGTAAATATGAGGTACATAAGAAAGACTGATTATAAAGGATCCATAAGGATAGACAGTTTACTCTTTATATGTGTAAAATGTAAAACATATGTCTAAGATTCTTATTAATAATTGGGTAGTTCATAGGAAATATTGGGGAAAATCTGGGTATGATATGAATTTTAAAAGTAAAACCATTTAGGAACAGCTAAAAAGAGAAATAATTTTATACAAATGGGGTGCAAGAGGAAGAATTGATACAGAGGAATTAGATGGGGGAGGAGGACTCGTAGTTCTAGTAACCTACTTTCATCAGGAATGGATATAAGAGGGAAATACACACACATATACATATACATATATTTAAAAAGAGTATAGAAGTCTTCTAAATTCAGAAGAAATAAAGTGGTACAGTCATAGGAAGGGGGGAGAAGACAAAGGAGGAATCCATAAGGGAGAGGGTGAGGGAATAAATAAATAGGGGTATAGAATGGTATTTAGATTTATGGGAATGGGAGGAGAGAGGAGGGATCCTTGGAGGGGGCGTAGGCAAGTCATAGGAGGGCAAGGTAGTGGGTAAAATTAAAGTAGAGGAGGCAAGAGGGATAGGAAACAAGAGATATGCATATCTAAACTTTATTGTGGCCTTCTGGAGGGCAGGATTAAGAGGTTGGAAGGAAGGGGAAAAAGAACAAAGCAAAAAAGTACACAGCAGACAACAAAAGAAACTCAGAATGAAGCAAAGAAGGACAATTCTCAACACAACTGGTATTATTTATCAGAAATACTTTTTTGAAATGAAAATTTATTGTTACATATTTTGAATCCTCTCTTACGTTCTGCTATGCACACAACATATATTTTTTTTCTTTCTAACTTTGTATTTAAGTTCCAATATTTAAGTTTATGATATGTTTTTTTTTTTGTTTCTTTTCTCTATTCTCTATTTGTGTTCTGGCATTTGAGTCTAAAATAAAATTTTGGAAAAAAATATATTTCAAGGAAAACTGATTCTTGTCACTATAAAAAATGCAAGAGAATGGGAGGAGGTCTACAAAGGTATTTCTGCTCCAAATCCTCAAAAAAAAAAAAGTAATACAACTTTAGATAATTTAGGGAGAAATCATGACTTCTATAGACTAGTCTCTGAGTGGAAATTGAAAAAGCTTTTGATGACTGTTGCATTATTCAGAAATAATGTTAGACTTGTCATGAAGATAAACTCTCCTCTTCCTTAAATGGTGCAATACTCCTTGTACAGTAACATTTATGATGGGGGGGTGGAGCCAAGATGGTGGAGTTGAAGCACAAACTTGGCATGGGCTTCGGCTCCAACAACTCCCAACACCTGTAAAAAAATGACTCTAAACAAATTTTAGAGCTACAGAACCCACAAAGTGAAAGAGAGGAACAAATGACCCACTGAAAGCAACCTGGCAGGCTGACAGGAAAGGTCTATCACAGTGCACTGGGAGCCAAGCACAGTCCCTCAGGAGCCATGGGGTTCCAGTCCCAGGGCTGTCCCAACCTCCTGAAAAAGATCCCCAAAAGAAAACTCCTAGGAATATTATACCCAAATTCCAGAGTTCCCAGGTCAAGGAGAAAACACCGCAAGCAGTCAGGAAGAAACAATTTGAGTATTGTGGAAACACAATCAGAATAACATAAGACAAGCAGCTTCTACATTAAGGGTTTGAAGGGCTTGGAATATGATATTCTGGAAGAGCTAGGACTAAAACCAAGAATCACTTACCTAGCAAAACTGAATATAATGTTTCAGGAAAAATATGGTCATTCAATAAAATAGAGGGTTTTCAAGCATTCTTGATGAAAAAACCAGAGCTGAACAGAAAATTTGACTTCCAATTACAAGAAGCAAGAGAAGCATGAAAAAGTAAACAGGAAAAAGAAATCATAAGGAACTTATTAAAGTTCCTACATGGAAAAATGATCATTGTAACTCATAAGACTTTTCTCAGTATGAGGATAGTTGAAGAGAATATATATGTGTGTATATATGTATACATACATATATATATATATATATGTATAGGAGAGTGTATGTGCATATAAATATTTATGTGAGTATGGACATATATATATACATGTATACTTAGACAGAAGGCACAGGATGAATTGAATATGAAGGAATGATATCTAAAAATTAAAATTAAGAGGTGAGAGAAGAATTTATTGGGAGAAGGAGAAAGGGAGAGATAGATTAGTGTAAATTATCTCATATAAAAGAGGGGAGAGAAAACTGTTACAATGGAGGGGAAGAGCAGCAGGGTGAAAGGGAATGGGATAACCTTACTCTCATTGAATTTGGCTTAAAGAGGGAATAACATACACCTTCAATTATGTATCTTACCCTACAGGAAAATAGGGAGAAGGGGATAAGGGAGATGATGATAGAAGGGAGGGCGGATTGGGGGAGAAAGTTAGAAGCAATCACTTTTGAAAAGAGATAGGGTCAAAGAAGAAAATACAATAATTTGGGGGCGGGATAGGATGCAGGGAAATATAGTCAGTCTTTTACAATATAAGTGCTATGGAAATGTTTTGCATAAGTACACATGTATAAATGATATTGACTTGCTTATTTTCTCAGTGGGGGTGGGTGAAGAGGGAAGAAAGCAAAAAAAATCTAGAACTCAAAGTTTTAAAAATAAATTTAAAATATATATATATATATATATATATTTTTTTTTTTTTACAGGCAACTGGGAAATAAAATATACAGGCACTGGATTTTAGAAATCCATCTTGCCCTGCTAGAAAGTTGGGGGGGGGGGGATATAGGGGTGGAATATAAGAGAGAACAGATTGGGGGAAGGGATATTCAGTAGGCTTGCAATTTTGGGGTGGGGGTAGGGGAAAGACAGGGAGAAAAATTTGTAACTCAAAATCTTGTGGAAATGAACGTTTAAAACTAAAAATAACTAAATAAATTGAAAAAAAGAAAAAAATATTACGATGACATTATACCCTGATTCAACTTCTCAATACAGAGTTCAGTTGCTATTGTATTTGTTAAATAGATAATGAATAAATAGATCTAATGATTCCAAAAAAGAAATTGAAATATGCTTCAAACAAAACTCTGGATGGTACATACAGAATATTTAGTTCAACTTCCCGGAGCTTTCTTATTTTAGAGTAATTTCCTGGAGAATTCACATTTTAGCACACTCTAGAATATAATTTCTTTTCAAAAGAAAGCAATTGCAGAAGAAAAATGATACTTATTACCACAGTTATCATGAATGCTCAATTACAATTGAATTCTTGGTATGAATAAAGTTCTAAAATAGCATCAAAGTTTGGTAAGATTATTAAGATATTGAAGCATTTGGTTATGTGCCACATGTAATATCATGTCTCATTTCAATCTAGTCGATTGCATGATCTACCATGAGAGACCTTTGAGAGCAAAATGTTTCATTTATTGAACACAAGATCAAGCAAATCATAAGAGGCAGGGAATATACACACCAAATTATGATCATTGCTTATAAAACCATGGGAATATTGGTGCCTTGGGGTATCTGACCAGAGTTTTGTTCTCTGCTTGCTTATTTTTAATGACAATAAGATGCAATTCCCTTTTTTTTTCCTTTCCTCACTGTTTCAGATAGAACTATAAAAACTGGCTATTTCACTCATTCATTTCTCAGGTGTTGACTGAAAAGGAAGATCTTATGTCCTTTTCAACCTATGATGAATTAAATTGGCCTGTATCACAGTCTATCATAAGTGTTGTAACAAGTCAGAATAGCAGACAACACTGACCTTGTGCACACTCATCATGGGAAAAATTTCACTAGAAAGGAGTAGTATGGTATATAGTAGAAAGAGCAGTGGATAAGGAATCTGAATAATGTGTCTTCTAGATTTGCTACCAATGACCTATACAACCATGGATGAGCAGCCCAACTTTTCTGATCCCCAGTTATCTCAATGAAAAGATAGAATTGGATCAGCATTGCACCAGATTGCAGTGTAACTACATTTTGGAAATTGGTAAAAGCTACAAATCATGGTTTGATTTATTGTTTTATTGATTTTCTAGACTTAAGGAAATGATGAAACAAATTAACAAAGCCAATTAAACTTTTTAATTAAATATTTTCAAAGAGCTGGTTGTTAAATATTTACTAGTACACTCGGGTTGGACTAAATTATTTTGAAGGCAGTTTCTAATTCTTGCATTTTATGGTTCTAATTTTGATTACCAACAAAGAGTGGGAAGGAATAGAAAGTCTTTGGCCATAAAGATGTGTTTATTTTTATAAGCTTATGCTAATGGACCATAAGTGCAGACATTTGAGAGTCTTTCCTTCTGAACAGTAGCAGCTATATCCTGATTAGATGGCTATTATTTTTAAGAGAGAATGGTGCAGTGAAGGGTAAAGAAAGGAGAACATTTTTAGATGAATTCATGTTCAGGTTTAGAATTCACTTGCTTTTTGATCTATTGACACTCTAAATAAAAGGGGAGGAAGCAAATTAAAAAGCCCTTTCACACAAATAATGTGTTATTATTATGAGTGTGGCATTGTAAAAGTTCAAAGCACATTCCTAGTTTGACACCAAAATTTGGGGAAATGGGTGGGGAAAGTCACCCTCTCCTCCCCTCCTTCACAGGATGCTTCAGTACACAAAGCTGAAGGAAGCAATGGAATAAGAATATGCAGGATAATGTGATATGAAAAGGAACTAATTGGGAAGTCAGGGTAGTAATTAGGGAAACAATGGAAAAATATCTAGAAAGATCATGAGAACTAAGACTGAGGTATGTGAAGGGTGACTTTTGTACTGCTTATGAATTTCTTTTGAGTGAAGCTAACTACTATCATTTTCTCCTGCTCTGTGATTTAAATGGTAGTCAAAGAAAGTCTGAAAACAACAGGTGAGTGTGTTTCATGTGGCAGTGAAAAATGTACTTTATACTCATGGATTTGAGTTCTGTAGTCTGACATAGCTTTCAAGAGCTTAAGGGCTAGGGTTAGGGGTGCTCCAGACCCCAAAATACCAACATGCTGGGTCCTGCCAAATGGATTCGATTCAAGTCTTCTCTCAGCAAAAAGAAAAGCAGAGTTTATTAAAAGTTCACCATATTGGGTGGACTCAAAGAGCCTTGGTATCTGTAAGGCTTGTATTGGAAAATTCTGTGGTGCTCTCACACCACATGAAGGCAAGATGGTGTCCTATATACATAAAGGTTGTGGGAGGAATCTAAGGGTGGTCTAGAGGAGGAGTTTGGGGAGGGTCTTCAGGATGAATCATTAGATCACACTCCAGCAAATGAGTGCTTAAGGGCAGGAAGCTGCTGGAGGCTACCGGGAGGTGAAAGACAACGGTGGGCTAGGCCAGTACAAGGGTGGAACAGGTTTTGGTACTGATATTTTGGGAGGATCAAGGGTGGGAAGTTAATGGACAAAGGAAGGATAGAGATTTGGGCAGAGCTACAATGAAAGGTCTATGGCCTCAGGCAAATGCCTTACTGGGAAGATTCTAGGAGGGCTTACAGGGTTGCTAGAGCCTGTACCTCAAGGATTCAAGGAGAGCTCAAGTAGCTTCCCAGAACCTGGACCTCATCAGCTTGAGTAAGAACATAAAAGTTTAAATCTTCATGAATCTGTTTCTTCATTCCTAAAATGGGAATACTATTTCTTGAATTACATATCTCACAAGATTGTTGCAAATGAAATACTATGTAAATATGGATTACTATGGCTATTATCTCTTGAAACTTGTCCCTATTCTAGACCCTTTAAACATAATAGATAATAAATCAGAATAGTGAAAATAGTTGATCTAAGGATTTTCCTGGCTTTGCTGGATGCTTGACTTTGTTTGATCTCTGTCTCTTTGCTACAACCAGTACGGAACTATGGTCATCTAAAGAATTCTGTTTTTCTGTTCAGACATGATTTCATTAATTTGGGTATATCAGTGTTGCAAACCTTTTCATCCATGCAGTTTGACAACTCCTATGACAGTCTTAGCATTGCGTTAAATGACATTGACATGATCTCACAACTATAATAGAGATTGGACTTGAACCCAGATTCTCCTTGTCAGAAAGACTTGTGTTCAAATTTTACCTCAGACACTTATTAGCTGTGGGACTCTGGGTAAATCATTTAACCTCAATCTCCTTACTTGTAAAATGGAAATAATAATAGCACCCACCTCCAAGGATTGCAGTGAGGATTAAATGAGATATTCATAAAAATGCTTTGTTAATTTTAAAGTTCTAAAACTTAGATAGGTATATGATTATTACTGTTATCACTATTACCTTTTTTTTTTCCTTTCTGTAGGCCACTTAATGTACATTATCCTATGTGGTCAATAGTACTGTGAGAAAAAATATGATTCATTCCATTTTGCAGATAACTTGGGGCCACATAATATTCCCAAAGTTTAGATAGTGATTTGTTAATAAAAAGTGCCAGAGGCAGAGCAGGATGACTTGAAACACTCACCATTAATCCATTCTATTACATCTGTTGTTATCTATATGCCAAGTGGGTTCCACCTGAGTAGGGAGTAGAAGGAATGAAGGTATATGGGAAAGTCAGAATGAGGAAGTTTATAAGAGTGTGTGGAGAAGGTTGAGAATGTAGCACTCATTCAGATCCAGAATTAGAACATGAGACATATGGTGTACTACCATGACTAGGTATAAGAAGCCCCGATATTTTAGAGTTTGGTTCCAAAGTCTATGACACAACCCCTTCCTAGGATCTAGGTATTGAATCCTAAGCAGTTAATTTAAGTGAATTTAATTGAGATTATCTATTCTTAACTTTGGTCTTATACTGGTTACCATTCTTTCCTGAAAGTAGTAACTTTTCTACATAAGGAGTTTTACATATCAGAGCCTGTTGACTGATGTTGGCTGGCTATCACACTAATGGAAACCTGAATCTTCTCAATTGATATTAACTTTTCATCAACACATTGAAGGATTCTCTGAGTCACATAGACAGTGGATAATGTTCTCTTGCCCCAGTTCACTCTTGCTCCTTCTCTCCCTCATAACAGGAGTATGACTGAAAGTATTAGGACTTCTTTATCATCATGCTGCAACCATACGTGGCCATTACTCTAGCTCTGATTGACCTTTAATCTTTTAATCTTGCACCACAGCCTCTGTCAGGTGAGTGAGTCAATTGATTGACAAGTATGATTTAAGAGCTTATTATATGACAAGAACTGTAAACCCTGGGGATTCAAAGAAAGGCAAAAATATTATTCCTGCTGTCAAGGAGCTCACATGCTAACAGTAGAGAACATTTCTAAACCACAACATGCATGCAAAATATATATAATGTAGGTTACAGGTCACCTGAACAACAAGGGAGACTACTATCAGTATAGCAAACTTTTTTTTTTAATACTACCCACCTTCCAAGGTTGTTGTGAGTATCAAATGAGATCATATACATAATACACTCTCAATAAAACTTAAAATCACTGTTTAAATGCTACTACTATGATTACTATTACTAGAGTTTTCTGTCAGTATCACCCACAAGTTTTTAAGTTTTCTTTTTTATCTATCAGATTTTCTTTTTTTTTTAATTTTATTTTAGTTTACATCATCCATTTCCACGAGATTTTGAGTTACAGATATTCTCCCCATATTTCCACCACCCACCGTCCCAAAATAGCCATCCAGTGTATCCCCCCTGCCCCAATCAACTCTCTCCTATGTCTTCCCCCCTCACCCCTCTGACCTTTCAGTAGGGCAGCATGGATCTCCCAACTGCAGTGCCTGGGTATCTCAAGTTCCACTTGGAAGTAGTTAACAATAATAATAATAATAATTGCATATATATATATATATATATATATATATA
>CM053582.1:187413123-187431041 GCA_028627135.1 Pseudochirops cupreus | reverse complement strand
TAGCCGAGCTGACTTTAGTGGGAAGTATCTTTGTGTGCGTTTTGGAGTTCCAGGATTGGTTTAGAGTCCTATTTTATGGGTATTTTGGGGTGGCTATGTGAGAGCTGCGATATGTTGCTGCTCCTACGCCGCCATCTTGGCTCCGCCCTTAATACGGCTACTTTTGAATACACCAGATTTCTGCCAGTCTTCAAACTTCAAAGGGAATATAAGTGATACAAAATGGAAAAATGGTTAATTTTTGTAGGGAACATATACTTTTGTTTAAGAGGTAGGGACTTTCTGATAAATCCCTATTTGCTAAAGCAATATCTGAATACTGTTTCATTGATTTCATTCTATGGATATAAACATAAACATGGCAAGCTCCTTCCATGTACTTTGAGGGAAGCAAACATCTTAAGGAAGGCTACATCATTCTTCCAAACATCTGTTTGAGTTTTAAAGAATTATATGTTGGTGGCATTTGGGAAATTAGGCTACTTTGAAATAATTTATGACTGGTGACACCAGCTAAGCATTAGGGGAAAGAAAATAGAATTACATGTGAAAGACATAGAGTTACTTCCTAAACATATGCATTTTCATGGAATCTGAGCCCATGTTTAGCCACTGTGCAATGTTAAATCTACATTCGATCTCAAAGGCAGAAAAATAATTCAAAATGATTCCTACCATTTGCCTTGGTGACAAAAGAAAACAACAAGAGTTTGATAATATGTAGGCTTCACACTATTGATTAATTATAATTTGGGTGGCCTTCAGTAAATTAATTTATTTAAATTAAAAATAGAGTGCCATTATAAGTGAGGTGATAATGTCCAGCAAGTCAGATGCATTGTCCTTGACCCTTTAGTGTGAGAATACAAGCGCTAGAGTGTTTCATAACTTATTTATATTAAAAGGACCTGAACCGTCAAGTAAATAGAGGGCTCAGACATTAAGTCCATACTCCTTTGAATTTAGGAAAAATAATGTATTGCTTTCCAATAGATAAGATTGTGAATTATCAATATTGCAATACATAGCATAAAATCTGATGGCAGCTCCTGTAATTGTCCTCATGGTAATGAGTGACATTCTCTGCACAGTAGATGGGGGGGAAAACAGAATGGGGTTATTTTTTGAAATTACCTAACGTATATCTCTTGGTGCTCCCTGAAGTTCCAGAAGTATATCTTGTTCTCGTTGAATATCAGATTAGTCAAATATGTACATATATGCACATACATATATACAAATCTACATATATTTATGCACATATGTGCATGTATATATGTATGTATGCATGTGTGTGTATACATTTTGAGAGAGAGAAGTAAAATAGAATTTACTTAGAGTAAGGGGCCTTAAAGGTCATCTAGAGTTACGTTTTATTTGTTTCAACATCACTGACAGCAAGGGATTTGTCCTCCACCAAAACACTTAGAGTCACAGGGATATCATTATTTTATAAGGTAGTGTATTTCATTTTTGGACAGCTCTAATTATCAGAAATTTTTTCCTAAAACAAAGATAAAGAACAATTTCCCTATGGATTCCTCATCAATAAAAATGAAAGCATTACTTCTAATGACCTCTCAGGTCCCTTCCAACTCTAAATGTTTTAAGGCCATATATGATACACCCAGTGGTCCAGACATTTTCTTAAGGGCTACACAGAATTAGTTGAATTGCTAATATGATCTAATCCATCTACTTTCAAATATCTGAAAAGAGCTAATAAATTGCTTATGCTTTCGTTTGTGCAGGGAAAATATACATATTTCCTCAATAGTTCCTCAAATGACAGAGTATCACCCTTCCTCATTTCCCCATTTGACCTTCTCTGGACATGGCCAAGTGTGTTAAATTTCTTTTAAAGGAATGGCACAGAATCATTCAATAATTCAACCAGAATGGAATTCCAAGTTTCAGGGTTGATAAGGAAGGAAAAATGAAAGGAAGAAAGGAAGAGAATGAGGAAGGTAAAGAGTGAGGAAGAAAGAGAGATAAGGGAAGAAGAGAGAAAGGGAAGGGAGGGAGAAAGGAAGTAAGTAAGCAAGGAATGAGTAAAAGAAGAAAGGGAGCATTTATTGCATATCTCCTATGTGTCAGGAACATATTGCTAAACAATATACAATTATTTCATATGAGTACAGAGGGACTATCAGCAACCTTGCTCCAACTTCCTTCAAATCTCAATTAAAATCTCACCTTTTGGAAGAAGTTTTTACCAGACCTGTTTAATTTGAGTTTCATCCCTCCAAGATTATCCCCAATTTCTATCTCTCTCTCTCCCCATATAAAATATATATATATATATATGTATATATATATATATATATATTTATATGTACACACACACACACATATATAATATACACCAAATCACACACACACCTAGACATATCTTATTTGTCCATAATTGTTTCCATGTTAACTACTTCATCAAACTGTGAGCTCTTTGAGAGCTAGGACTGGTGTTGTTTTTGTCCTTCTTTGTATTTGCAGTGCTTAACACAATGCCTGGCACACAGTAGGTGCTTATTAAATGCTAGGTGATGGATGCATTGCTCTGGGAGTTCAATTTCTTCTAGTGCAACTTAAAATTGAATTAATGTTGTTTTAGGCTGCTTTGTCTCAATGTGAAATCTTATTGAGCATTTATTGTGATGCAATACCTTAAGTATTTTTTTTGGTCTTTTTTATATGAAAACTGTCAACCTCTACCTCTGTCAGCTTCTACTTGAGTGCTGTTGATTTTTTTAGAGCCTAAGTATGAAACTTTGCATTTATAGTTTTGAAAGTTTTGTGTTTTATCTGGTCTATTGTTTCAACCTGTCAAAATCTTAATTTTCTCATTCCATGTATTAGTTCTCCCTCCTAGCTTTATGTCAGCCATAAATTTGATAAGGTGACCCTCTGTGTCTTTATCCAAGAAATGCATTGTTTTGATAAAGAATGTTGTCACAACACAAGATTTAATTAATAAAAAACCCACAATAGTAAATGCTCTGAGTGAAATTTTTTTCAATCAGCCTTTCTTTGCAGGTGGTGGCTGGTGGGGGGTGAGGATATGAAGACGGGGGAGGGGGGAGGTAGGGGCAAAGAAACAACAATGACTGTCTAGTTTTGTAATTTTCCTAGCAGTTTCATGAATCTTTTCTAATCTTACATCAGACAAGACCCTCCTTACTTTCATTATTCAGTAGCATCCTGCAGGTATTTTTCAAAGTCCTATTGATTAAAAATGAAGGATTTAATCTAAAAAGACCGTGGAATATTGGACAAATCAATGGAAGAGTAATCATGCTGTCTCTTTCTCCCCTGGATAATTATATAACAGTCTAGGAAAATTTGAGTGCTAAACATGGTTACTAGATAATGTTCTTAGCCTGAAGAATGGAAGGCGTATGCTTCTATTATGAATACAGAAACCTCAACCCAGTCAACTCAAAGAAAGGCAAACTTTTCCATGTTATTTCTGTTCTGTGGTACCATTATCTTCACCCATCTACTTGGGAGTCCTTCAAAACAGATGGAGGGATTTGACAGTATAAATTACTATATAGTCATAGGCAAGCCTAAGATCTTGTTGTTCATCACACCTCTTTGTATCTATGTGTGTAGACAGGTTTTCAGAATATGTAGTGCATAAAATATTCTACTACATGTCTCTATTCTTCATTGCCATTATAGCCCACACTCTCTATAATATGAATAGCAAATATTCATATAGTACCTTACACACATGATCTTATTTGATCCTTACAAATCTTTTGTGAGATAGTTACAGTTATTATCCCTATTTTGTGTATATGAAAACTGAGCCTACAAGGTTAAGTGTATTGTTCAGAATCACACATTTAGTAACTACCTAAGACGGAATTCTGAATTCAGGTCTTGTCCCCACATCTAACGTTCTATCCACTATACCAAACTGCCTTTATTGCACCAAGCTGTCCTCAGGGTAGGAGCTCTTGACACTTCCAGAATTTGGGGCTCAGAAAACTGCTGTTTTGACAGATTTCAGTATGACATCTTTCTCTCAAGGATTCATATCTGTTCTCAGGTTTCTTGTTTGTGTTTAATTCTTTCTGGATCTGCCCTTAGAGCTCAGCACAACTCCCTTTTGTAGAACCAATTCAAAGGGTAGATCATAGATTGACAACTAACCGAGTCATCAAATTATTCCAGATGTTAAAACTCAATCAGCCCTTGGTGACATTCCTATTTATTCAGGAAGCACCCAGAGAGCTTCACATGTATCAAGTCATAAACAATGATCTCATCTCCATAATATCATGTAGTGGCCCAGAATCTCCTCTTAAAGGAGCAATTTTAATTTTATGGCAAATTGATGGTTCACTTGTAATGCAGTAGAAATGGTATTAGATTAAGAGTTGGAAAATTTGGGACCTGAGCCTGAATCTCAATACTTAACTAGCAGTATGCCCCTTGGGTAAATCATTTTACACCCCTGGGATTAAGTTTACCTCATCTATAAAATGCAAGGGGTACTTGCCACCACTCACTTTTTTTTTTTAATCAAAATAAGACTGTTGAAAGGATGAGAGAAGCCATGTAAGTGTGGCTGTGAAAGGGTTTTGAAAGCCTTGAACCATGATAAAAAAATAAGAAATTGTGCAGGACTGACCAGAAACTTTTTTTTTTTAATTTTGAATTGTACAAGGAAATTCATTCAAAAGATTTTTACTCTAGGTTTCATTTGTGGAATTATGAAGGCAATTCGTAGTGCTGTGGAAATAGACTTGACTTTTGAGTCAGAAGATTGCTTGGAATCCTACTTCTGGTTTGAATTACTATGTGATCTTAGGCAAATAATGAACTCCCTAAACCTCGGATTTTTCATCTGCAAAATGAAGAAGTCAGATTATATAATTTTTAAATTCACTTTTAGAAATTATTAAGGTCTACAATCATAAGAAAATGATTGAGGAACTCAGTATGCCTCTTTTAAATTTGATCTCATTGCATAGTGGTTTAGAAGCATGTAGAAAGTATATAAAAATTGTCCAAATTTATAGAGAACCCATGATGTACCATAGGAATATACACATGCACACATTCATGTACATATATCTACATACATATATATATAGACATATATTTTTAAAAAATCCCTCATTTCCATGTTTTTACCCTGATTTACTCCATTTCTCAAAAAAATGTAGGTAGAGAAATTAATTGAGGTTTCACTGCATTGTGGTGTGTGTGTGTGCGCGTGTGTGTGTGTGTGTGTGTGTGTGTGTGTGTGTGTAAAGGAGAGAGAAAGAGAGAGAGAGAGGAAGAGAGCGAGAGAGAGAGAGAGAGAGAGAGATGTTTCTGATCTTACTAAAGCATTGCCACATTACAAAAAAAGAAAAAAAAACATTTGAAATAGGCCAGACATGTACTGTTATCTTTATTTTGCAGATGAGGAAACTGGGACTAGTAAGTTTAAATAGCAATATTGTCTTTTCCACAACACCAAACTGCCTCTGAAATACAAGTGAAGCATGTCTTTCTGAATTCACCCAGGAAAAGGCAGCCTTTTTTATATGTAGTTGTGACTTGCAAGATCTTATGCTGATTTCCTCCCTGTCCAGGACAAAAATAATCTCAGTCTTTCCTCAATAGGGCCTGTTATGTTTCTGATTCCTACTTGTATTTGTATGTCCCTCCAGTCAAAAGCACAAGGTCTTACACATAGTAGTCACTTTATAAGGATTTGTTGAATCTGACTGAAATGATTTGAACCTTGAACACCTGGGGCCCTGGTATTGGACTGTTTTGTTTTTTTTTTTTCACATTCTACCTACCAATCAATCAACAAATGTGAAGTTGTGTTTTCAGTGTCTTTAAAGTGTTTCCCCTGTTCACGCAACGTTGAATCCCTACCCATCCTCACCTAATCAGCATTGTTCTGTAACAACTGCTTAGACATCCTATGGTCGTAAATACATCTGCCCCACATGGATTAATTGGGATCAGCATCACTTCAGTGCACATGGTGTGCAGAGTAGTTTGAAAGCAGTTGGTGATCTGGTGTATGTCTCCGAAACTTGGAGTTACTGCCACTGTCACACCTGGATCCTTGAACGTTTCCAGCAGTATCACCTGCAGAATAATTACTGGTAAAACCAGATTACCATTAACAAGTTTCCGGGACCTGGTGGATCAGTCTAAACTAAAGTTTCAGCCAACACAGAAAAAAAAATGCAGGTAAGATTACCTTCAAGTATCTATCACAGCATTATGGAACTATGGTTACTCATTAATCATCCTAGCTCACTATATGGTTAATTCAAATTGACCAGGTCTCTCCTTTCCCTACCCCCTAACTCCATCTCCCATTCTGAAGCAATAGATTACCTTGGTTCTTTTCTAGTTTTGCTTAGATTTTTCCAAATCGACTCTTTCTATTGACTCAATTATCAAGGTAATTGCTTAGCTCCCTGCTTCCCTCAAACTGGATAAACACAACTACTGAACTGTGAGTATACGTCTGATGAAAGGATTGGAAGAGAGCTCTAAGCTTTTCCAAGATATGGAGATCTGTATTCAACGTAGTCCCAAGTCAGTATTTTAGAACTTGGATTTTCTCATACTAGTATTCTCAAGGGAACTCAATTTAGTAAAACGTATCTAATCTTAATAACCACAGGCTTCATATTGTAAGAAGTAAATAACATCTATAATGAAAATGACAAATGCATTCATGTCTTTCCTTGAGGGGAACAGATTTGAAGCAGAATTGGCAGGGCCCTTTTTGAATTCCACTGATTTCTTAAGCTAAATTTCTGGATATTTCATCAACATTCTGCAGCTCATGTAGCTCCCTTCTATCCTTTATTAGAAAGGCTTGCTCCACATTGAGAGAGAACAGTGTGGTTTGTGTGGTACACAGAAAAAGTCTGGGAGTTACAAGACTTGAACTCAATTGTTCTCTGATTCATACTAGCAGCATGGCTTCCGGGAAGAAAATAATTCTTGCCCGTATATAAGAAACTGACTTGATACTTCATTATGGTAAGGATAGGGCATGACTTAGGTTTTTCAAAGGATGCTCTCTTGGAATATACACTGTTCATAGAGTATAAGTTCCTTTAAGGCAAAGCTTGTCATACTTTTGGATTTGCACACCATTTAAGTCACAGTGGTTCTCAACCTGTGGGTTGCAACCCCTTTGTGGGTGGAATGACCCTTTCATAGGGATCACAGGGGTCTCCTAAGACCATTGGAAAACACATATTTCCGATGGTCTTAGTAACCAAGACACTGCACTCCTCTATCCATCTCCAGGTGGGTCTGCCCACATGCAGACACACCCACACGAGAGTATTAAAGGGTCATGGTATTAGGAAGGTTGAGAACCACTGATTTAAGACAAAGAACAGAGTTAGGGATTGTGAGTCAAAGGGTAGGGATTTGAAGGAATATCAATAAATCAGTTATCAGTATATGAGGGAAAAATTGATAAGCTTAATATGCCTTAGGAATGTGAGCTATCATATTCTGTACATGAGTAAGGGTATTTCTGGGTCAAAGTTTATGCACAATTTTATAGCTCTTTAAGTATAGATCCAAATTGCTTTCCAGAATGGTTGGATTAGTTTTCAACTCTACCAACAATGTATTAGTGTCCCAATTTTTCCACATCCCTTCCAACACTTGTCTTTTTTCCTCTTCTGTCACATTAGTCAATTTGATAAGTGGTACTTTAGAGTATTTTAATTAGCATTTCTCCAGTGAATAGTAATTTAGAGAATTTTTATGTGAATATTGATAGTTTTGAAATAGTTTTTCTTCTGAAAACTACTTATTCATATCATTTGACCATTTATCAATTAAGGAATGATTTATATGCTAATATTTTTAAATGAGCCATTTATCCAAAAAGCTTTATTTATTTATTTATTTTTGCAGCAATATTCCTTCAGAGAATTTAACTATTGTTTCTTTTTTTTTCTGTTTTTATTCTTCCTAGTGTACATATCAAAACTGCATTCATTTCATAAAAGTAGTTTGGCAGGATTTGCCCACTTTTCCAAATATTAACTAATTGTTCTTTATATTTTTGTTACAATTTGCTTTTAAATTCATTTAATTCTGAAGATTTTTTCTTAGGAAGCTCATTTATGACATGTTTGATTTCTTTTTCTAAGATAGGGTTATTTTAGTATTCTATAACCTCTTCTGTTAATCTGGGCAATTTTTATTTTTGTAAATATTTATCCAATTAAGTTAAATCTTCAGATTTATTGGCATTTCATTGGGTAAAATATCTACTAGGGATAGTTTTAATTTCATCTACACTTGTGGTGCATTCACCCTTTTCATCTTTCATCCTGGTAATTTTGTTTTCTTCTTTTTTGGTCAGATTAACCAACGCTTTATTTAATTTATTTATTTTTCATGAAACTAATTTATAGTTTTATTTGTTAGTTCATTTTTTAGCGTTTTTAATTTCTATGTCTATTATATTTCTAGCATTTTAAATATCTCCTTTGATTTTTCAGAATTTCCAATTTGGTGTGTAATTAAGGATTTTTGATTTGATCTTTTTCTAGTTTTTTTATTTGCGTGTCCTATTTTTTGATCTGTTCTTTATTGATACAAATATTTACAGAGATGTTATTTCCCCCTAAGTATTGCTTTAGTTGCATCTTCTAATTTTGGGGATGTTATATAATTATTGATATTCTCTTTAATGAAATTATTGTTTTTATGACTTGCTTGTGATTTGTTCTTTGACTCACTCATTCTTTAGAATTGGATTATTCATTTTTCAAGTAATTTTTAACCTATGTTTCCATGGTCCTTCATTGAGTAATTTTTAAAGCATTATCGTCTCAACAGCACAAATTTAATATTGTTGCTTTTCTGCATTTCTTTGGGAGATTTTTGTGCCTTAATACAAGGTTAATTTTTGTGAGAGTGTCACATACAGCTGAGGAAAAGGTGTACTCCTTTCTATTTTTGTTCATTTTTCTCCAGAGGTCTATAATATCTAATTTTTCAAAAAATTGTATTCATCTCCTTAACTTCTTTCTTACTGATTTTATTTTTCTTTCTTTTATTTAGTTCCCAGGAGAGAAAGTTAAGCCCCCCAAACAAGCCCAAGTGTAATTTTATGGTTAATTTCCTCTTGTAACTTTTAACTTTTCCTTTAACAATTGACAAATGGTCAAAGGATATAAACAAGCGATTTTCAGAGGTAGAAATTAAAGATATCAATAAGCATAAGAAAAAATGCTCTAAATCACTATCGATTCAAGAAATGCAAATCAAACAAATTTGAGGTAGCACATCTCACCAATCAGATTGGATAAGATGACAAAACAGGAAAATGACAAACGCTGGAGAGAATGTGGAAAAATTGGAACACTAATGCATTGTTGGTGGAGCTGTGAACTGATACAACCATTCTGGAAAGCAATCTGGAACTACCCAAAGGGCTATAACTAATTGCATACCATTTCACCCAGTAATAGCACTTCTGGGGTTATATCCCAAAGAGATCATGGAAGTGGGAGGAAGAACCATATGTACAAAAATATTTATTGCAGCTCTCTTTGTGGTGGCAAAAACTGGAAATTAATGGGATGCCCATCAGTCGGGGAATGGCTAAGCAAGTTGTGGCATATGAATGTAATGCAATACTATTGTACTATAAGAAATGGGGAAGAGACAGTCTTCATATTCACCTGGAGAGGCTTAAAAAAACTGATGCTAAGTGAGAAGAGAAGAGCTGGGAAAAATTTGTACATGATCACAGACACATCGAATGTGTGATGACCAACGTTGATAAACTGGACTCCTCTCAGCCAAGCACAGGTATAAGACAACTTTACCAAGTCTCAGGATGAAAGGAGATATCTACATTCAGAGAAAGATCTAGAAAGAACAGAGTTTAAATGGAGACTGAAGCAATCTAAATGCTATCGTTTTTTTCCATGTTTGGATTTTTTTCATTTTTCCCATTGTCCACTCCATCAGAAGTTACAACCCTTCTATACAACCAGACTAATGTCCAAGGTGAAAGTATTTGCAAATTGTATACTCGATTTCATGACACCATGGAGGAGAGGGAGAAGGAAGGGAGAGAATTTGAAATTCAAGTGATCCTGGAACTGAATCTTGTAAACTATAAGTAAATAGACAAATAAATTAAAATTTTTTTAAAAAGGCAAAAACAAAAAAGAATTTGAATGTTATGCCATTTGGTGCATATGTTTTTAGTACTGACATTACTTTATTGTCTATTGCCTTTTGGCAAAATGTGGTATCCCTGCTTATCCCTTTTCATTAGGCCAATTTTTGCTTTTGCTTTGTCTCCAAACTTAATTGCTACTTCTGCCTTATTTTTACCTTGGCTGAAACATTACAGATTCTGCTTTAGTCATTTATTTTTACTTATTTTGTGTTTCTGTTTCAAGGGGTTTCTTGTAAATAATATATTGTTAGATTCTGGTATCTAATCCATTCTGTTATCTTCTTCCATTTTATGGTGAGTCCATTCCATTCCTATTCACAATTATGATTACCAGTTGTGTATTTCCCTCCATCACATTTTTCCTTGTTTATCCTCTATTTATCCAGTCCCTCCTCAAAAGTTTGTTTTGATTCTGAATGCTGCCTCTGTTAATATACTTTCCCTTCTATGGACCCCACCCCCACTTTTCTTTTCTGTTCCCCCTCCTACTTAGGTGTTGCGTAAGATAAATTTCTATACCCAGCTGAGTCTGTATTTTGTCATTCATTCACTCCTAATTTTCAAAGAGGACCAATGATATCACACATTATGTCAATTATGTGTGGATTGGATTTAAGTGAGTCAGAGTTGAGCAAAGTTGTTAGCCTTGCTTTTTCTTCCTGATTCATCAGATGACTAGCAATGGCCCAAAATGCAGTGGATGACCTTGGCAGCTTCAATGCCTGACAAAGCTCTAAGAGCTCCTGAGCTCCTCCTGTTTCAGCCACCTTTGTGGCTGTTGGAACAAATTGTTCTTGTCTGCCCATTCCACCAGGAAAGTCTTGCTTAGAGTAGGCTTTCCTTTAATTCATTGATAGCTTTAAGTCTTGTTGGTTACCTTCAACCTGATTTGCCTTGTCTGCTGAAATGGTTTGCTAGGTTTTGGCCACTGTGCATGCTACATCTTCTGGGAGCCATAGGTGAGAATTGTGGGATGGGTGGATACCAAAGGTGAGTGAGCAGCCTAGAACAGGCCTTGACAAGCCCTCACACCAGAAGTACTTCTGTGAACAATTCATTTTTGAACCACTTCCAGAGAGGGAGTTTCAAGCACTGCCTACCCCATCTCCCCATTACCCTCTCCATTGCAAAAGCTCTTTCTTACACAATTGTTTTATGTGAGAAAATTTTCCCCATTCCACTCCTCTCTTCTTTCTTCTTTCAGTGTATCTCTCTTTCTTGACCGCCTCTTTTTTGGGTATGATTCAAAGATAATTGGTTCATACTCATGCCATTTGTCTATGTAGACACCTTCTGATTACCCAATTGATGATAAAGTTCTTATCTTGTATCATCTATCTATATAGTTACATAAACAGTTTAACTTTATTGAGTCCCTTTGATTATTCTATTATGTTTACCTTTTTATGCTTCTCTTAAGTGTTTTGCTTGAATGTCAAATTTCCTATTCTGCTCTGATCTTTTTATCAAGACTGCTTCAAAGTCTTCTATTTCATTGAATATCAATTTTTATCCTGAAGCATTATACTCAGTTTTGCTTGGTAGGTTATTCTTGGTTGTATGCTTAGTTCCTTGGCCTTCTGAAATTTTATAGCCCAAGCCTTCCACTTCCATAAGATAGAAGCCGCTATAATTTGTATGAACCTGACTATGAATCCATGATATTTGAATTGTTTCTCTCTGGCTATTTGAAGTATTTTCTCTTTTACCTAGGAACTCAGGAATTTAGCTATGATATTCCTGGGAGTTTTCATTTGAGGATCTATTTCAGAAAGTGATAGGTGAATTATTTCAAATTCTATTTTTTCCACTGGGTTTAAGATATCAAATAAGTTTTCTTTTACAATTTCTTGAAATACAATATCCAGACATTTTTATCACCTCTCCTCATTATATTTTGCAGTTCGCTTGTTTTTCTGATGAGATAGTGCACATTTTCTTCCGTTAACTCCTTTGCTAAAAAAAAAAAAGTTTCTCAATGTCTCATGGAGTCATTGAGGGAAATGAGTCATTTAGACCTGTATTTATTCCAGACTTATTACCGATCAGTATTAATTAGCTTTGTGTGATTCCATAGAAGTAGTGATTGTTAGCAATTATTAGTGTTACACTTATTTACTAATATACATTTAGTCAGTCTTGTCATTAACATGAGTGTAGGAAATACATGTATCAATATACATTTTACATATCTTAGATATAGAAATATTTAGATAAGGTTAGATAAGATTCTTTCTTATATTAGCTCCCAAACTTTAAACTACTAACTACAAGCTCACTATTCACTAGTCCATCATAACGCTTACTGGCTTTTATAAAGTTCATTTGCCTTACCACAAGAATGCTGACTAGAGGGCCTCCATCATTTTGGGTTATGAGTGTGTGACCATGGCCAGCATGGGTAAGATGTTTTGATGTGATATGTAGCCTCCCAACTTATTTTTGTATTTCTGGAACACTCTTTCTTGCTGAGCATGAGGAGACACCAATCTCATGGCCACATTGTCAGTAGAGATGATCCTTGCCTTACCCATCCTGTGTGCTGATGCTTCATTTCTGCCTTCCTGGTGGGTCAAAATTATAATCTATCAACCAATGAGACTTGGTAGTTTACTTTTCCTCTTCTGTGTGTCTAAGTATCAATCACTATAACAGTAAGGCCTTAGGGAAAGGGGTGATCTCAGATCATGAGGAAGATCTGAGATCCACTTCATTAGAGAGGGACATGGACCTTTCAATAAGGTGTTATTAGATTAGTGCTTTGCCTCAGTGGTTTTCCTTGCAGATTGGACAATCTTAGACTCCACATTATTAGCTTCCATTTGCTTTATTCTAATTTTTAAGGAAGTATTTTATTCAGTGAGTTTTTTTACCTCTTTTTTCCTTCTGGCCAATTTTTCTCTTTGAGTTTTTCTTTTCAATGAATATTTGCTATTCTTATACCATTGCCAGTTCTGTTCTTTAGGGTATTATTTTCTTCAGTATATTTTGTGTCTTTTTTACCAAATTGTTGACTTTCTTTTCACAATTTTCTTGAGTCATTCTCAATTACTTTCAAAATTTTCCTTTTACTTCTCTTTTTTTGAATTTGAAATCCTTTTTGAGCCCTTCCTAGAATTCTTGTTGGTTTTATGGCCAATTCTCAATTTTCTTTGAGACTTTGCTTATAGCTATTTTGACATCTTTGCCTTCTGCATTTTGGTCTTGATCTGTCCTGTCACCATAGTAGCTTTTTAATATTTTTATGTTGTTGTTTGCTTATTTTCCTAGCCTATTTCTTGACTCTTAACTTTGTATTAAAGTTGAGCTCTTTTCCTGGAGTGGAGATGGCATTGTCCCAAACTTTTGGTTTATCAGGTTGCTGTTTTCAGAGCTAGTTCTGGAGGTCTGTACAGTGTTTATGTTTATTGGTTCTTCATATGTTTATACCCTATATCCTCACATAAACTAAGCTGGAAGGCAGATATTGTGTACTAGTTATTTTATTGTATTTCCAAATGCTTCATATATATATTGAGCACCTAATGAACAAACATTTGATTAATAATCTACTAAACCATTCAGACTCATATTAGCAGAGATTAGTTGTGCAGGATAGGTACCTAAACATATTTCTTGAAGGTATTTTAATTTACCATCATTCTGAAGTCACAAAAAGTGTATAGAACAGAGGCAGATATTATCATTATGAGACCTGAATTCAAAGCCTGGCTCCTGTGTGCACTCCCTTTGTAACTATGAATGAGTTACTTCACATACTTGCCCCTCTTCTTTCTCATTTGTAAAATGATGAAAATATAACTTATATTGTCTGTCTCACAGGTATTTATTACTATGTGCTGGATAGTTACTGGCACATAGGAGACACCAACATTTGTTTGTTAATTGGTTAAATGAAGGGATAGTGGCAAAGGGGGGAAATATGGAATATAGAATACTCTCTGGAAAGAATCAACCCACAGGAGGCACCACATCGGTTCCTCTGTATAAGCAACAAGAGGGAAATGCTGCTACCCTGTGGAGGGCCAAAGGTAGATAAAGCAAGAAGGAAACTTGAAGTGAACATGAAAGACACCAAAATCAAATCTTAAAATCATAGATTTAGAGGCAAAGGGGACCTTAGAGTTCATCTAATTGAATCCCCTCTTTTTTCAGATGAGGGTGCTAAGGCCCAGAGAAGTTAAATACTTTGTCCAGGATTGCACACAAGCAGTGTGTTAAAGTAAGATAGTGACTGGCATAGCTGAAATTCCAACTCTGGTCATTTGTATCTAAAACCAGCATGATTTCTGCTGCTCCACACTACCATTCATGTTGCTTTAAAAGTAGCTGGGGTCTGTCCTAGTTTTCAGACTGTGCACCTTCCCTTTCCCTCATTATTTTTGCCATTAGTTTCCCTCATTATTCTTGCCATTTCTACAATGATCACTTTAACTTTTAATTGTCCCCAGAGTCAGTTTTTAAGGAATAAGCCAGTTTTGATACCTCATTATGACAAATATTTTGTGCCTCATCCTAATTCTCTAAGACCCAATTGTCTCGATCTCCTCAAGACTGACCTGAGGATTCCTGTGTGTCATTATAAAGGACTATCTCCTTATCCAGAGAGTACAACATTCTATTTCTCCTGCATTTATGTATAGCTCAGTGATGACCAAAATGTAGCCCCTTACACTGTGATCAACTCTAGAAACCTGAGAGTCCAATAGGACTGATCAAATTCTCATTTTGCACAATTGTGCTATTTGATAAATAAAGCCTTGATAGCAGAAACACCTGGAGAAAGTCTGTTTGGAGATGAGCTTCAGCAAAGCTAGGAAAAGAGCATCATAAATCCTAACTCTTAAGCAGCCATTTCTTAGTTAAAGTAGATCAGAAGGCCTGCATGAATGAAATGACTAACCTAGTTCCTTAATGGTTAATGATAAATCTCCATTATTTTTTTTTCGCTTGTTCACAGCTCAGTAGATTGTTATGTCTTTACGTATTGACACATTTTCCAAAATTTCTTCATTAAAAATGTATTACATTTTCAAATGGACCCTTCACATTTAGGCCTAATTTTGTATTTTTTTTTCCCAATGGCAAATAGGTGCAGTTTTTTTAAGGGGCAGAGGAGAATGAGTGCTCTGTTAATGTATGAATTGAACACTTAAAATTCTGGGGGACATTTTTATACCACATGAAACATTAGGTATCATAATGTAAGAAATCTTAGAGATGGACTCTATCCAAATAAGAAGAACCAACTAAAATAATTTCCTGAAAAGCAGTAATCAATGAAAACTTCGCAACTAAGCCACAAATAAACACAAATAAACTCATTCAGTAAACAAATTTTTCTACAAAAGTGTTATGTTTTTTCTTTAATTAAATATACAGTGTTCCTGTTCTTAGAGTTTGTGATATTTTAGGGTAGATAAGACTTTAAATAAAAATTTGAATAAGGGAATGATAAGATTTTGTGGTGTTTTGTATAGGCCACAAATAACTGCTTTTTCCTTGGACCTCAATGTATCATCAAAGCCCTATAAATATTTTGGGTACCTGACATCCTGGTAAATTTCCAAGATGGTATTTGGACCAAGATGATATTGATCCAAATTCCCTGTGCTCGTAGTGTTTTGCCTAGAGACTCTCAGACACAAGACCAAATAGAGGACTATGATCCCTGAGCCATTCCCTGACACATAAAGAAAACTCCTGGATCTAGTACTTAACTCTGAGATTTTGTCTTAGAGATCAGCGGGAGCAAGGTGACAAGTCAAGAGCAGATAGAGATGCTGTATAGATTGTTAACTTCTATTTCCAAGTATCAAATCCTTCCTTCCACTCCTTCAGTTGTAAGCATTTGATCCAGGGCAAATCATTTAACTAACCTTGGTCAGCCTCTGTTCCCTCATCTGTAAAATGGAGATAATCATAGCATTTAGCTCTAAGTATTATTGTGAGGATTGAAAGGACTTTCTTTGTCCTCCTCCTCTTCCTTTCTTCTTTTCTTCTCCTTCTCCTCCTCCTCCTCCTTCTTCTTCTTCTTCTTCTTCTTCTTCTTCTTCTTCTTCTTCTTCTTCTTCTTCTTCTTCTTCTTCTTCTTCTTCTTCTTCTCCTCCTCCTCCTTTTCCTTTTCTACTTCTCCTACTCCTATTCCTCATCCTCCTTCTCCACACCTTTTTCTTTTCCTCCTTCTCTTTCTTTTCCTTCTTTCTTTCCTCCTCCTCCTCCTCTTCTATAGATCCTACATACTACACTCCATTGCGTCAGATCACTAAAATCCTTTGAATCCAGTACTGAAACTCATGTGTATGTATGTATGTATGTATGTATGATTGTGTAAGGGATTATTGTTTTTGTTCTCTTCTAATCACGTATTTAGACACTAACATGGGGAATAAAGAGTATTCTCAGACCAACGGATGATAAAAATCAGGAAAATGTTGAGGTCCTTGGTGAATCAGACTAAAAGCAAAGATGACAGCATGATGCTTCTATGAAAAAAAAAACTGGGGGGGGGGGGCAGAGCCAAGATGGCAGCATAGAAGCAGCAACATATTGCAGCTCTCACAGAGCCACCCCAAAATACCCACAAAATATGACTCTAAACTAATTCTAGAACTCCAAAATGCACACAAATATACTTTCCACTAAAATCAGCTTGGCTACAAGGAACCCTATCAGCACTGCAAACCAAAACCAACCTGGCCTGAAACCACGGCTGTGCCCCAGGGGCGGCTGGACAAGAGGAGCTGAGCCCTGGCTGGAGTTTCAGGTGAGCAGATTGGCAGCAGCTGCGACAGTGTCCAGAACTAGGTCAGTGGGACTTGCAAGGTTTTTGGAGAAAAGCAATTCGGCCAAAAAGCCTCCAGGGCTGAGAAGCGAAAGGTGGAGGTTCTGCACCCGCCTCTGCATTGCAGCTTCAGCACTCTCAGCCTGCAGACTGCAGGAGGACCAAGTGATTGTTCAGAGGCCAAGTGCTCTCGCATTGAGCGGCCATGGATCTGGATCGCGGTCTTGGGCTTTGGTTTCCTTCTGTGAGCCAAAAGCAACAGAGGAACCCAGCAACTTCCTGAGAGATCCAGCAGCTGGGAGGACCACAGCAATCTGGGACAGAGCTTTTCCCTCTGGAAGCAGAGCTCCACAAAGATTAAAAAAAAAAATCACGGACTGACCAACCATGAAAAAGAATAAGGATAAGAAGCTGGGTAAGAAGAGCAACCAAACCCTAGATTCCTTCTTTGGGGAAAAGAAGGATCAAGGCAGAGAGAGGAAGGATGACACTGCAGCCAGAGCTCCCCCACCAGGGGCTTCCAATAAACATGAAGATTGCTGGAAAGCTAGGGATCAGCTGAAGAAGGATTTTGAAAACAAATGAGAGAAGTGGAAGAAAAATTGGGAAGAGAAATAAGAATGTTGCAGGAAAATCGTGAAAAGAGAGTCAGCAGTATGACTGAAGAAATCAACACCCTAAAAAATAGATTAACTCAAATGACAAAAGAGGCCCAAAAAGCCAATGAGGAGAAGAATGCCTTAACAAGTCGACTTTGCCAGATGGAGAAAGAATCTCAAAAGCACTCTGAAGAGAATAATTCCATCAAAATTAGAGTGGAGCAAATGGAAGCAAATGACTTCATGAGAAATCAAGATACTATCAAACAAGACCAAACAAATGAAAAAATAGAGGGCAATGTGAAATATCTCCTTGAAAAAACCACTGACCTAG
>CM053582.1:187392774-187412623 GCA_028627135.1 Pseudochirops cupreus | reverse complement strand
GACTGGGGGAAGGGGGAAACACTGGGATGGCTGTCTTGGGGTGGTGGGCGGGGGAAAGATGGGGAGAAAATATGTAACTCAAAAAAATTTAATAAAGAATCTCATATTAAAAAAAAAAGTAGCCGTATTAAGTGAATAGAAATTACATAACTTCATTTCCTAGTCCATCAAAACAGTATCTCTTCTTAGGGGGAGTGAAGGGGGAAGGGAGGAAGAGTGGGGAATTTGTTTTCTTGATTCTCTGATGCAATGATATCAAACTCAAATAGAAAGGGATCCCCCTGGGCTGCATATTGAGTTAGAAAACCACAAATTAACATAATCTATACTATATTTTAATTTATCTTGTCAAACATTTCCCAATTGCATTTTAATGTAGTTTGGGCCTCTGTAAGTTTGACCTCTCTATTTAATGTATGTTATGAGTTCTAATTGTGGGTTGCTATTAGAATCTTCACCTAGCCTGTAATGCATTTGGGCCCAGGGACCAAGTATTATTTAAACGTTTTTTTTAAAAAAAATCTACTCCAGTATCTCGTACAGCATACTGCAGATAATAAATACTCATCGGTAGCAGCATTGTGCTAACATCTGACCAGATTTGTCTAAGAAGGAATTTTGCCACTCACAAAAAAGTGATTGGTACCATCATCGTGGTTATTGATCACACAATATTCATTAAGGGCCTACTGTGTTCCAGCCACTGTGCTTGACACTACAGATACAATATAGACAAAAAAAGAAACAACTTTTGCCTGAAGAAGATTAAAATAATTATGATTATGCTAATGAATAAAGCCAAGAAATCCCTGAATGTCTGCACCATATTCAATTTAAAATTCATATCAATTTACCTATTTTGGAACACTACTCTTTCACTTCTGCTTGTTTTCATTCTACTCAGAAAGAACTGCATACCTCAAGTTTTGAGCAATTTTGGGGATAGGGGCAAAAACATTATCTATACTCCTTTAAAAAAAATGCTTTCCTTTTCTTCCCAGGTGGAGAGTCAAAAGTCTTGGGTTCAAGTCCCATTCCTGTCATTAATTAGTTGAGTGACCTAAAGAACATTATTCAATGCAACAATGCATTTATCAAGTGCCTGTTATATACAAAGCACTGTCCGATGCTGGAGGATATACAAGGTTCAGATATGACACAGTCCTCATCCTCAAGTTGCTTACCTACTACCAGTCATTTAAATGGCTCACAGCTTAGGGAATAGATGAAATCTTAGCTACTTTAAACCTAAAAGAGTCAAGATTTAGATTGTTTACTCTTCCCTCTTCTCCTTTTCTCAGGTCTCCCAAACTGGCCCCCACAGAGATTGATTATAGCTTGCCACGGCACCCCTAATGATGAACATCCCTTGTCCTATTGTTCCAGTCCAGTGAGTTATCAAGGGAAAGCATAGAAGGCCCACAAATGTAGAGTCACTTTCCTGAGTAACCCACTTCCAACTGTCATTTCAACAACAGTATTAACAATTGTTTTCCATTTTCCTCATGCTCCTCACCCCCAAAAACCTAATCACCATATGTCACCATTGACCTTCAATTGCAACAAAATTATCTTTCAAAACCACACCATTTGATTGTCAAGTGCTCCTCACTAGCTTTCAGGCAGAAGCTAGTTCCTCCTGGTTCTCTCTAGCAGGCAAGAAACCAGATCCAAAAGATAAAAGCAATACCTGTGGTCAGACTGAGTCTGGAGTCAGTTCTGTTTTCACTGGACATAAAGAAAAAGAGCTGAGTGGTCACAAAATGACCCTGGCATATTTTTAGTTTTTTCAGCCAACAAGTCACTTGATCCCTGTGTTTGGGGCTGCAGCCTACAAGCTCTTCCTACCTTCCAACATGCTAATCTACATTTTGGTCTGAAATCATTGTGCTCCAGGTGAGTTGAAATTTTTGATCATCCAGAGAGTGCCTTCACAGATCTCATTCTCTGCTTCCCCAACTCTATTATATCTCAAGCTCTTTCCTCTACCTTTAAACAGAAGCTGACATCTGTTCTTAAACCATACAGTGGTTTTAAAAATCAGCTCTACTTATAGTCCCCCCCAGGTACCTATGTGGATACCAGTAATTTGTTTTTTTTTTTTTTAGATCAGAACATTTCTTTTTTATTATATTAATAACATTCTATTGATTATATACTGTGCCCCCAAGTCCTCTGTCAGCAAAGTGCTTTATAAATTTTAAAAAAAATCCAGAAATGTCTCTGGCACAAAGTGTTTCTCTTCTTCTTTCAAAAAGTAATCTAGTTTGGACTGGAAGACAGGGCCTTCAGATCTACCAGAAATCCCTTTCTGATGTTTTTAACTCAAACTCCAGAACTGAAAGAATAGTAAGGCTTTGCCCAATCCAGCTCCACAGAGTCTGCCAGGAAGGTCTTTTTCCATGGTCTAGGACATATACAAAAGGATAAGCTCAGCTGAAGAAGTACCCACATTATTCTAGCAACTGACCCCCGAAGTTGTACTTTTAAAAGGTTAAATCATGCCAAATTATAATAGCAGCTTAAAATTAAGTGTTTTGATGCATAAAATGTGAAACCACAGAGTGGCAAAGCTAAAAAAGAACTTAGTCTAAACTGCTCATTTTCTAGACAAGGAAATTGAAGCATAGGGAGTTTCAAGTGACTTGTCCTTTGTTGTTATTCAGTCATTCCAGTTGTGTTTGACTCTTTGTGACCCCATTTAGGGTTTTCTTGGCAAAGATGATAGAGTGATTTGCCATTTCCTTCTCCAACTCATCTTACAGACAACAAAATTGAATGAAATAGGGTTAAATGACTTGCCCAGGGTCACACAGCTAGTAAGTATCCAAGGCTGGGTTTGAACTCAGGTATTCATGACTCCATGCCCAGTTCTCTATCCACTTAGCAACTAACTGCCCCTAGCTTCTACTGCTTCAAGTGACTTGTTCAAGGTCTTACAAATAGTCATGAGTAGAGGTAGGTTTCAAACTCAGATATTCTCACTCAAAGATCAGTTCTCAATACTAATAGTAGTGCTGGTTGAAAGCCTTGATGTGCAACCAAAAAAAAAAAAGCCTGCTCATTTACAAGAAAAGAGAATTGCCAAGGTGAAATATTATTCAGCTGAAAGGAAGTCATTTATCACTGTGGTTAAGAACTTGGACTGTCAGCCTCAATAAATGAAATGGTCCATTGATATAACTCCAATCACTGATGCATAGCTTCAATATAGAATGCCTAATTAGGTGGACTAAATTAACTTATTTCTATGTAAAGTGTTTTGAGTTTTATAGAATGAACAATAGGTGTGTATGTATTTATACATGCCTGTGTATATGTGTATATTTGAATATATGTGTGATGGGAAAGCATCAAAGGGAGTTAAAATCACCACAAGATCATGTTTCAAATCACAGTTTTGGTTTCCCATTGCAAAATAAATTTCCAAAGGAAAATCATTAAACACTGAATACTTCAATAGAATGAACTTTGCCTAGCAAAAGATGATATTTGATGTATTATCAGTCCTTGAGAGATATTACATTTGAACACTTTTCAGGAAATACAAAAGAAGGCATGCCTTGGGATAAAACATTTATCCTTTTTCAAGCAGTGACCTTTAGAGTATACACTCACTATGACCATTGCTTTTGGAACTATTTGGTTTTGCATACAAATGCCTTTCCTGTACCATATTTGAATGAGTAACTTTAAGGAATGCTTGGTGTTAGAGCATATATATTCAGACCATATGTTTTTAATTCTAGTGGAATAAATTAACAACAATTTTGTGCATTAAGATTTCAGAAGGAGGGTTTGTATATGGATTTTTTTTCAGGCTATAAAGCAAGAATCAGATTATTTTATTTGGGTTCTCTAAAGTCCCTTTTGACTAAAACATTCTCTCCTGAATTCTGTAGGCTAGTCTTTCCTTCATCCTGTGTTCTCCTTTTGCCACTCCCCCAAAGCCCAAAAAATTCACAGTTTAGAAGTATCACTGAAGATAAGACACTTCACCGGCATTGGTGTTCTTTGTCTCATCTTTCTAGGAAATGGTTCATTTAAAATTGTCTTCCTGTGGTAGATTGTTTTCAGAATATCATTATAAGGTGATTCTCAAAAGGAATTACTCCAATCTTCATTTCAGACAAAACGTTTTTGTTTTTTTTTTTTTAAATCACTGCACTTCATATGGTGAATATATATCACTTGGTAAGGTATTGAGAATTATGCAGTCACATCCCCACATGTCGGGGAAAATAAGTTGTAGTCAATACCTATAAAGCTACTCATTTAAGGCATGAGTAGACTTAGAATAAATAAATCCCATTTGCAAGCTTAATGAGGCCTATGGACGGTCTATCCTGGCAAATAAAATTCTGGTAATGCTAAAATAATCTTTAGTATTGCCAGGCCAGAGATCATTAATATGTTTTGACATTGAGGTCAGAGTTCAAATCCAAAAGATTATTTCAAAGCTAGGGCAAATTACTTTTTTCAGTGACATATGTTACAAACTGGAATTCCTAGTTGTCTCAGAGGATTTAAAGGCCAAATGATCACTCATACTGTCCAAATTACAGAAAAGATACTGGATTTCCTATCCATATTTTCTTACAGGTGAAACAAATATAAAATGTTTTTATTTCTTATTATGCCTTTAAAAGAGTTGGACCAATGCAACAAATCCAATTCAGCTAAATGATGTTCATTTGCATGATTATCTGAATAGAAAAATGGATAATGAAAACCAAACAAAGTGCAATTTCACAAACATTTTGTTTCTGGTTTGGGGTGTTTGTGAAGGGGTCAGGAGGTAGAAAGGAAAGGTAGTGACAACATATTTTTTAAAAATTCCACCATTACATACCACCATTTTACTTGTAATTTATAAAATCATAGGAAAAGAGATAAAGATCTGGAAGCAAGATCAAGGGTTATCTAATCCAACCCCTTGCTTTTACAGATGAGGAATTTGAATTCCAAGGAGATTAAATGATTTGTCCAAGGTCACAGAGCTGTAATTTTTCAACAAGAGAACTTAGATTTAGGTCTTCCAAACTCCAATGGCAGTCCTCTATCCATTCTGCTACGCTGGATCTCCTTGGTAATGCTCATACTCAACAATAACCTCCCCCCCAAAAAATCTACAACTTTTTTTCCTTTTTTCCTAATTTGTTTTTTCCTGATTTTAAAAAATATTTATTTATTTATTTACAGCATTCATTTCCACAAACTTTTGAGTTTTAAATTTTCTCCCTCTCCTTCCCCTCTCCCCTCCCCAAGACAGAATGCAATCTGATATGAGCTCTCTATATACATTCATATTAAACATTTTCACATTAGTCATGTTGTAAAGAAGAATTATAGCCAATGGAATTAACCATGAGAAAGAAAAAAACAAAAACAAAACAAAACAAAAAAAGAGAGGGAGTAAATAACATTCTTTGATCTGCATTCAGACTCCATAGCTCTTTCTCTGACTATGGATAGCATTTTCTATTTTAAGCCTTTTGGAGTTGTCTTAGAACCTAGCATTGCTGAGAACAACTACATCTGTCAAATTTAGTCATAACACAATGGGTCTATAACTGTGTACAATGTTCTCCTGGTTCTGCTCCCCTCACTCAGCATCAGTTCTTATAAATCTTTCTAGGTTTTTTCTGAAGTTCACCTATTCATCATTTCTTATAGCACAGTAGTATTCTATTACATTCATATGCCACAATTTGTCCAGTCATTTCCCAATTGATGGGCATCCCCTCAATTTCCAATTCTTTGCCACCACAAAGAGTTGCTATAAATACTTTTGTACTTGTGGGTCCTTTTCCCATTTTTATGATCTCTTTGGGATACAGACCTACTAGTGGTATTGCGGGGTCAAAGAGTTTGCACAAAAATAACACCTTTTTTGCACTTAATTTAAGAGAGGTAATGAGGAAAGAGTGCAATGCTGGCCATGATGCAGAAGATTTTGGTTGCAATCACACTTCCTACTTTATCTAAGGGAACATGCATAATTCATTTCACCTTTCAACTTCAACTACAAAATGGAAATAATAATATTCATATTACTTATTTTACAAAATGTTATGAGGAAACTACTATGCAAATGTAATTATTATTGATAATCCATGAGCCAGGCAATCCAGAGTGTTCGTACAAGAAGACACCAAGTTCTCTAGCTCCTTCTGCCAGCAAAAAGGCAGTTTCTCAGTCTATCACCCAAAGTTATCTATCTAAAGCATTATAGGACTGATAGAAGATCTAGTGGGAAGCTACTAAATTTATCCCTGAAGCAAAATACACTTGTCTTGCATAAAATTCATTCAGAACAGTATTGGATTTGGGCAGAGTTTCTTTCAAACTAGAATTCAAAATATGAACAAGAGACATGAAGAAATATATGTGAGAAATGACTGATGGCAATTTAGGACAGATTAGAAAAGAAATCAACAGCACTGGATCCAAATTCTGCCTCTGGGGGGTGTCACTATATGATAATGTACTAAATAATTTTAATACTTCTTTACTGACTCACTTGAATATCTGCAAAATTCTATTTCTGGCAGAATCTATAAACTTCCCAGACAACCAAAGGAATAACAACCTACATAAAAATTTTAACAATAATGGCATCGTTCCGTCTAGCTCAGACCTTTAAAAAGGAAAAAAAAAAAAGTGATACCCATAGTCATCTGTCTCATAAGCAAAAACTTGCATAAACAATTATTTTTCAGCCTCTCTAGACTCCCAAACTTGGGTTGAGCTCCATCCAAATAAATGAAAGAGAAGAATTCTCAGAGAATGCTGTGATCTATACCCAAAGAACAAACCTAATGACTCTTAGTCTTATGTCTTAGAAAACAGGAAGGTCCTATGGAACCAGTTCTAGATCAGTTTCACATAGAAGAACCCACTCTTCAATGGAACAGGGAAAAGGATGATCACAAGTGAGGTTCACAAAGCTCAGAATTACCTTTTGTGGAATTAATCATTAGTCAGTTGATAATACTTCTTGAATGTTGTAGTTTTTATTGGTCCTTTATTATGGAAGAAGACTCAGGAAAGTGATGCCATGACTTGAAGTGAATTGGATATAAGGGACAGAGGGCTGTACACATGTAGAAGTCACCAGTCACAATTTCTCCTCCAGAGCCAAGACGACTGGAGATGGCCCCTATTTCTTAAATAATCTTGCTCTCTCAGTATTGTGCCAGACAATATGATGCATACACAAAGGAATCACACAAGGTCTTGACTCTCCGTTAGACAAAGCATCCACACTTATTCATTCATTTGCCTATCATTCATTCAACAATTATTTATTAAGTGACTACTGTGTGCATGAAAAAAAGATTAACAAACCAAATACAGTAAACATTTATTATCTAACTACTACATAATGGTAATAATTTTTAAGACTTGCAGGTACAAAGATAGGATAAGATACAGAAATTTCCTTCAAGAATCTTAAAATTTATAGAGGAGATGAGAATAAGATGCAAAAACTCTGACACGAAATATAATGAGAACATAGGAATAATTCTCCCTACTAAAAGTCAGCCCCTTCCTGAAATTTTGCTTCAGATAATAACAAAAACAACCATCATAACAAGGTTAGACTAAATGAGGTTCTTTACTTCCTCAAGGATTACAAAGGATTTCAAATTAATTCTTATATGATCACTCCTTATCATATTCAACTTTGCATACACTTATTTATGGAAATATGTCTTCCCATTATTGCATAGCGTAAGGATATTATTGTTGGTGTTGTTCATGATGATGATGATGATGGTGGTGGTGCTGTTTTTAAAATCTCTAGCCAATAATATGCTAGATCTATTTATAGAACAACAGCTAAATAAATATGGTTGTGGCAATGAGAATGGCAAGGGAAGTATAGATGAAAACTTCGTTATAGCATTTAAATCCACTAAACATGGAAAATGACTGCTTGTGAAGGTTAATGTTAATAGCTAAGTTAAAGAAAACTCTCAGGTTTTGAGTTGGGATGACAAGGGCAATGGTGGCAAGAACAGAAATGGGGAAAATAAGAGGAGGATTTGTTGGGGGGGTAATTGAAAGAAAACTGTAGGCTTGGGAGATAAGATGTCACAATGTGGACAAAGTACATGCTTTGGTATTAAAAGGCAGAGGGAGAGGTGCAAAACAAACAATATTGTGTTACAAAAAGCAACTTTATGAGCTCATGAACATAGTGTGTGATATTTGGTTGGTACTTCGGAGAGTGGGGAAGATTAAGGGGAGTGGAAAAGAATCAGGTAGTGGAAGATGGGAAATGGGGTTTGGATGGTAACCTACAGGTGCTTGGAATCCCTGATATGTGAAAGGTATGACCAGATGGATGTTTGTTAATCATTAGGTAAAAAAATATAGAAAAGGGGCAGCTAGGTGATGCAGTGAACAGAGCACCAACCCTGGAGTCAGGAGGACCTGAGTTCAAATATGACCTCAGACACTTAACACTTACTAGCTATGTGACCTTGCGCAATTCACTTAATTCTAATTGTCTTGCCTTCCCCCCTCCAAAAAACAAAAAAAAAAGTATTAGAAAGATTCTTCAAATAATAGTATTATGACCTAAGTATTAAGACTTTTCAGAGACTTGGGAAGTTTGGGTGAGGAACCAGTACCTAGAGTAAAAGAAGTAGTGATACTCTCCTTTCCCAAGGCAGGAGACTAGGATAGAAACTTGAAGGAATGGTGCCCTCTTCCCACACTATAACAGTGTGAGGCTAATATGATGGAATGGTACTTCTCTTCCAACAAGAATATGTGGATTTGTCAGGAGATGTGCAAAATACCATGGTAACGTTCGTACCTCTCTACTTCCCATTCCCACAGAAGGCTGGAAATCAGACAGGAGATAAGAGTATCAAAATGGAAGCTCTCTGGGAAGTAGTGGCAGTTAGGTCAACTGAGTCCTGGTCCTAGAATCAGGAAGACCTGAATGCAAATCCAGATTCAGACACATTACTAACTGTGTGACCCTGATTATGTCACTTTACTTCTTCGACTTCCTAAACTACAAAATTAGGATGATAATAGCACCTACCTACCATGGTTGTTGTGAGGATCAAATGAGATAATATTTGTAAAGCACTCAACACGGTGGCAATGGCACATAGTAGGTACTATATAAATGGTAGCTGCTATTGTTGTTGTTAATTCCATAGAATTAACTACATGTCAACTAATTTTGGGACTAGATAACCTCTAAGGTCTCTTGCATCTCTGTGATTCAATGAAAGGATGGAAACAAATCAAATTTAATAGTTGAGGCATAGTCCATAAATTGAAACAATATTTTGATAAGTTGCACTCCAATAACATGAAATACTTAAGCTCATTTCCAATAATGTTCAATCAGCTTCAAAGGAGTACCATATGTAAGTACAGGGGAAAACCTGATTTAATCAGAACCATATAGTACAGAGTGAATAGGGCTTTGGCCCAGGAATCTAACATCTGCAGAGAGTGATACTTCCTCCCTGAGGCAACAACAGCCATTTAACCTTACCTCTTATTCCTCTGTTGGCCCACACTACACCCAGGCACCAACACCAAGGTTACGTCACTGTAACAGTGTTCTCTCCAGAACTTATTCCCCTCAAACTCCAAGAAGTTGAGGGCTAGATCACCCCTTCTCCTGGTGTTGCTATACTTACTATGCCACCACCAACTGCCTCCTATATCTCAACTATTATTCCCACAGGTATAAATATACACACACACACACACACACACACACACACACACACACACACACACACCCCACTTACACATAACACAAGATTACAGCTCTAACTTCATTAAATTCTTTACTATCAATGAATCTTTATGAAGAGGACCTAGCCTCAAACCACATTGATTCTGTCCTTTGTTATCTGCATGATCTTGGGCAAGTGATTTAATCTCATTGGGCCAAAGTTTCCTTATCCCTGAAATGAGTGGGTTATATTTGACCTCTAAAGGTTTCTTCTAGCTCTTAATCTATGATACTCTCAAATTAATAGCAAACTGCATAACCTTGAGAAAGTCATTTTGCCTACAGCTTACTTTCTTTGTTTGTAGAATGAGGGCATCTGATTGTATTATGACTAAAAGCCACTTCAAATTGAAATTTTATGTTTCTGTATTCAAAACATAGGTCATATACTATCCCTGTATGTTAATAGCTAAGGTGTGCTGAGTGAGCCTTACAAAAATAGCATAAGAGTACTCTCTCTAGCTAGAGAAGATCAAAAAGACTTATAATGAAATGGAGAGCACCTTTGGGTCTGGAGTAAGAAGACCTGAGTCCGAGTCTCAGTTCTTGGGCTTACTAATTGTGTTGACTTAGACAACTCACTAATAGAAATTTACCAAGCCCACGAGGTTTGAGGCCTCACAGTCATCTTAATTGATTGGCTTTCCTTCACCAAATAAATTACAAGGTTTTTCAGTTCTACTCTTACTTCTATCCACTTCTCACCACACATGATCACCACTCTGATTCAGGCCATCTTAATCACCTGGAGATTCAGCATTCTCTGCTTCACCCTCTGTACAATTTCCAAAAATGTTCCTAAAGGATAGGTCTGGTCATATAATCCCTGCAGTCCAAGAAGCTCTAGTGGCTCCCTATTGCCTCTAGAATAAAAAGTCATTCACAGTCTGGGTCCAGCTAACTTTTGAGGCTTAGCATATATTATCTCCTTCCACACACTATATGTCCAGGCAAATTGGCACTTACATTTCTTCATTCACATCTCTAAGTCTTTGCATAAGTTGTTTTCATGCATGCAATTCATTTACTCTCTACTACTGTCTCTTAGAATTCCTAGCTGATTTCAAAGCTTAACTCAATGGCATCTTCCATAGGAAGCCTAACATGTTTCCTTCAGTTTTTATGTCTGCCCTCCCAGAAATTACTTTGTATTTTTTTCTCTGTTTGTGTTATTATTTTTCAATAGAATATAATCTTCTTAAGGGCAGAGTTTGTTTTATTTTCTTTATATCCCTAGCATCTATGTAGATCAGTGTAGTAGGTGGTTAATAAATGCTTATGAAGTGATCAAGTCTCAGTTTCCTCATGAATATAATGTGGGCAATAACACATGGAAAACACATTCCAGGATCATTCATAATGATCCAATAGATTTGTGAGAAAATGTACATAAAGCACTATGATCAACAAGATGCTGCAAGCCTACTGGGACAAATTTGAAAAAAAAAAAGAGGAGGAAATTGCTTAAACACAGAAAGCAATCGACAGTGCAAAAGTACTGTTAAAAAGGAAAGAGAAATGAGTAGTGTGATACAATGAAGTACTAACAGAAGTAGTTCATGAAGAATGTGAAAAGTGATTTGGTACAACAGAAAGAATGTCAGATTAGAAATCAGTTCAGATCTTCGTTCTTCTGCTACTACCTATGTGACCTTGGACAAGTTATTTAACTTGTTTGGGTCTCAGCTTCCTTACTTACAAAATGGGAGAGTTGGACCAAATAACCAAATCTCTTTCAGTTCTTAGGCCATGAACTTGGCTCCAAGAACTCTAGGAAAACATGTGATTCAGAAACCGTGAAGCATGCATTGAATACAAGTTAGCAGAAAAATAGAAAATAATGCTTAACTTTAAAGATGAATTGGATTAGCCAAGAGAAGGAAGGGGGGAAGCCAAAGTTTGATTTACCTTTGATTCCCTTGAGCTTTGATTCCCTTCAAGTATGTAAAAAAAGCTAAGAGCACATGCTGTCTTTCTCTTCTTAGGCATAAGGAGAGGGGGGGAAAGAAGAGAGCAAAATTTATTAGTAATAGTCTGATCTACTTCTTTAATTTAAAGAAATTCTCAAAATGTTGATTCATAATTTATTGTAATGATATAATGTTCAATATAAGGGATGCATAGATTGAGGTTGGATTCACATTTTTTTACCTCTAAAGGAACACCCTACTCCCTTAGAAATAATGTATGTGACCTACTATACCTAGATGACATTGGATTGAGTGTAAGGATCCAAACCTTTTCATTATCTCTCATTTCTTGTCAACCTAGAAGATTAGTACCATAAATGGCTAAAGGAGAGAGCAAATAATTGCTGGTAAGAGTCAAAAGCCTGATGTTGAGGTCCCAAACAAAAAAAGAATGGATGGTGTTCCAGTGAAGAAAAGCATGGAATCCCAATCACCACCTCCTTCTTTTGAATCTCTATGGTTCATTGCTGAATGATAAAATCATTGCCTCCCAGGAGAGATCATGCATTATGATTCTGTTTCCCAAGGTTATGCTCTCACTTCTCTCAGGAATATGGCAAGAACAACTGTAACATATGGAAGTATTTCCACATTGTAAGTTATTCAGAAGAGAAAAAAATCTTAAAATAAAAAAGGCCTGTGAATTGAAAATACTGGCAAATGAAATATGCATTTTCAGATGTTCTTAGAATGACCAAATGCAATGCTTATGTGAGGGGTATCTTGCCAACATTAAAAATTCCCTCATGGGTGGGAGCAAGCAGTGCAATGCTGAAAAAAGTACAAAGAGCTCTTTCTAGAATTGCTTGACTCAGAATGCTAGTACTCCCTCATTCCTTTGCTGCTTTGGGAAAGTCACTGCCATCATAAACGATTGCCTAATCCATAGCCAAGTAATCAAATATTGTAAGCATCTGCACACACAAAAGAGAAACAAACAAAACAAAAGCAAATGAAAAATCCTCAATGCCTTAATTTACAGACCAGGCTGATACCTGGAGAAAAGAAAGAAAACTGACCCAAGGTCTTGCAATTGTGGAATGGTCTTCTGGAACACTACTGTCAGTGATTTAAAATACCTGCTGGAGAGTGCAAAGACCAACATGTACTATGTACCCAGCAGGTTTTCCTGAAGGAAGCCCCTTGGAATGAGAGTTAGAATGGATAATGGAATCTATGTAATGGAGGAACAGTGTAGCACCGTGTCTGCTAGAATATAAAGGTACATGGATATTTGGGACATTTGTAAGAAGTGATTATGATTGATCTTACAGTTAGGTTTTGTTAAGGAGAGAATAGGAACACCAGAATTATAAAATATATTAAATCCTATAACAGAAGACATTTGTTTTCTCTGACTGTCAATACAGACAACAGGAGAGCAGCCTCTTAGGTCCTGATGGATGGGTAAGGTCCACAAAACTGTCTGTTCTTTAGAGCCTAGCCTCAGTGCTGAGTTACTTCTATTCTAAACATATACTTGTCCTCTTGCTTAGACTTCCTTTTGAGGGTTTGGGGTGGAGAAATCTTCTATTCCCACAATTTATAAATGATAGAAATTTCCTTTTGCCATGGCCCTGGGCAGGATTGACGATGGTGGGAATCCTTGTTCCTTGTTTCTCAGTCTCTAGTGGCTCACTGACTGTGGGAACATCAGGTATAGAAATTAAATTAGGTATATAGAGCAAAGCCCTAGCTTTCCCCTATAAAATCTATGCCTCTTTCTTGCCTTGGTGTTGCCCAATAGGCTGGTTACTCTGTCATAAGACTATCACAGCAGTTTTTCTGGTGTTAAACCAATTCTCTAGTTTAGATGTGGACAATCCCATAAGAGGGGCCTTGAATTGTATTGTGAAAAAGGATGAAGTCTCCAAGAATCCAACACACTTAACAGAAGTAGTAACAGCTTAGCATACCCTGGGAGTAACAAACAGGAGGCACCCTTTCAAAAGGAACAATATCCTGCCTCCATTCTCCTCCTGCTGCAGCTAAAAGAACATACACCAAAGTTCTTGCATCTCCACCACTCAAACAATTGAAAATTTACTTTAGTTTTTCCCCTTGCAGCAACTAAAACATGGCTATATTCTTTTATTCCTAAACCTTTCTGGTCTCTGTGTTCACTCTTGTCATAGAATGTAACTGTCTTAAGTTATCCTTTATGCCTTCCTGAGTTGGTTAACATGTACCTGTAATAAAGGATTACTGTTTCCACCATTCATTTACTTGTGTGACTCATTTACGAAGGTCTATAATTCCCAAATTCTTATAGTGGAAGGGCGGCAATTGATAAATCTTAACCTATTACGAAAGCCTGTTCACACCAAATCCAAAATATGTTAATAATTAACAACATGAAATTGAACACTCTCCAAAAGGTCTTCTGAAGAATGAAGGAAAGAATTAAGTAAGTACGAACTACTAATCTGATAGGTGCTGCCATAGAAAATAAAATAATGCAAAGATTCAAATAGAGGCACAAAGACTACAACAAATCAATGGATGATGAATAAGAGTCCTTTGAGAATTTACTGAGGAATAAAGGTGGTATCCAAAAAGGAGAGGAATCAGTAATCTCAAAGTATTCTCAAGTATAAAAAAAGTGCTGCACTATGGATTAAACTTCACAGCTTCTGGATGATCTGAAGCAAAGTCTGTAGTAATTATTTTATCTGTATTTAGTGGTTCAATTTAGTCGATGTTCTTTACCAAAATGCCCAGAGAAAATCAATTATAATGAGGTCATTGGTCATATCTTTTTTTGACAATATGGCTCACATTTCTATACCACTTCAAGATTTGCAGTATTGGTCAGGAAAACCTAAGCTGAAATCTGGGCTCAAACACTGACTAGCTGTGTGACCCTGGACAAGTCACTTAATTCCTCTGTCTCTTTCCTCAGTGGTAAAATGGAGACAATAATAGCACCTACCAGTCATGATGGTTATGAAGATCAAATGAGATATTTGTAAGGTCCTTATCAAAAAGGTACATTGGGAACATAACAAAGGCTTGTTTCCTTTTTTCTCCCCTTGTAACAGTCCCAAGAAGCAAAGTATCATAGGTATTATTATCCTAATTTACAGATGAGGAAATTGAGTCTCTTAGAAGATAGGCAACTCGTCCAGTGTCTTAATATAGTGTTAGTGCCTGATTTTAAATCCAAGAAGAGCATGTCGAGAAAGTTTTCATTATACTATGCTGTATATTTAAAAGTATAAAATAAAGTAAATGATTTAAATAAAACAATAAAAATCTTATCAGAGGAAAAAAATATTCTGCAGCAGGTCTCTTAAGTCTTGAATTCTCTGGAAGAAATCTAAGTTGTCATAGCAATGTTACTATTATTACATACTTTGTATTTAATTATCATTGGATTTATTGTGACTCTCCTTCCCTCCCCTGTAGAATGTTAGGTTGGAGATTATTTTGTTTTTTAAGTCTCCAATGCCTAGCACAAAGGGGAAAGGAGCACATAGGAATTGGACCTGTGATTTTGTTCATCTCGGTATTTAAAAAGTCCCTTTACCAATTCACGTAGACACCTACTATCTTAAAAAGTTGTCTAGAGAATTGAGAAGTTAAGATATTTCCCCAGGGTAACAGTCAGTAAGTACCAAAAGCAGAAGCTGAACTCATATCTTTCTAGCTTCTGAGGTCAATTGCTATCCACTGCGCTATATTGCCTCTCTGCCTTATACATAGTAAGAGTTTTAAATTGGCTGCTTAATTGTGTTTACATTTGACAGAATTAAAAGACAAGGAACTATGATGGATTGTATATTGCAGGAGATCCTTACATAAAATAAACATTGAATTGTACTGTTTCTGAGATGCTTTCCAATTATGTTTTTCTATGATTTTATTGTTCTAAAAGCAGAGAATATCATGAGGTATTTAGTCTGGGAATGCAGTCTGCAATTCTGCCAGAAGGAAAAAAAAAAAGAAACTCTTCTGCCTTTCACCAGAGGCATATGACTTTGATACCTCTTTTTAGTCTGGAAATGACCCTTGAAAAAACACAGTTCTGTGTTTGAGATACTGTAGAGTCAAAAAGGTTCCAAAAGATTAAAACATATCAAAGGCTACTATTTTTGAAAGTTGCAACCAAGAAGATATCAACATCTTATAAATCATATTTTAATATCTCTCAAAGATTTTTGTAGTCTGGATATGTAGTCTATGTAGGTAACAAGAGTATCCTGGATGAAAACATAGTAAAGGGAGAAGAGAAAGAACACTCAACTGAATTACATGTATAGAGAAGTAAGAAACCATTGCTGATTTCAAAAAAAGTACTTGACTTGAAAAAATAAAATGTATGGCCTACCATGTTTATGTTAAAAATCTCATATAACAGTACTCAAGCATTACTCATGAAAAGAAAATTTTCAAGGATATACTGAATAATAATTTGAATCAAGGCATAAAAGAGAGAGACACATGCTTGCCAAAACTTTTTGTCACCATTATGGGGTGATGTCCAGCATAAGCCCATTTGCAAAGGAGATTGTCTACTCATTTCAAAGACTTTAGGTGCTTAACTTCACAGATGACATTACTCTAATTGCATGCAGCCCTGGAAAATTTTGAAGGTCTCATTTTTGAGAGCCATAGCTGCTGAAAAGGTCCTCTCCCCTCCCTTCTCTTCCTTTCTCCTCTCCTCCTGAGGGCGTTCTGCCCAAAAGGTCCTTTACTGGCTAGATTTCTTAAGCCTTAAATCCAATTCACTCTGGATCTCATGTATTGGACAACCCTAGGTCCCTACCCAAGCACCCCTTCATGGTTATTTTTTGGACCTTCCTGGCTCAGAGTGAATATAAATAGTAACTGTTTCTCTTTTGGCCAGCAACCCTAAAGATCTTTCCCTCCCAGTTTGATTTCTTTTTTCCTTTGATTAAAGAGGTCATCCTTTGATAGGCCTCTTAAAGAGGCCTATTCTCTGAATGGGCGTCATCCCACTCAAAGTGAGAGCCTGAAAAAAACCTTAATTTAAAAGGGTCAGGGTCTCCCACTGCATCCAGGTCATATCTAATCTTCCTGGTTAATATCTGACCAGATGGTGTTGGAAGAGAAAGTAAGGCTGTTGATTTTGTACATCTCTCCCTCACTTAGATCAAAGTCAATTGCAACTCATGTCATCATCCCCCTGGCGTTATGGTACTCTTCCAGAATGAAGGACAATACAACCTGCTAAAAAGGTATCAGCCCAGTGTAGTGGCAATCACACTGGCATATTCAGGATAGCTGCTAGCACAGATTCTTATATCTGTTTTACTAGGAGAGATAGCTGTTTAAGGTGTCAAAGATCTTTTTTTAAATTATATTCACTAGTTCAGGGGAAAAGTCAGCACTCTGAATTTTAAAGAAAATATAAGCATAGAAATAAAGACCAACAAACAGGGCTCTGACTCTCTGAATCAGAGCAATAGAAAGCCTTTACTTCTAAGCAATTGCAATGGCAAGCAAAGAAGTACTTAGCATCTTGTTTCAGCTACTTAAGTATTTAGCGCCTTGTTTGAGTTCAAGTGTGTTTGAGCCTTGCCCTGATTATATCAAATCTTAATTAAGAAATAGAACTTGTGAATCCCACAGTGGGAGGAACTTGCTCATGCAATGGGGAGGAGCTAATGACCATATATAAGGAGAAGCCCAAGCTAGGAAAGAGCAGAACTGAGAAGGAAACTCTTGTGGTGGCAGAGTTGAGAAGGAGAAAAAGTGGTATCCTGACACTCTGTCTGTTCTGTCTGTGTTGATTTTTATTTGTAACACTTTGTGCAGAAGCCCTGGGACCTTAATGGAATCCCTGAAAGAGAATTTTCTGATTGTCTTTTTACAGAAGTCCTGGAGGAGGGTTTCAGAGGTCCTGGGACTTTACTGATGATTTGTGTTGATCTCTCAGACCTTGTTTGTGGGACTGCATTCATTTCTATGTTGATGATTTGTGTTGATATCTTGGACTTTGCTTGTGGGCCTCTGCTGATTTCACAGGCAGAGAGTGAATTGATGATGGTGCTGGCAATGTATATGAATGCTATTTTGACTCTGTTAAGCTTTGTCTTCCCAGAAACAGAAACTGTGAAGGACTTGAGGCAGATTGTACACTGATCTTCAATATGGAACTGGACGAGGAGCTGAGAGCTGCCTACCTGTGAATCCAGGTGACCATTGGGTAGATTCAGGCAGGAGCTGGACCCATGGAAGAGGAACCATAGAATTTGAGAGCCAGCCTCCAGTCAACATGAAAAGATCTCTCCTTGTGTGCATAATGCTGATTGAGAAGATGATGATTTACTGTGGCCTAGGGGTGGGAGAGCTCTGTACTCTGTACCTTGTACCTCTTATGGATAATTGAGTTAAGGATGATTGGAAACTAATCTCCAATCAAGAAGAAAGAAGACTTTTTGACTGAGAGATTAAGACAATATGAGGTAGGGGTGGAGAACTTTGACTTTGAACTTTGTGTCCCTTAGCTAGGCTTGCTCCTTAAGGACAATTGAGTTAAGGACTTACTGAATGATTGTACTTTGTGTCTCTTCAGGAGGCCTGCTCCTTAAGAATGATTGAGTTAAGGACTTACTGAATGATATATTTTGCTTAAAACTATATGGCCACTTTGGTGAAAACTACATGGCCATTTTAGTGATAACTTGTTATGTTATAACATTGTGAATGTTGTACTTTGGTTTCTGTGAATGTTTTGCTTTAATTTGCTCTTGAATAAATAGAGAGTTCACTATACCATGTGATCAGAACCTTAAAGCTATTCACAGCAGCAGTCCTCTGGAAAGCTGATCTTGCTTGCCTTTAGAGCAATCAGGGAGAGCAAATCTCAAGCAGGGAATCACAAGATCCTTTTCATAAGCAAGCCCCCAAATCAAAGTACCAACTCAGAGTATATATACACTTCTCAGAGCCAGAAGGCATCACAACCCTCTTGACTGGGTGCCTTATTAGAAATTAGCAAAAGGTGTGAAAGCCTTCCCACAAGCAAGTATCCCTTAAGTAAGGATTACTTAATGGGTTCCCTGTGAGGCCTATTAATGGGTGGGGGAAGATCTTACATTACACCTAGCCACACACATTAAGAAAAAAAAACAATTAAGGCATTTGTTATGATTGTGCTCATAAACAAACAGAAAATAAAAACTTTGTAATTCAGTTCATTTTCAATTTAGTTTCAATTCAGTCATGTAGATATGGTGCATTTGGGTAAAGCAGTGGAACCAGAATTGATAAGGAGGAAATGATCAAACTGAAATTCATTCAGAAATAGTGCTATCGTTTCAGTGACCCACATCTGTCCATTGTCACAAAATCTGAGATTTCCTTTATTTTTAAGCCAATCTATTCTTTACCTATACTCTCCTAGTGATGTTATGATGACAAATGATAGAATATCAGAAATTCAGAAAAGTCAATATTGTAGATGACCCAAATGGCAATGGAAAGACAATGGTCTTAAGTAGGTCATAAGAAGTAACAAATGCTGACATTGCACTAAAAAGGCGATATAATTGTACATGGCTCAAAAGAGATAAGCCAGTAAAATAGTATGGCAAACATCTTTGACAAGCATCTCTTTCTGTGACATTTTTCTTGATTTTTATATCCAGAAGATTTTTGGATAAACTTATTTCAGTGCTTGATTTGCTCAAATAATTTTTTTTTATTATTATCTTCATTTAACCTCAGGAAACTCTCTAAGGACATGAGTATCAGAGAAGTTGCCAACCTGAATTAATAAAGGGAGCTTTCTCATCCAAGAGGTTCCTGCATCAATGAATCACATGTTTAGTTTGTATCTTTTTCTCAGTCAACAAAAGAAATCTTGTTGGAGGACACCTTTTTGTAACTGTTAATTTTATACTATTTTGTTAGGAAAATAAAGTTACACGGTACTATTTTATATTATGTGTACCTCTCAGTCAATAGTGCGACTATGAAGATGTAATTTGATATAGAGAATCAAATGTGAAATCCAGCCTAATATTTCATTAATATTTTCAGTCTTCAATCTGTAAACATAAAGTTAATTATTAAGTCTGCTATTAATTTTAACTTACCAAATATGACAATTTTATGAGCCAATGAAGTAATA
>CM053582.1:187383464-187392274 GCA_028627135.1 Pseudochirops cupreus | reverse complement strand
GTACAGGATCTGCAAATACTTTCACATTGTACAGTAGTCTGGTTGTATAGAAGGGTTGTAACGAATGGAGTGAAAAATGGGAAAAAAGAAAGAGAACTAAACATGAAAAAGAACGATAGTATGTAGATTGCTTCAGTCTCCATTTAAACTCTGTTCTTTCTAGATCTTCCTCTGAATGTAGATTATCTCCTTCCATCCTGAGACTTGTAGAGTTGTCTTATAACTGTGCATTGCTGAGAAGAGTCCAGTTTTTCAAAGTTGGTCATCACACATACGATGTGTCTGTGATTGTGAACAAATTTTTCCTGGTTCTGCTCTTCTCACTTAGCATCAGTTTGTATATGCCTTTCCAGGTGAATATGAAGACCATCTCCTCCCCATTTCTTACAGCACAATAGTATTCCATTACATTGATATACCACAACTTTTTTAGCCATTTCCCAATTGATGGGCATCCCCTCAATTTCCAGTTTTTTGCCACCACAAAGAAAGCTGCAATAAATATTTTTCTACATATGGGTCTTCATCCCACTTCTATGAGCTCTTTGGGATACAACCCCAGAAGTGGTATTATAGGATCAGAGGGTATGCAATTATTTATAGCCCTTTGGGGATAGTTCCAGATTGCTCTCCAGAATGGTTATATCAGTTCACAGCTCCACCACCAATGCATTACTGTTCCAATTTTTCCACATCCTCTCCAGCACTTGTCATTTTCCCATTTTGTCATCTTAGCCAATCTGACTGGTGAGATGTGGTACCTCAAAGGTGTTTTGATTTGCATTTCTCGAATCAATAGTGATTTAGAGCATTTTTTCATATGCTTATTGATATCTTTACTTTCTACCTCTGAAAACTGCCTGTTCATATTTTTGATCATTAATTCCCTGTATATTTAAGAAATGAGGCCTTTATCAGAGATATTGGTTGTAAAAATTCTTTCCCCATTTCCCATTTCCCTCTGAATCTTGGTTACATTGGCTTTGTTTGTACAGAAACTTTTCAATTGAATGTAATCAAGATGATTCATTTTGCATTTTATAATGCTCTCCAACTCTTCTTTGGTCATAAAATCTTCCCTACTCCATAAATCTGACAGGTAAACTATTTCTTGCTTCCCCAGATTATTTACAGTATAAGCCTTTATACCTATATCATGCACCATTTAGACTTGATTTTGGTATACAGCATTAGATGATGGTCTACACCCAGTTTCTGCTGTACTATATTCCAATTTTCCCAGCAGTTTTTGTCAGATAGTGAGTTCTTATCCCAGAAACTGGGGTCTTTGGGTTTATCAAATAGTAGATTACTATAATCATTGACTACTGAGTCTTTTGTACACAATCTATTCCATTGATCTACTCCACTATTTCTTAGCCAGTACCAAGCAGTTTTGATGACTGCTGCTTTATAATACAGATTAAAATATGGCTAGGCCACCTTCCCTAGCATTTCTTTACATTAATTGCCTTGATATTCTGGACTTTTTGTTCTTCCAAATGAATTTTGTTACTATTTTTTCTAGTTCTATAAAGTAATTTTTTGGTAGATTGATTGGTACAGCACTAAATATGTAATTTAATTTAGGTAAAATTGTCATTTTTATTATATTAGTTTGACCCAGTCATGAGCAATTGATGTTTTTCAAATTAGTTAGATCTGATTTTATTTGTGTGAAAAGTGTTTTGTAGCTGTGTTCATAAAGGTCCTGGGTTTGTTTCGGCAGGTAGATTCCCAAATATTTCATAATGTCTACAGTAACTTTAAATGGGATTTCTCCTACTATGTCTTGCTGTTGGACTTCGTTGGAAATATGTAGGAAGGCTGAGGATTTACGTGGGTTTATTTTACATCCTGCAACTTTGCTAAATTTATTTATTGCCTCAAGAGTTTTTTACTTGATTCTCTGGGATTCTCCAAGTACATCATCATATCATCTGCAAACAATGATAGCTTAGTCTCTTCTTTGCCTAATTTGATTCCTTTGATTTCTTTTTCTTCTTTAAATGCTACTGCTAACATTTCTAGTACCAGATTGAATAAGAGAGGTGATAGTGGACAGCCTTGTTTCATTTCTGATCTCATTAGAAGTGCTTCTAGTTTAGGGCCATTGCATATACTTGTTGATGGCTTTAAGTAGATGCTACCTATTATTTAAGGAAAACTCCATTTATTCCTGTACTTTCTAGTGTTTTTAATAGGAATGGATGTTGTATTTTGTTCAAAGTTTTTTTCTGCATCTCTTGAGATAATCATATGATTTCTGCTACTTTTATTGTTGATATGATCAATGATATTGATGGTTTTCCTAATACTGAACCATCCTTGCATTCCTGGAATAATCCAAGCTGATCAAAATGTATTATTCTTGTGATAAATTGCTGTAGTCTTTGTGCTAGTATTTTATTTAAAATTTCTGCATTTATATTCATGAGGGAGATTGGTGTATAATTTTCTTTCTCCATTTTGTCTCTCCCTGATTTAGGTATCAGTACCATATTTGTGTCATAAAAACAACTTGGTAAGACTCCTTCCTCACCAATTTTCCCAAATAATTTGTAGAGTATTGGGATCAATTGATCTTTAAATGTTTGATAGAATTCACTAGTAAATCCATCTGACCCTGGGGATTTTTCCCTAGGAAGTTCTCTGATAGCTTGTTCAATTTCTTTTTCTGTGATGGGCTTATTTAAGTAATTTACTTCCTCTTCAGTTAATCTGAACAATTTAAATTTTTGTAAATATTCATCCATTTCACTAAGATTGTCAAATTTATGTTCACACAATTGGGCAAAATAATTCCTAATTATTGTTTTAATTTCCTATTCATTGGAAGTACATTCACCCTTTTCATTTTTGAGACTCGAAATTTGGTTTTCTTCTTTCTTTTTTGTTATCATATTGACTAAAGGTCTATCAATTTTATTGTTTTTTTCATAAAACTAACTCTTAGTTTTATGTATAAGTTCAATAGTTTTCTTATTTTCACTTTTATTAATCTCTCCTTTGTTTTTCATTATTTCTAATTTAGTACTTAATTGAGGATTTTCAATTTGTTCTTTTTCTAACTTTTTCAATTGCGTGTCCAATTCATTGATTTTCATTTTTTCTAATTTTTTCATGTATGCATTCAGGGATATAAAACTTCCCCTAAGAATTGCCTTTTCTGCATCCCATAAGTTTTGGTATGATGTCTCATTATTGTCATTCTCTTGAATGAAGTTTTGATTGTTTCTATAATTTCTTGTTTCACCCACGAATGCTTTAGAATTAAATTATTTAGTTTCCCATTAGTTTTTTGCCTATCTTTGCATGGCCCTTTATTGCATATAATTTTTTTTGCATGATGATCTTAGAATAATGCACTTAATAATTCTGCCTTTCTGCACTGAATTTGAGGTTTTTATGCCCTAGTACATGGTCAATTTTTGTGTATGTGCCATGTACTGCTGAGAAGAAGCCATATTCCTTTTTATCCCCAGTCAGTTTTCTCCAGAAATCTATTGTGTCTAGCCTCTCTAAGATTCTATTTGCCTCCTTAACTTCTTCCTTGTTTATTTTGAAGTTAGATTTATCAAGTTCAGAGAGGGGGAGATTGAGGTCCCCCACTAGTCTTGTTTTGCTGTCGATTTCTTCCTTTAATTCCCTTGACTTTTCCTCTAGGAATTTGGATGCTATACTGCTTGGTGCATACATGTTAAGTAATGATATTGCTTCATTCTCAATGGTCCCTTTTAGCAGGATGTAGTTTCCTTCCTTATCTCTCAATTAGCTAAATTTTTGCTTTTGCTTTGTCTGAAATAAGGATTGCTACCCCTGCTTTTTTTACTTTCACTGAGGCATGATATATTCTACTCAATCCTTTTACTTTTACCCTGTGAGCATCCTCTTGTTTCAAATGTGTTTCTTGTAGACAGCATATTGTAGGATTGTGGTTTTTAATCCATTCTTCTATCAGCCTCTTTTTTATGGCAGCGTTCATCCCATTCACATTCACAGTTATGATTACTATCTGTGACTTTCCCTCCATCTTATTCCCTCCCTTGGGTATATCTTTGCGTCTTCCTTTTCCCTTCCCCTCCTTAAGAGTTCTCCTTTTGACCACTGCCTCCCTCACCATTCCTTTCCTGTGTCCCCCTCTCTGTACTTACCCTTTCCCCTTGCTATTATTTCTCTCCCTACTGATCACCCTTCCCCTTCTTACACCCCTCCCCTCCTTATCCCTCCTACTATGTGTAGGGCACAATAGATTTTTATTCTTATCAGAGTATGTTATTCCCTCTTTGAACCCATAACAATGCTAGTAAATTTCATACAGTGCTTCTCTCCCTCCCTCTTTTCCTTCTATTGTTATGAGTTTTTGTTTCTTTTCATGTTATAATCTAAATTTAACTATTTGTATTGATCCCTCTTTAAAAGAGAACCAGAGTAATGATCATATGATGCTCATCTCCTTCCTTCCCTCCCCTCCACTTCAGTATTTTTTATGCCTCTTCTTGTGACATAATTTACCATCTTTTGCCTCTACCTTTCCTTTTTGCCCATTATAATCCCTTTCTTCCCCTTAATAGGGTTTTTTTTTAAATCTTCAGATTAGTTCACTTATAGCCACACCCTCTTTCTATGTACATCCCTTTTAAGTGTCACAGTACTTATACAAATTTCAGTATTGACAGTTATCTGCTTCACATAAATGGATGTAAACAGTTTGCTCTTATTGAATCCCAAATTATGTGCATGTGTGAGCATCTGTGTATGTATGTGTATGTGTGAGTGTATGTTTTCCTTGTTTTCCTTTTTATGTCTTTCTTGGGTCTTATAAGTGGAGATTGAACTTTCCATTGACCTCAGGCTTTTCCATAAGGAATGTCTGGAAGTCTTTTATTTCATTAAATGACCATCAACTTGCCTGAAAGAATATGCTCAGTCTTGCCATGTAGTTGATCCTTGGTTGCAGTCCTAGGTCTTTTGTTTTATGAAATATCACATTCCAATCTCTCCAGTCTTTTAATGTAACAGCTGCTAAATCCTGTGTAATTCTGACTGTGGTTCTATGATATTTGAATTGTTTGTTTTTGGCTGCATTCAGTATTTTCTCCTTGACCTTCTAGTTCTGAAATTTGGCTATTGTATTTCTTGGAGTTTTCAATTTGGGATCTCTTTCAGGAGAAGATTGGTGAATTCATTCAATAACTATTTCCCCTTCTGATTCTAGGACCTCAGGACAGTTTTCTTTGACAATCTCTTGGAGGATACTGTCCAGGCTGCTTTTTTCATCACGGCTTTCTGGTAGGCTGATAATTCTTAGGTTATCTCTCCTGGATCTGTTTTCCAGGTCAGTTGTTTTTACAGTGAGATATTTTGCACTTTCTTCTAATTTTTCAATCTTTATGTTTTGTTTGACTGGCTCTTGCTGCATCATTGAGTCCTTAGCTTCAGTTTGACTTATTCTAATTTTTAGTGAATTATTTTCCTCAATTAGTTTCTGAAGTTCCTTTTCCATATGTTCAGTTTTCATTTGGGGGGAGGTATTTTCTCCAGTTAGATTTTGGACCTCCTGTCCTAGTTCTCCAATTTTACTTTTTAAAGATTTGTTTTCTTCAGTGATGATTTTTTCCAATTTGGTCACTGTAGATTTAAAATTACCTCCTACCTATCTAATTTCATTTTTTAAATCCCTCTGGAGGTCCTCCAAGAATGCTTTTGGGACTTGAGACCAATTCACATTTCCTTCTGTAGTCTTTATTGTGTGTATAGAGTCTGTGTTACCTTCTGAATTTGATTGTTCTTGCTTACTATTAAAAGATTTGATGGTCCTAGCCTTCGTAGTTTCCTTCTTCCCCATTGTGGTTGCCTATGTCCTGGATTTTTAGAGTGGATATCTGCTTCTGGGGTGCAGAAGTATTGAACTTCTCAGGTCAGGAGGTAGGTATTTGGTTGTTCACTTAATGAGCTGTAGCACCTGAGTATGTAGACAGAGTCTCTCAGTGTTTCCAGGACTCTCAGTGTTTCCCCTGAGTTACCCTGAGGCTTACAGAGTAACCTGTGGGGGAGGTGTGGTCTGGCTCCTTCAGGTTTCCACCTCTGTGTCTCTGGCTCAGGCAGGCTCGGCTCAGGAAGGCTCAGTAGCAGGAGGCCAGCAGAAGGGCAGGGCAGAGCTCCAGTCTGCTGATTGTCCAGGTGATGCTAAAGTACACCTGGGCTTTTGTTGTTACTGTTTGCTGGCTCCACCCTCCTAGGCTTAGACTCCTTACTGTCTCCCTTCCCCTTTCCTTAGTGACATCCAAGCCTGTGGCTGTTTCCACTAATTCAAGATTTTATTCTGGGTGGGGCATTTAACTCTAGACTTTTCTGGGTCAGGGAGGGGGGAATCAGAGCAACTAAATTTTATTCCTCCATCTTGACTTCTGGAAGTTCAGGTATGTAATTTTTAAACATCCAGGCTGCAGGCTGGTAGCCCCAAGAAAAGCTGCTGACCCTGCTGTGTTTTCTCCTACCCAGCTCCGGACATGATCTTCTGTACTTCCAGTGCCTTTTCTATTACAGGATGTTACTCCTCTCCCCCATCTCAATATCGGCACAACTTTAGCATTCTGCAAATAGCAAAAATTAAAGAAAATGGTCGTTTGGGAATTATCCATGGTGAGGGTTTGGCAAAACACACACACATACACACACGCATGCGTGCATGCGTGAGTGAGTGAGTGTGTGTGTGTGTGTAAACCTCCTGGATGGCAGAACATTGTTAATATTTCTTCTTCTGTGTCTTTTAATTCAAAAGAAACAGAGATCCAAGATCAAGGAAAGAATATTTGAGGTCATCTAATTTAGTTCCCTTATTTTACAGACAAGAACATTGAGTCTTGACATGCTTAAGCAACTAGTCTGGCACATGTTAAGCACTTTAGAAATATTTATTCAGTGATTACCCACAGTTACACAAACAGGTAAGAAGCATCACATGCAACATTTGATCCTGCATCCTCTGGAAGCCAGAGTCAATGTTATTTTTTTTTTCTCTTAAACTATGCAGCCTCCACACATAATAGGCATTTAATAAACACTTGTTAATTGCTTGATCAAGCGCCTTATGCTTTCCAGACCACTTTGGTCACAACATACTTATTGGTAATACAAGTAACATTTTCCTCATTTTTCAGATGAGAAAACTGAGGGTAGAAGACTTTCCCACGGCCACATAATTCTTAAGATTCTGTAGCAAGTTTTTAATCCAGATCTATTGATTCCAAGTCTAGCCCTTTTCCCACTGTAGTACATTACAATTAACATGAGCTGTGAAAACATTTAGAAATTATAAAATAGATTGTTATTTATATAAAGTAAATGAGGAAACTGAGTTCAGAGAAACAAAGTAATCAGCTAGTCAGCAAGTGTTTATTAAGTGCTTCCAGTGTCAAACACTGTGCTACCTGATGGGTATACAAGTAAAGGTAAAACATAGCCCCTGTCTTCAAGAAATAAATACATACACAAAACTACCCACGTTACACACAAAATATACACAAAGTAAATGAGAAGCAATCTGAAAGGAGAAATTACTAGCACCAGGGGGAATCAGAAAAGACCACCTGCAGAAAGTGGGAATTCAGTTGAGTAGTGAAGGAAACCAGAGAAACTAAGAGGTGAAGAGCAGTATCCCACGCTTGGGACTCAGTCAGTACAAAGATTCAAATATAGTAGATGCAGTAACCACTTCAAGGAATATCAATAGGCCAGTATAACTGTATCATAGCATACGTGGATGGGAGAAATGTGAAAAGTGTTTAAACTGGAAGGACAAGGCCATAGGATGACAAGTTTTAAGCACCAAAAAGAATTTATATTTGCTCCTGGAAGTAACAGGGATCTAATAGTACTCATTCAGCAGGAAGATAGGAAGGTTTGTGTTACATAATCACCATGGCAACTGAATGGAGGAGGGATTTGAGTGGAGAGAGAGTAGAGTCAGATTGACCCCTTAAAAGGCTATTGCAGTAGACCAAGGAGATGGTGGTGAGAACCTGTGCTAGGCTAGCAGTTATGTGATTGGACAGAAAGCAAAATATACAAGATATGTTTTGAAGGTAGAAACTAAGATTTGGCAACATATTTGGCATGTGTGGGGCTGTTCAACACTAAGAAGTCAAGAATTTTTTTACAGCCCTCAACAGCAATATGGAAATTCAGAAGATTGAAGGATTTAGGAGAAAGATAATGAGTTTGAGATGCCTACAGGACATGTATTGTGAATTATCCATAATTTAGTTGGTAATGCACAACAGAGGAAAGAACAGGAATGTATTTGTAGATCTGATAATCATTTGCATGAAGGTTAAATGTGAATAATGGGAGCTAAAGAGATCACTTTGTGAAATAGTATAGAGAGAAAAAGGAAGCAGTACTAAGGCAAAGATTTGGAAGAAATCCATGGTTAGTGGGTGGGGGTGAGGAGAGGAAATATGATCCGGAAGATCTGAGAGTGATCTGGAGAGAACAATGTTATGAAAACCTAAAGAAAAGTGAGCACATGGGTGTGTCAAATGCTCTAAAAATGCCCAGCAATATAAGGACTAAGAAAAAGTCATTTGAATAGGCAAATGAGGGATCATTGGCAACTTTGGATAAGTGAATTTCAGTTGAGTGATGAAATGAGTTCATGGACACAACTCATTTGTAGCAGAGCCAGGATTATTACTCAGATCCTGACTTTTTACAATTACTTGTTAATTAATAGACATCAACTACCTAACCCAAAAAAGAAGTCCCTCCCCCTCCATTGGCCTGCAGTAGTGTTCAAAATATAATTT
>CM053582.1:187375964-187378464 GCA_028627135.1 Pseudochirops cupreus | reverse complement strand
GGAGACCTCAAATTTCAGAGGTTCTGCCCAACCAGCTAACCCAGAAAACCTATCCCCCAGCTCAGATAACACCATGACCCAAATGTGGTAAGATATTTGTTGTGCTTTTAGGAATAAAATCTAAAAGGTCAAAGTTAGTTCCCTTAGCTTCAAGTTGACATGGCTTCCTCTCTATTCTTCTTATGCTAAGAAGCATTCATTTCTAAAATGAAATGTTGAAGAATCTTACACTAACTCAATTTCAGTTAACAAGCATATATTAAGTCTATACTGTGCTCAAAGCTCTGTATTAGCTTCTGGGGGATATGAGAACAAAATTTAAAAAAAAATTAGTTACTACTCTTAAGAAGCTTACATCATAATAGAGCATCCTAGAGCATTCTAATGTTTACAAAGTGTTTTCTTCACAACAAATCTTTGAGACAGCTACTAGTAATACCTTCATTTTATGGATGAGATGATAATATCTATGCCTAGGAAGAAGAGTCAGTAACTTTGCCAGAATCAATCAACCAAGATTTGGCAAAGCCAAGAATTAAGCCCTAATTTCCCTACTTGAAGCACAGAGCTGGATCCACTGAACCATGTTGCCTTTCTAGGTAAAATGCCCTATGATTTCCCTCTATAAAACTCTTCCTCCATCTCATAAGCACTAGCAAAACCTTTTGTTCAGTCTTTCTAATCATGTCCAACTCTTCATGACTTGGGGTTTTCTTGGCAAAGCTACTGAAATGTTTTTTGTCATTCCTTCCCATTTTATAGATGAGGAACTGAGGCAAACAGGGTTAATTGATTTGTTCACTCTCACACAGTTTATAAGTGTCTGAGGCCAGATTTGAATTCAGGAAGATGAGTCTCATCCATTGAGCTACCTAGCTTCCTGAGCACAGGAACCTTATGACAACTCATATGCTATCCACAGGACAGGTCCTCCTCTTTCCTTGACTTAGATTTTGTATTCAAAATGGCTGTGAAAAGGCCCTTCCATTGTTACCAAGTTGTCTGTAATTCAGGTAACCAGATGCAGGATTATTAGTGAAAAGATGAATAACCATTGCTCCCCCTCCTCAGACTCAAAACTTCAACCAAACTTCAATATTTATCATCTTCTATGTGTCCCACACTAACCTTATTATGAAAAGGTCTTCACACCACTCTCTACTTCTGGAATCCCTCTTCCCTTCCAACTATTAAAATTTTATCCATCATTCGAGCCTCAGCTGAAATACAAATTCCTCCATAAACTCAGTTCACTATGAAAAAATATTTATTAAAACACATACTATATTCAAGAAAGTCTCCCAGGTAATAGGGATTTTTGAAAACACAAATAGAACTTTCAGCTGTTATCAAGGAATTTACATTTTACTATGTGGGGACAGTGGAAGAGAGGTGAGAAATATATGTGCTCAAATGAGAACAAGGAGAATCAAGGAAGAATGTAGGGCTAACAAGGGGGACATGGCCATTCCTACAAATTGGAAGTAAGAGAAGAGGGCATTACAGTCACAGAGGATAGTTTATACATACAAATGCATGAAGGCCAAAGATGGGATGTGAATGGTAGAGAGAATTACTTAATTCATAGAATCTCAGAACAGGTAGCAACTTCATAGGCTATTTCATCGAAAACATATCTGAAAAGTATCTCCCCTAGAACATCCCAGTCATAATTGTCTGGCCTGTGCTTGAAGACTTCTAGTGAGAACTATCCACTACTCACTTTCTTGGGATGACCATTCCCCTTCTCACAACTTCTTATCATTAGGAAACCTTTTGATGGAGCCAAAATCCGTCTTATTGCAAACTCTACCCATCATTTTTCTATTCTGCCCTCTGAAGATGTACTCTAAACTCTAAACTCTAAACTCTCTTGCAAGTGAGACCTTCAAATACTTGTACAAAGTTAAACGTGCCTCCCTCTCCCCCTGCCATGCCTTCTCTTTTCCTTTCTAGATATTCCTATTTTCCTTAATCAATCTTCATATAAAAGTAGCAGCATGATTTAATTTTTTAAAAAAGGTAGATTTCTTGTCAGGAGGACCTGGGCTCAAATCTTGCTTTTAAGATTACCCTTTACTAATTGTGAGACCTTAGACTTGTCACTGAAATCCTCTGTTTCAGTTGTAAAACAAGCATAATGGCAGCAACTATCTCATAGAGTTGGTGAAAGGATCAAATGAAGTAAACACCACCTTCTACATGAAGCCTTTGCTTATCAGACCAAATACTAGTGTCCTCCTCACAGACTTCCTTATACTTAGGGACCGTATCTTTATTTGGACCTCTACTTTTTATATTTATTTTTATATAATTATGTCTTTTTCCTCCCTCATTAGGTATAAGCTTTTTTTTAATTTTTTTTTATTTTTTTATTTAAGTTTTATTATAGTTTGCATCATTCATTTCCACAAGATTTTGAGTTACATATTTTCTCCCCATCTTTCCCCCACCCACCACCCCAAAACAGCCATCCCAGTGTGTCCCCCCTCCCCCAGTC
>CM053582.1:187343024-187375464 GCA_028627135.1 Pseudochirops cupreus | reverse complement strand
ATGTTTATTGGAGGCCCCTGGTGGAGGTGCTCTGGCTGTGCTCTCCTCCTCCCTCTCTTTGCCATGATCTTTCTTTTCCCCTAAGAAGGAATCTAGGGTTTGGTTACTGTTCTTACTTTGCTTCTTATGCTTATTCTCACTCATGATTGGTCATTCCTTGATTTTTTTTAAATCTCTGTGGGGCTCTGCTTCCAGAAGGGAAAGCTCTGTCCCAAATCACTGGGGTCCTCCTGGCTGCCGTAGCTCTCAGGAGGGTGCTGGGTCCCTTTCCTACTTACTTCTGGCTCACTGGATAATGAAGACTCCAGGTCAGAAAGTCCAAGAGTGCGATCTGGATCCAGGCCGCTCAATGTGAGAGCACTGGCCTCTGAACAATCGCTTAGTCCCCCTGCTGTCTGCAGGCTGCAGGAGCGGAAGCTGCAACGTGGAGGTGGGTGCAAAACCTCTGCCTTTAGCTTTCCCGCCCTGGAGGCATTTTGGCCAGACTCTTTTCTCCCCCGATTTCACAAGCTCCACTGACCTAGTTCTGAATGCTGTTTGCAGCTGCTGCTAATCCGCTCACCAGAGAGGCTCCTCCACTCCTCCAGTCCAGCCACCCCCAAGGCACAGCCACGGCTTCAGGCCAGGTTGGTTTTGGTTCGCAGTGCTTATATGGTTTCTCGTAGCCGAGCTGACTTTAGTGGAAGGTATATTTGTGTGTGTTTTGGAGTTCTAGGATTAGTTTAGAGTCATATTTTATGGGTATTTTGGGGTGGCTATGTGAGAGCTGCAATATGTTGCTGCTGCTAAGCTGCCACCTTGGCTCCGCCCCCCAAGACCATGCCTTAAACCCAAATCACTCTGGGTCTCATTGAATGGTCAACAACAGGTAACAGTCTGAGCCTCATTTAGTAGTCATTGTTTGGGTCCTGATGGCACAGAGTGAATGCAAATATTAATTATTTCTGTTTTGGTCAGAAACCCCAAGGGTCTTTGCTTCACACATTGATTTTTTTTAATTAGGTAAAAGAGGCCATTCTTTACCTCTTTTCTTACCTAGCCTTAACCAGTGAAAGGGCACCTTCTCAGTCAAAGTGAGAACTTGGGAAGACTTTAGCTTAAAAATGTCAAGATCTCCCACTGCATCTGGGGCCATCTCCAGTCATCTTGATCTATATTTAGCCATTAGACCCAGATGGCACCAGAGGAAAAAGTAAAACTTGTGACTTTGCACAGCCTTCCTTTACTTAAATATAATTCACTTATAAGTCTTGGTATCATCTTCCTAATGTCATCATCCTTTTCCAAACTGAAGGTCAAAGAATAACAACAACAAACACGTACCAGTCTCTGCCCTTCTCTAAACCTCAGGATTCTCATCTATATGATGGGAATAATACCATTTATACTATCTTTCCAGGGGGAGGGGGAGAGGTGGAGGCACTATTGTACAGTAGAGAAGGCACTCAACTGAGCTCTCCCAATATTCCCCTTCAAACAGCTTAAAAGTAATGGTTCACACCAAATTCTAGAGAGGCAGAGAAAATCAAAGGTCTTAATGAGACATTTTTACAACTCAAGACAATGTTGGAGGACAGAAAAAGAAATCTGATGCAAGAACAGAAGCTGGCCCAGAGCCCATGTGGATAAAATACTAGTGGTGGAGCTAAGAGGTAGTGACAAAAGTAGCAGAAGGTTCAGGAGCTTTCAAACCAGAGATGGTAAGGGACTTGGCAACTTCTCAGAAAAATATTGCAGGGGACTCTTGTGCTAGTACTCAACACAGGAACAGAAATTGTTTGGCAAATGTGTTGCCTATATCCACTTCTGACCATAATCCAAAGTCAGAAAGGAACATTTCAGTTCAATAGGGAGTGGGAACTCTCATGAACAATATCACTTTTGGTTACAAAGAGATCAGGGATTGAAGGAGCAGTGTCAATTGAAATCCCAAGGGATCAGGGGTCCTTCCTTGGTAATGACCACTATGCAATCCAGGAAAGCACTGAACACACCTCTCACCAGATCACATCACCTTGAAATCGCTGAAAACTCCCAAACCCCCAAACTAGCTCTGAAAACAGGAGTGCAAATGTATCAAAAGCTTGAAATCATGTCCTTTCTTCCCCACCCTTGTCTTAGCAGGAACAGAGCCAAATATTAATATAGAGTTCAAAATGGGGAAATGAGCAAACAGCAAAGAAGAACCTGATGATAAAAAGCTACCATGATGATTGGGAAGTTAAATACACAAACTCAGAAGAAGATAATTAAGTCAAAACAACTGCAAACAAAGCCTCAAAGAAAAATGTGAATTAGAAACAAGTTCACTAGGAATTCCTGTAAGAGCTAAAAAAATTTTCAAAATCATATAAATGTCCTTTTTTTTATTCAGTCATTTGGCATTAACCCCTCTAACTCCTCTTTATCAATACCTCCCTCTATAGACAGAATTCCTCTTATGCTAACCCAACCCAGGTAAAATTGGAAGAACACTGAAACTGCTGTTAGAGACCTTAAGTTTAAATCTTACTTTAAAGCAGCTGTTCTCAACCTGTGGGTCACGACCCCTTTGGGAGTTGAACGACCCTTTCACAGGGGTCACCTAACACCATCAGAATACAGATATTTCTGATGGTCTTAGGAACCCAGACACTGCTCCTCTAACTGTCTCCAAGTGGATACGCCCACATACAAGTATTAAAGGGTTGCAGCATGAGGAAGGTTAAGAACCACTGCTTTAGAGACTTACTGCTTCAGTGATCTTGGATAAGTCACTTAACTTCTTGGTGGTTCACTTTCCTTATCTGTAGAACAAGGGAATTGGAAAGATGATTTCTTGATGTTCCTTACATCTCTAGATTTTGATCCTACAAATATCCTCATGAATTTTCTTTCACTCACTTTTTGCTATGACAAGAGCTAGCTTTGGACACTTTCTCACCCTCACAAAGACATGGATTCTTTTTTCCCACCTCACCTAATGCTAAAATGAAGGGTATGTCTGGAAATTCCTTTTTTTTAAAAGTGATTTGTATATTTACCTTTAGTTTACAAAATTCAATTCCACAATCCCTTGAGTTTCAAATTTTCTCCTCTCCCTCTCCTCCTCCCCACCCCATGGAGGTATTCAATCAAGTATAGGATCTGCGAATACTTTCACACTGGACATTAGTCTGGTTGTATAGAAGGGTTGAAACCAATGGAGTGGACAATGGGAAAAAAGAAAGAAAACCATACATGGAAAAGAATGATACCATGTAGATTGCTTCAGTCTCCATTTAAGCTCTGTTCTTTATAGAGCTTTCTCTGAATGTAGATATCTCCTTTCATCCTGAGACTTCTGGAGTTGTCTTATAACTGTGCATGGCTGAGAAGAGTACAGTTTATCGAAGTTGGTCATCACACATATGATGTGTCTGTGATTCTGTACAAATTTTTCCTGGTTCAGCTATTCTCACTTAGCATCAGTTTGTATAAGCTTCTCCAGGTAAATATGAAGACCGGCTCCTCCCCCCCACCACCATTTCTTATAGCACAATAGTATTATATCACATTTATATACCACAACTTCTTTAGCCATTCCCCAATTGATAGGCATCCCCTTCATTTCCAGGGTTTTTTTGCCACCACAAAGAGAACTGAAATATTTTTGTATATATGGGTCTTCCTCCTACTTCTATGATCTCTTTGTGATACAACCCCAGAAGTAGTATTAGTGGGTCAAAGGGTATGCAATTATTTATAGCCCTTTGGGCATAGTTCCAGGTTGCTATACAGAATGGTTGAATCAATTCACAGCTCCACCAACAATGCATCAGTGTTCCAATTTTTCCATATGCTCTTCAGAATTTGTCATTTGCCTGTTCTGTCATCTTAGCCAATCTGACTGGTGAGATGTAGTACCTCAAAGTTGTTTTGATTTGCATTTCTTGAATCAATAGTGATTTAGAGCATTTTTTCATATGCTTATAGATATCTTTAATTTCTACCTCTGAAAATTGCCTGTTCATATCCGTTGACCATTTATCAATTGGGGAATGACATGTATTCTTATAGATTTTACTTACTTCTCTGTATATTTTAGAAATGAGGCCTTCATCAGAGACACTGGTTGTAAAAATTCTTTCCCAGTTTCCCACTTCCCTCTGAATCTTGGTTACATTGGCTTTGTTTGTTCAGAAACTTTTTAATTTAATGTAATCAAGATTATCTATTTTGCATTTCATAATGCTCTCTAACTCTTCTTTGGTCATAAAGTCTTCCCTACTCCATAAATTTGACAGGTAAATTATTCCTTCCTTCCCCAGATTACTTACAGTATCAGCCTTTATACCTAGATCATGCACCCATTTAGACTTAACTTTGGTGTTTGGCGTTAGATGATGGTCTATGCCTAGTTTCTGCCATATTATATTCCAATTTTCCCAGCAGCTTTTGTCAAATACTGAATTCTTATCCCAGAAACTGGGGATTTTGGGCTAATCAAACGGTATATTACCATAATTGTTGACTACTGAGTCTTTCGTACACAATCTATTCCATTGATCCACTCCTCTATTCCTTAGCCAGTACCAAGCAGTTTTGATGACTGCTGTTTTATAATACAGATTAAAATCTGGTACAGCTAGGTCACCATCCCTAGCATTTCTTTTCATTAATTGCCTTGATATTTTAGACCCTTCCTTCTTCCAAATGAATTTTGTCACTATTTTTTCTAGCACTATAAAGCAATTTCTTGAGAGATTGATTGGTATGGCAGTAAATATGTAATTTAATTTAGGTAAAATTGTCATTTTTATTATATTAGGTTGACCCAGCCACAAGCAACTGATGTTTTTTCCAATTAGTTAGATCTGATTTTATTCGTGTGAAAACTGTTTTGTAGCTGTGTTCATAAGGATCCCGGGTTTGTTTTGGCAGGTAGATTCCCAAATATTTCATAATGTCTACAGTAACTTTAAATGGGGTTTCTCCTACTATGTCTTGCTGTTGGACTTTGTTGGAAATATATAGGAATGCTGAGAATTTTTGTGGGTTTATTTTAAATCCTGCAACTTTTCTAAATTTATTTATTGTCTCAAGAATTTTTTTACTTAATTCTCTAGGATTCTTCAAGTATATCATCATATCATCTGCAAAGAGTGATAGCTTAGTCTCTTTTTTGCCTAATTTGATTCCTTTGATTTCTTTTTCTTCTCTAATTGCTACAGCTAACATTTCTAGTACCAGACTGAATAAGAGAGGTGATAGTGGACATCCGTGTTTCACACCTGATCTTATTGGAAATGCTTCTAGTTTATCCCCATTACATATAATACTTGCTGTTGGCTTTATGTAGATGCTACCTATTATTCTAAGGAAAACTCCATTTATTCCTATACTTTCTAGTGTTTTTAATAAGAATGGATGTTATATTTTGTCAAAAGCTTTCTTCTGCATCTATTGAGATACTCATATGGTTTCTGCTAGTTTTATTGTTGATATGATCAATGATACTGGTGGTTATCCTAATATTGAACCATCTTTGCATTCCTGGAACAAATCCAATGTGATCAAAATGTATTGTGCTTGCAATAAGTTGCTGTAGTCTTTTTGCTAATATTTTATTTAAAAATATTGTATCTATATTCATGATGGAGATTGGTCTATAATTTTCTTTCTCTGTTTTTTCTCTCCCTGATTTAGGTATTGGTACCATATTTGTGTCATAAAAAGAATTTGGTAGACTTCTTCCTCACCAATTTTCCCAAATAGTTTGTAGAGTATTGAGATCAATTGGTCTTTAAATGTTTGATAGAATTCACTAGTAAATCCATCTGGCCCTGGAGATTTTTTCCTAGGGAGTTCCCTGATATCTTGTTCAATTTCTTTTTCTGAGATGGGGTTATTTAAGTAATTTACTTCCTCTTCAGCTAGTCTGGGCACTATATATTTTTGTAAATATTCATCCATTTCACTAAGATTGTCAAATTTATGTACATACAATTGGGCAAAATAATTCTTAATTATTGCTTTAATTTCCTCTTCATTGGAAGTACATTCACCCTCTTCATTTTTGATATGCAAAATTTAGTTTTCTTATTTCTTTTTTTATTATATTGACTAAGAGTCTATCAATTTTATTGTTTTTTTTTTCACAAGACCAACTCCTAGTTTCATTTATAAGTTCAATATTTTCCTTAATTTCAATTTTATTAATCTCTCCTTTGTTTTTCATTATTTCTAATTCAGTATTTAATTGGGGATTTTCAATTTGTTCTTTGTCTAGCTTTTACGACTGCATGCCCAATTCATTGACCTCCATTTTCTCTAATTTTTTCATGTATGCATTCAGGGATATAAAACTTCCCCTAAGAACTGCCTTTGCTGCATCCCACAAGTTTTGGTATGATGTCTCATTCTTGTCATTCTTTTCAATGAAGTTACTGATTATTTCTTTAATTTCTTGTTTGACCCACTCATTCTTTAGGATTAAATTGGTTAGTTTCAAATTAGTTTTTTTGTCTATCTTTCCATGGCCCTTTATTGCATGTAATTTTTATTGCCTCATCATCTGAGAATGATGCATTTAATATTTCTGCCTTTCTGCGCTGAATTGTGACGTTTTTATGCCCTAGTACATGGTTGGTTTTTGTGTAAGTGCCATGTACTGCTGACAAGAAGTTCTATTCCTTTTTATCCCCATTCAGTTTTTTCCAGATATCTATCATGTCTAGCCTCTCTAAAATTCTATTTGCCTCCCTAACTTCTTTCTTGTTTATTTTGACATTATATTTATCAAGTTCAGAGAGTGGTAGATTTAGGTCCCCCACTAGTATCAATTTGCTATACGTTTCTTCCTCTAATTCCCTTGACTTTTTCTCTAGGAATTTGGATTTTATATCTCTTGGTGCACATATTTTAAGTAATGATATTGCTTCATTCTTGATGGTGCCTTTTAGCAGGATGTAATTTCCTTCCTTGTCTCTTTTAATTAAAGCTATTTTGGCTTTTGCTTTATCTGAGATAAAGATTTCTACTCCTGCTTTTTTAACTATAGCTGAAGCATAATATATTCTACTCCATGCTTTTATCTTTACCCTGTGTGTATCCCCTTGTTTTAAATGTGTTTCTTGTAGACAGCATATTGTAGGATTGTGTTTTTTAATCCATTCTTCTATCTGCCTCTGTTTTATGGGAGAGTTCATCCCATTCACATTCACAGTTATGATTACTATCTGTGACTCTCCCTCCATCCTTTTCCCTTCCCTGTTTATATCTTTGTATCTTCCTTTTCCCTTCCCCTCCTTAAGAGTTTTCCTTTTGACCACTGCATCCCTAAGTACTCCCTCCCTGTGCCCTCTATTTACCTACCCTTTCTGCTTTTCTACTCTTCCCCTCCCTTATGACCACTCTCCCTCTTCTTACACCCCCCTCCCTTATCCCTCCTACTGCCGGTAGGTCACAATAGATTTTTATTCTTAACAGAGTATGTTTTTCCCTCCTTGAACCCAAACCAATGCTAGTAAATTTCATACAGTGCTCCTCTTCCTCCCTCTTTTCCCTCTTTTGTTATGTGCTTTTGTGTCTTTTCAAGTTAGAATCTAATCTTAACTGTTTGTATTGATCCCTCTTTAAAACAGAACCAATGAGAGTAACAATCATATGGTGCTCATCTGCTTCCTTCCCTCCCCTTCACTTTCGTACATTTTTGTGTCTCTTCTTGTGGCATAATGTACCATTTTGTGCCTCAACCTTTCCTTTTCTACCATTACAATCCCTTTCTTCCCCTTAATAGGTTTTTTTTCTAAATCTTCAGATTAGTTCACTTATACCCACACCCTCTATCTTTGTACAACCCTTTTAAATGTAACAATACTTATAACAAATTTCAATATTGACAGGTGTCTGCTTCTCATATAGGGATGTAAACAGTTTGCTCTTAATGAGTCCCAAGTTATGTGCATGTGTGAGCATCTGTGTGTATATCTGTGAGTGTGTGTTTTCCTTGTTTATCTTTTTATGTCTTTCTTGGGTCTTGTAAGTGGAGACCAAATTTTCCATTGAGCTCTGGCTTTTTCATAAGGAAAGACTGGAAGTCTTTTATTTCATTAAATGACCATCTATTTGCCTGAAATTTTATGCTCAGTGTTGCAGTCCTTGCTCTTTTGCTTTATGAAATATCAAATTCCAATCCCTCCGATCTTTTAATGTAGCAGCTGCTAAATCCTGTGTAATCCTGACTGTAGTTCCACAATATTTGAATTGTTTCTTTTTGGCTGCATTCAGTATTTTCTCCTTGACCTTTTAGCTCTGGAATTTGGCTACTATATTTCTTGGAGTTGTCAATTTGGGATCTCTTTCAGGAGGAGATGGGTGGATTCTTTAGAAAACTCTTTTACCTTATGATTCTAGGACCTCAGGACAGTTTTCTTTGACAATCTCTTGGAGAATGGTGTCTGAGCTACATTTTCATCATGGCTTTCTGGTAAGCTGATAGTTCTTAGGTTATCTCTCCTGTTTTCCAGGTCAATTATTTTTCCCATGAGATATTTTGCACTTTCTTCTAATTTTTCAATCTTTATGTTTTGTTTGACTGTCTCTTGCTGCATCATAGAGTCCTTAGCTTCAATTTGACTGATTCTAATTTTTAGTGAATTATTTTCCTCAATTAATTTTTGAAGCTCCTTTTCCATATGTTCAGTTTCATTTTTATGGAGGTATTTTCTCCAGTTAGATTTTGGACCTCCTGTCCTAATTCTCTAATTTTATTTTTTAAAGATTCATTTTCTTCAGTGAGATTTGTTTTCCAATTTGGTCACTGTAGATTTAAATTTAGCTCCTACCTCTCTTATTTCATTTTTATAATCCCTCTTGAGGTCCTCCAAGAATGCTTTTTGGGTTTGAGACCAATTCACATTTCCTTCTGTGGTCTCCAATGCAAGTATAGAGTTCATGCTGTCCTCTGAATTCAGTTGTTCTTGCTCACTATAAAAAGATTTTATGGTCCTAGATTTGGTAGTTTCCTCCTTGCCCATTGTGATTGCCTATGTCCTGGATTTTTAAAGTGGCTATCTTATTCTGGGGTGCAGAGGTATTGAGCTTCTCAGGTTGGGAAGTAAGTGTTTGCTTGTTAACTTCATGAGCTGTAGCATCTAAGTGACTATACTGAGACCAAGGCCAGGACTTTCAGTGTTTCCCCTGAGTTACCCTGAGGTTTATAGAGTAACCTATGGGGGCAGCATGGTCTGGTTCCTTCAGGTTTCCATCTCTGTGTCTCTGGGCTACAGCTCCTGCAGGCTCAGTAGCAGGAGGCTAGCAGCAGGGCAGAACTGCAGTCCAGCAATTGGCCAGATGGTGCTAAAGGGCATCTGGGCTTGTGCTGTTAGTGTTTGCTGGCTCCACCCTCCTGGGCTTAGACTCTGTACTGCCTCACTTCCCCCTTCCTCAATGACTCCCAAACATGAGGCTATTTCCAATAATTCAGAATTTTACTCTGAGTGGGGCAATTATCTCCAGACTTTTCTGGGTCAGGGAGGGGAGATCAGAGAACTAGGTTTTATTTCTCCATCTTGATTTCTGGAAGTTCATGTATGTCATTTTTAAACATCCAGGCTGTGGGTTGGTAGCCCAAAGAGAAGCTGCTGTCCCTGCTGTGGGTCCTGTGTTTTCTCTTACCCAGCTTGGAAGATCCTCTGTACTGTGGTGAGACTAATGCTGCAAATCGCCCTTAGGTTGGGTGATTCTGGTGGCTGGCTACAGCTTCTTCTTAGTCTGCTGTACTCTGCTCTCAGATCCACACTGGTGCAGCTCCGGTGTACTCCACATTCTCCCTGCCCAGACCTGAGTAGGCACTTTCCTGGGCTGAGAATCAGCCACATTCTGTCACCCAAAGGGTTCTGTTACTCTTAAATCCATTCAATTCACCTTTTAGCTTTTAGCAACAGAATTCTTAGAGGAGCTTGGAAAAGTTACTGCTTCCTTTCCGCCATCTTAGCTCCGCTTCCCTGGAAATTTCTTAACGAATCCTAATGAATAACTAGAAGATACCACCCCAGATGCATAGCCTCAGATGCACAATTATTCCTTCTCTCAATATAGGCATCCTGGGCCCTAGTATTTAAGGTAGTAGTTTAAATTTCTGTTCAACTATAATTACTTGGATATTTGTTTGTGTACCCCTCTCCATAACAAAATGTTTCTTGAAAGTCTTAGTACATTTTAATTTATTAACCTCTAATAGCCCATTCTCAGCTTTTTTAACTAATCCTTGTATGACATGGCTTCAAGTCTACCTACCACCCTATTCATAATCATCAGGTCACATTTACTTTGTAAAACAAAGCACCTGGAAACAAATTATAGTATTTTAGATGTGGTCTAACCACAGAAGAAGAAGACTAAACTAATGAGTGGGATAAAAGTGATAACTTCTCAGAGATTTAATAATAGATTGCCTGGACCCCAAACTTAGGTTTCTATTAACTAGATGTGTGTGTAAGGTGGGAACTTCTCAGGTAGCATTCTAAAATCTAGACAGATTTGTAGTAAGTTACCAAAGACTTAGGCGCCTGAGCTGGCAGCCTGGGACCCTTGCTTTACTTCACTGGTCATAAGCTAGGCTAAGCTAATGTGTAGGAGGGGAAAGTAAAGACCCTTCATATCTAACCACAGGCCCAGATGTCCCAGACTTGTTTCCACTGAACACCATCTGACTTGTACAAATATAAAATTGAAATCCCGTTAACAAAATTACAGACAGGTCACCATGTCCTAAAATCTCCATGATTCATAAAATATTGTCTACTTTCATATCTATATTGACACTGTTAGACATGTATCGTCTGCTTTCATATCTATTTTTATATTGCTGACAATTTTTTTGGTCAGACTGTGTGCCTAAGTTCCTAATTAATGGGAACATAGGACAGAGGAAGGAGGGGGAAAGGTGCATTCTTTTGGGCATATAACCAAGCTTTACATTCTGTATTTTCAGCCTGTCTTACCAGACTGCTTGTGGTGACAAGACTCCCGCCTTCTCATGAGAGAAGTAATAAAGATCTTTTTTGTTTCTCTGAGAAACTTCTGAGTTATTGAATTTCATTTTGGGCAAGGGTCTTTTGTCCCACACATTAAACAAGTATTATTAGATGCTTGGGATAAGGGTGAGGGATAAGGAAAGGAAAATTGCTTCTAGAGAAGCCATACATCCCACCCTGATCTCCAATACCCCCATAGTGCCACTTCCTGTCTGGTCCACTGTATTGCATGGGTCTGAAGTTGCTACTTGACTCTGTCTACTGGCTGTCAAAACCCAGTCCGAGGGTACATTCCCACCAAGAGGGTGAGATGGATGGATCTTGCCCCTAATCTTCTAGGTGTGTGAATCTTTACCACATGGGAATCCTATGATCAGACTGGTCAGGTATTAGAATCAAACTAGGAATTTCCGAAGGCAATCAGCAACAAAGGCTTCCTCTCTGTCACATGTTGCAGCCTACCCCCAGTTTCTATGCCTCCCTAGTAAACTCACCCCAAGCTCCTTTCAATTCACAGTCTTAAAAGACTTGCTTTTCCACTATAACTTCTAGAAACATTTGTACATTGAAAATGTTGTATTTAGAAAGAAATGACCTGAATTTGGATCTTGGCTCTGGCAGCAACTATCTGTGTGAACTGGAACACTAGATGGTGTCCAAGGTCACACAAAACTCTAAATCTATTATCCAACATCTCTGCTTCAAATTCTTTCCATCTTCTGGTGCTCACAGAAATGTAGTTTCTCCTGAAGATAGCACATCTCTAGGCATTCTCTGTACTTCTTACTGCTCTTTCTCTCATATTGCAGAGTACATAGGCCCAGAAAGAGGATTTGGCACACCCTTTGTTCCCCATTAATAATTTCATATTCACCTTCTTCTACCATCATTCAGCAGCCACTTCTCTTTCAGTAATTTAACCATATCCAGCCTCTTTCATAATAAAATAATTTTATTTCATTTTCTTGTTTCAACAGTAACATTTTACTTATAAATTTTGGCTTAAAAAATTGTAGTATATGTTTATGAAAAGGTAAATCCCCAAAGTAGGGATACAATCAAGAACCTGCTCTACTGAATAAGAACCAGGAAATAAGCTTCTTTGAGAAAGTAAGTGAATATTCTTTTTCAAAAACAAATTCCTCCACAATGGCATTCCATTTCCAAAACTGGGCAAATGTAGTGTGACAGTACCTGTGAACAAATATGTATCACCTTGAGATGATTTTTATGTCTTTACTTCATTAAGTTGATAAGAATGTCTGGGACTAAAAGAACAAAGCAACTACTCTGTTAACCACCCCAATTCTTTAATCAGCAACAGCAGAACAGCTAAGTGGATTACTATGTTTGTTTTGATCAACTTTCCAAAAACCATATGATAATAAAAGATATTAGAGAATGCAAATTTAATAAAAATTGAATTAATGATGTGTAGGTGGTATAGTAGATAGAGTGTTAGACTCAGAGTCAGAAAATTATGAGTTTAAATCTGGACTCAGACACTTCTCAGCTGTGTGACCTGGACAAGTCACTTAACTTCTGCCATTCTCAATTTCCTCATCTGTAAAATAAGTATAATGTGGCACCAATTTTATATGGTTGTTATAAGGATCAAATAGGACAATACATGCAGTAGAAGGATTTGCAAACTTTAAAGTGCTGTGCAAACGCTACCAATCATTTTTAAATGGATTTATAAAGTAAACCAAGAACAAAATGGATTTCTGATTATGATGCCACCACAGGGCACAGCTCCGGAAATAGAACAATGATTCTCAGAATTTGTGAATTTGTCCACTTGTCATAACTATTTCTCAGCCAAAACACCTGCCTACTGTCACATAGAAGAGCAGATAAATATCTTCTTGTCTGGTTTTCTTTCATTACAAATTAGAGGCATCTTGAGAAGTTACATACTTGGACATATAGTTGTGAGGGAGCCAATTTCAAGGAATTGAGATACCTTGCTTTTGTCATCCAGAGTCAAAGGAATACTTTCTCTCTAAGGCACTGCCTGAAAGGGACTCTTCTTGCATTTCAGTCAGAGTTAGCTTGGGAAGGACAAATGGACTGATTTCAGCCACCCAAGGCCAAGAGTTCCCAACTGGTTGGTGAGATGAACATAGAAAATGAAGATGCTCAATATCAGACCATCAGTACTTCTTTCAAGATCAATGTTTAATAACAAGCTTAAGATACCCTGTACTGCAATTTACCAGATCAGCCATAGGGTTTGATCTTCAGAAATAGGCAGAGGTGCTGTGCCAAATAGATGCATTCCAAATGCCATTTTAAAAACATTCAGAATAAGAGGATTTCAAAGAGGCAGGCTGCTCATTTTATTACACAGTCTGGCCATATCATCAGTCAGTTGCTGAGATGGAAATAAGCAACTCTCCCCCAAAATGAATCTTGGAACAAATTTTACTGTAAACTCTCTGGGGCAGAGATAAAGCAGAATGAGTGGCCACAAGAGAGGAAATCCAAAACACCACATCATTGCATAAATGAGAACACTGATTGAATGACAAACTTAAAATAAGGAGCTCCCTGTCTGAATCTATTACTGCTAAAACTCCCCAGCTCTTTGCAGTCTCCATACATGAGTTGCAGCAGCAAGAAATCTTCAAGACTTTCTGGTTAGAAGGCCCAAATGGCCTCAAACTTTGATGCTGGAAAATAAACATTAGAAGGTCCTTTCCGAAATAACCTCAATAGACTAGAGCCAGTGATTTCTATAAATTCTGGGCCTGGAACCCAAAATGGAAAATGCTAAGCCTTCATTCTGCTGTGTCTGCTGCATATGTCTGTTAATAATAATAATTAGCATTTGTTTGGCACTTTAAGACTTGCAAAACATTTTACAAATATTATCTCACATTGTCCTTATGATCACCGGGGAGGTGATTTTATTATTATCCCCATTTTACAGTAAGAAAACCCAGGGAGACAAAGGTTAAGTAGCTTGTTTGATGCCACACACCTAACCTATATCTGAGTTCAGATTTTAACTCATGTTTTCCTGATTCCAGGTCCAGGGCTCTATCAATTGCACTACCTAGCTACATCTTGGTAATTCTCCTTCCTCTCCAATAATATCAGTACCTGTCTCTCTATCTTCTTCTCATCCCAATACTAACCTTCTTTGCACATCCTAGGCTTCCAGCTCTTCAACATCCTCAATTCCTTTGATCCTATGTATCTAATCTACTTCAACCATGCAAGAAGTCAAGAAGTAGTTATAAATTAAGACATTCCTTCCCATCCTTCCCACACTCAAAACAACTTAAATTTGTCTAAGTGCTGGAATTTCTGGTTACACCTGTGGACAAAGGCAGAGTATATATACATACATATACACACACACACACACACACACACACACACACACACACATATATATACACACACATATATGTGTATTTCTGTTTATATTTTTTTAATCCAGTCTAAGATTACATTTGAGTTTTCTATTGATGATCATATTATACTGTTGACATATGTTGAAATTCCAATCCACTAATAATCCTAGACCTTTTTCAAACAACCTGCAAATGAGGAGTATGGTTTAGTGGGACAAGCATGGGATTTGGCAAATAAGAGCTTTGATTTAAATCCCTACTCCACCATTTTCTATCTTTCCAAAATATTTGAGCTTTCTAGGTTTTAGTTTCTTCTGTTTAAAATGAGGTAGTTTACCTAGATGACCACCATGCTCCTTCCCAGCACTGAATCAATGATGCTCTACCCCAAAACCTAAGCAATCGATTTTTTAAACCCTAGTACATTAAGTTCTCTAAGGACAGAATTTCCCTGTAGTGCTTAAAGTGGGCTAATGTTAATGGCCCATGTACTTTCCATATCACTTAGTTTAGTGCCTATTTAACATTTTCTAGAGTATAATGAGACACCAGGCTGAGTTGGAAGACACCCCAAATCAAATATATCAGGAGGAACTCATTCACAAAATACTAAAGAGCTTTCCACTAGTAGCATGCCAATGGTTTCCTTTTGACAGAATCCAAATTATTTGCCACTCTTTGAACAGTGTCCCCATATGGAAAGGGTTTCTAAAAATATCTCACCCTCCCTCACATAAAGCACACTGCAGATGTTGGTATTATACAGGTTTCAAGAGCCCAACCATTTGAATGTCACTATGGATCTGAAGTTAGTGGTTCCATTATATATACCCGCTGAACAGAGAAAGTTTGTGCTGTGTATCTTTTTTTTCCTTTTACAATCCATCAGAAAGATGGTTTCCAAAAGGGAGGTCTCAGTTTGAAGATATCAGTCGTAAATCCTTATGCTTCATCAGAGCTGCTCTCTCTCCTTGTTCCTGCCATTCACGTGGTTCTATCTTTCCCTAAACCTCAAGCCACTTTAGCAATCTGTTCTCACACAACACACAAGGATGGACATGAGGTTGGCTAACAACTTGACCCAAGTGAAATTAAGGAAAGAAATGTTCCCATATAGGGAAAAGAGGGGGAAAGAGAAAGAGGACACATTTGGTGGTCTTTTAAGATTCTCCTGATGCAGGGGTGGGTAACCTGCAGCCTGGAGGCCACATGTGGCCTCTAGGTCCTCAAGTGTGGCCCTTTGACTGAATCTAAACTTCACAGAACAAGCCCCCTTAATGAATGCACCATTGATGGAGCTTTTAATTTGTTTTAACCATTATGGAAAGAAATGTGAAATTATGCAAAGAAAGTTAATAAAGTGTCCCAAATCATCTACCTTGGGATTCTACTGCTAGGTAGAAAGAAAGGTTTCATAAAGGCCAAAATACTTACAGTAGTATTTTTGTAATCATTAAGAACTGGAAAAAAGCAGATATCCATCAATTTGGAAGAGCTAAAAGAAATCGTCATTTGTGAATATAATGACAGTGTGCTGTAAGAAATGATGGCTATAGGGGTAGCTAGGTGGTGCAGTGAATAGAGCACTGGCCCTGGAGTCAGGAAGACCTGAGTTCAAATCCGGCCTTAGACACTTAACACAAAACTAGCCATATATTCTTGGGCAAGTCACTTAACCCCAATTGCCCTACCTTCCTGCCTGCAAAAAGAAAGAAATGATGGCTATGATGAATATAGAGAAGTGTGGGAAAGCTGATATGATCTGATGCAAAATGAAAAAGAACAAGGAAAACATTCACAATGCTTATAACAATGCAACAGGAAAGCATAATAACAATAAAATAATTGAATTGCTGTGAAATTATAAAGACCAAATTTGTTCCAAAAGAAAAAATATGAGAAGTCACTATTCCCTAACCCCACCCCCCATTCTTCTTTGCATAGGTGAGAAGCTGAAGGTGTGGAACACTGAACATCATTTTCGATATGTTACTTATTTTTGATGAACTCTCCTCCTTTTCTATTCTTTGTAATAAGAGTTGACTTTCTGGGAAAGTGAAGGCACAAGAGATGCTTTCAGAAATGCAGTTGATACAAAACCAAAATATATTTTAAAAATGTATCCTTAATAAATATCTCTTGGAGCAAGGTGAATAGAGTGCTAAGTTTGGAAACTGGAAGACTTGAGTATGAATTTTGCCTCAAGTTCTTGCTAGCTGTTGGATCCTGGCAAGTCATTTAACCTCTGTCTGCTTCAGCTTCCTCAGTTGTAAAGTGGGACTAAAAATAGTCCATGCTTTACTGGGTGCAGATCAAATGATATACCATGCAAAACATTCTGTAAGTCTGAACATATTACATAAATGATAGCTATTATAACAATAAAAATATTTTAAAGTAAACTTAGCATTCAAGATTAGAATAAAAAATACAAAATAAGGTCATAAATTAGCACTGAGTAAAATTTGCTGGATGGCTATTTTCAAGTTATTTGAATTAAATGAATTAGTGCTCTGTCAGGGCACAGGATATTATGCTAAAGATTGAATAAATAGATAATGCATTTGTAAAAGATAGCAGAAATGAGAAAACAAACTGCAAAGACCCTAAGACCAGAAGCAGGGCATCAGAGAGAGGGAGCTTATATAACCTTTTAAGATTCTAAAACCAGAGAAATATATCAAACACAGTGAGCAAGAGCCAACTCTTTGAATAAAGGTGATTATTTGAGTCCATCTTTACCTTGAAAGAAGATACAAGAAGCCAAAATCAGATAAGAGCTCTTTCAAATAATCTTCAAAGAGTCGGAAGTGTCCAGAGATTTGGTTGTGAATTATCTATAGGGAGAGATGGCTACTTCAAATGCATTGCCTTCCTTAATGAAGCTCTGGGGACAGTGTGGTCAGCAAAGTACTGTCCAATCACAAGGGTGAGTAAACACAGCACAGTCGTTAACACAGCTTGCTTCTCTCTCTCTCTCTCTCTCTCTCTCTCTCTCTCTCTCTCTTTCTCTCTCTCTCTCTCTCTCTCTCTCTCTCTCTCTCTTTCTCTCTCTCTCTCTCTCTCTTTCTAGTAATGCCCATATGACTGATCTATTATGTGTGTGGGAGGGCTGTGTGTGGTTTTTTACAAGCTGGAAAAAATCACAAGTCAGTGCAGAACTAAGGAAGAAAATGAGACATCAGTGAAAGTTCCAAATCCATAAGAAGGCCAATGCTGGCCACCTCACTCAAGTCTTTGGTAACCAATGGATATATTATACTCAGTCATTACTTCACAGGAAGATAATTTATTCAGTTAAATTCTCTTACATAGTCTTCGTTAAGACCAATGGCACACAGTTGCAAGATGGCTTGTTGGAATTAAGGATATTGTTAGAAGAAAGGGAGATAAAATAAGATGGAAGAAACTTCTCTCATATATTATCCTCAGACTCTTTTTCATGATGTTGTAACCTGATGAACTAATGTTTCACATATTTCTCTAATAATATGTGACAGTTTATGAGGGATAATATGACCACAGGGAAAATATAATATCTTATATAAACATTTGCACAACAAGCATGTTAGGACATTTTCTAACTCCTATCTCCGATGAATAAAAAAAAAATGCCTGGTTGTTTGGTTCTTGTCCTTTATTCTCAAAGAAAACCAAAATGACATAATTATGACAGAGTCGAGTTACAGTGTGTCCAACTGTGTCTGATCATAACAATATGAGCTTGGAATACTCTACCACAGGTTGGGCACAAGCAGACCATGTGAACATTTGAGGTGGATTCTCTAAATTTTCTCATCTCATATTTCTTTTGGGCTATGATGAGCACACACCATAATGGGTGGTCCTATGTTGGGGTCAACCATGTTGCATAATCAATTCCAAAGTTCTTCAGAGAGATATTGAGAATGTCCTTGTATCACTTCTTCTGACTTCCATGTGAGATCTTGCTTTGTGTGAGTTCTCGATAGACTAGTCTTTTTGACTAGCATACATTTTGCATTTGAACAACATGGCCAGTCCATCTGAGTTGCACTCTCTGCAGTAGACTTTGAATGCTTGGCAGTTTAGTTCAAGAAAGGATCTCAGTGTCTGGTACTGGTGATATTGAGAATCTTACTAAGACAGTTCAACTGGAAACAATTCAGTTTCCTGGAATGGTGCTGATCCAGGTTTCACAGGCATAAACCAATGAGATAAGAACAATATCTCTGTAGACCTTCAGTTTGGTAGTCAGTCTAATACCTCTCCTCTTTAACACTTTCCTTCAGAGTCCCCCAAACACTGAGCTAGTTCTGGCAGTGAGTGCATCAACTTCATTATCAATATGTAGATTCACAGAAAATTTGCTGCCATGGTAAGTGGACTTATCCATACTATTCAAAGCTTTTCCATTTGCTGTAACCAATGGTTCCATGGATTGATGGTCTGGTGGAGCACCTGTGTTTCCTTGGTATTGATTGTTAGGCCAAAAGTAACACAAGTAGCAGAGAACTGATCCAAAATTTGTTGCATCTCAGTTTCAGAGGCTGCATTGAGTGCACATCATCTGCAAACATAAAAGCATGTACCAACTCTCTCTCCAATTTAGTCTTGGCAACAAAATGGCAGAGATTAAATAAGTGTTGATTCCATTGGACTGTGAACTCCTTGAGAGCAGAAACTGCCTTTTGCGTTTCTCCATATTCCCACTGCTTAGTAAAGTACTTGGTGTACAATAGTCACTCACTGTTTGTTGATTGACTGAATAACTAATTTCAGAATTATGACATCGATGGCAGCATGTCAACATCATGCAATGACATAAATGCTATTGTGCCCAACAACATTCTAGAAATGCCCAATGGTACAATGATGGCAGCTCTGTCTTGATATGAACATGACATTGACATCATCACGTTCTCAGTTATTTTTTTCTATATATAGGCAATTTGCACCAAATAATGACTCACTAGTAGTCTAACGACAGACACTCCACATTGAAAACTGTTTTCTATTCCTCTCTTTGTTACTGGTTAACCTAAATGAAACCTTCTTAACTAATGGGTATATTACAAGGTATTTTCACTCCAATTAGTTAAGGGCAGGGGGAATCTTTAGTAACTGTCTCTAAGAGTAGAAAAAGAAACTTGGTGAACTGCAAAGCACAGAGTTTATGATAGAACAAATTCCTAGTTGAATAACCTAGCATCCAACAGAAATAATGCAAATGTAAGATTCAATTAATCAAATATTTATAAGGCACCTGCTTTGAGAGGCAGGGCTATTGTAGATGGAGTGATGGAACTAGAGTCAGAAAGCACTGAATTCTAATTCTTCCTTTATTACTTGCTAGCAGGGCAACCATGGCCAAAAAGTCAGTTTATCTAAATTAACTTCAGTTTACTCATCTATAAAATGAAAATAATTACTATCACACCTACCTCATAAGATGTTTTTTGTAAGAATCAAATGAGATCATGCAGGAAAAATATGTTGCAAACTTTGAAGTCATATATAAATGCCAATAAATATTATTATGTGACCAGCATCACAGCATCCCATGTTGAGGTAATCCAGTGGACAAATAGCCAGAAAAAGAACTTTTTTAATGAGATTTAGCACTTTTCTCTCAGTTATGTATTAACATATTGTCTGACAGATATTGTGTAACAAGCATCACTGGATGATGAAATCATAGAGGTATGATCTACATCCAGTTGGCAATAAGAGGAGGTAAAGTCACCAGAAAATATCTATGGTCATCCTTTTGGTTAATGAGTCTCTAGGTGCAATTAACTTAATAATGGTTTGCCAATTATAACCACCTGCCAAGCCAAAGCATTGATACTAGTAATAAACATAGTTAATCTCTATAAAGCACATCACAAAACACCTTCTTTACAAGAACTCTTTAAGGTAGTTTTAAGGGAAAGTGTGTCTATCAGCTTTCTGAGGAGGAGGAAACAAAGGTTCAAGGAAATAATGGACAGTAAGTAGCAGAGCTGGGGACTGCACATAGTAATGTGATTAAAAGCCAATATTTCAACACAGCATCTAAGAAGAAATGGAAATGTAGTTCTTGAGGAGACGAGCGACTAAACTGAAGGAAAAGAATAACCGTTATACTATTCTTTCAAACTTTTCATGGTAGTATCCTTTTTAGTCTACTGGTCAATATTTACTAAGTGCTGAGGTTGAAGAGATAAAAGAAAAAAATGAAGCAAAAGATACCATCATGTGTCTATGGGCTGGGAACATGTGAGATCAAATTTGGTCATTGATGGGCATCATCAAGATTGAATGCTTCTCTTTGCTTCAATAGTGTGGTTGTTGAGTCATAAATCTCCTTCCCCTCCAGGTAGCTTAAATCACAACCCTTCTTCGACTACTAAAATTGCCTTATTTTTGGATTACACCTTAATATTGATATCTGTTTAATAGTTCTATGATGTTCTTTGCTGTTGTTGCTGTTGGGTCATTCATTCATGTCCAACTCTTTGTGACCTTGCAGACCACATTGCCCTTGGCAAAGATATTGTAGTTGTTTGCCACTTATGGATTAAGAGAAATAGAGATTAAGTGACTTCCCCAGGGTTACACAGTTCATAAGTGTCTGAGGTCAGATTTGAACTCAAGTCTTCCTTGGCCCAGAGCTTTATCCACTGAATTGCCAACTGTCTTTTATGTTATTCTATTTTGATGTAATATACATACATATATAGAGATAATGTGTGTCTCTTCATTAGCCTAATTGTCCTAAAATAATTCCTATATAGTGGGGCTCTTTTCTTTATAAGGCCCGCCACCAAGGACAATAAAATATAATTAGCAAAGTATATACATGCAAAAAATTATTAAATGCCTGGTGGTTGTGGTGGTCATTCAAGTCATATGTTCATGTGCAAAGCACTATACTTGGTACTGAGAGAGGGGAAAAATTTTAATCTTTCTTTACTCCCCCCTCATTCCCGAACTGTCTCAGTGTTAATCTAAGAGCATATCTGCATTAAAACCCAAGTGTTCTATTTCCAATTGGGCGTTATTAACAGATATTGTTGGTTGCATTTCTGTTAATGTGATTAGCTCAGAGGAATAAGGTCTCAGATAATTTATGTCATTTCCTCACCCACCAGGTGAGGAAGCCAGGAGTCTCAAGGGCTCTGAGGCTTCCCTGGTGGATCACAATGGATATATCACCCGAAGAAGCTTTGTTCAGTTTAATCATTTTGAGATTTCCCCAGTGTCTGTCCTTGTTTAATATTTTCCTGCTACAGCTGAATAAACTGTTGAATGACTTACAAGTGTCTGATTTTGTTTTAGTGTCAAACAAAGTATCAAGGGATTGGCTTGAATCTGACACCTCCCAGAATGATAATGTATCCAAAAATAATTATTCTTTAATGATCCCCTGCCCTCAGGACACTTACAGTTTATAGGGAGATATGATACACAAGCTTAGAAAACAAATACACAGACACATAGGTGTGTATATTATATATGTATATATGTATATGTGTACTATATATAATGTGTGTGCATACATGTATACATATGTATAATGAGTATGTGTGTTTATTGTTTATATGCATGTGTGCATATAGATGATAGACAGATACTAGATAGGTAGATAGATGCCAGATAGATGGATGGATAGATAGAGAGATAAATAGATGGATAGATGGATGGATGGATGGATGATAGTATCAGATAGATAAAATGTGCTGTGGAAGGTACGGAGGCAAGGGTGCAGAGATTAAATCATTATCCACCAGAAGCAGAGGGACAAATTAAAGTTCTTCCTTATATAAGCCAAAATGACGATATGACACTTTACAAAATGCCTGGTGGTGATAGTGAGGATGAGGATGAACACAGAATCTTGGCATTTGAGAGTTAGACCGGAGGTCATCTTATGTAATGTATACACCAAAGGAATCCCTGCTATGACATATCCAGCGAATTGTCATTCAGCTTCTGTCTCAAGACTGCTAAAAAGGGGGAATCAACCACTTGTGTAGGTAATCCATTCTAATTTTTAAACAGCTCTATTTTTTTTTGGCATTTTTTATAGTAAGTCAAATTTTGTTTCTATAACTTCCACACATTGCCATTTGTTTTGCCCACTGGGGACAAAGAGAACAAATTTAATCCTTCTTCCATATCATAGCCCTTCAAATACTTGACAGTAGTTTTCATGTTAAGACTGAATCTTCTTTTCTTCTGTCTAAATATGCCCAGGTTTTTCATCTGATGTTCATAGCCATCTTGTGTGTCCTCATTTAGAGACTATCCAGATTATCAATGTCTATCTTGAACCAGAGAGCATGGGAACTGAACACAATATTACAGATGAGGTCTGATGGGGGCAGAATATAATTAAACTATCATCTCCCTGTTCTGGGAATCTGTTCCCTTCAATGTAGCCCCAAGTCACATTAGCTTTTTGTGTTGTCACATCACATTACTTATTATAGTTTATCTTTTATTTCACTAAAACCCACATATTTTTTTTTCTCAAGAGAAACAAAAATCTTGTCCAATAATGTATCATGTGTATTATACTTTTAAAGTTGTTGGTGGATTTTGCACATAATTTTAACACTTTAAATGTAGCTCTATTGAATTCCATCTTATTAGATTCAACCGATGCCCTAACTTATCAAGATTATTCCATATCTTGATTTCATTATCCAATGTGTTAGTTATCCCTTGTAGTTTTGTGTTATCAGCAAATTTGACAAGCATAGCATCTATATCTTTATCCTAATCATTGATTAAAATGTTAAACAACAAAGATCCCTAGAGTATTCCACTGGAGACTTCTTTTCATGTTGGTAGGGATCCATTAAGAATTATTTATGAAATTCAGTCATCCCTCCAATTACAAATTCATATGATTGCATTTCCATCTAATCCGTCTTCTACACAATAATATAACATGATACTTTATCAAAAGTTTTGCTGAAATTTAGGTAAACTATATCTATTTCATCTCTGCAACTTTCACACATTATTATTAATATGTCTGTTAATCTGTTATGTAGATTAAAATGTAGACGAACTACATTTCTATCTCTGTCTATTTCTGTCTTTCTATCTAACTTTTTTCTCTACAACTTTTCTCTACACATTATTTCTTCTATCATCTGGAGAAAAAAGAACAAATTTAATATTTCTTTAATATTTTTTGCCTCTATTAATTTGGTAATCCTCTTCCAAAAAGAGGGCGAGCGGTGGGGTAGGTCCTAAGACAAGTCTGGCACAACCTATCCTTGACAAAGCCGTGATGGCTTTGTTCATTTCTGCTTCCCTTGCTGGATATTCATCAATCATCTCTTTAACTAACCTTTCTACAGTTTTCCCAAGTATAGAAATAAAGTTCACTGGTCAATACTTTATCATATATAGACAGCTTGTGCTGTTATGGGAATGATGGTGGCATTCATGACAGTGATGCTAATAATGATAAAGATGCAAAATATGGAGCCTTTTGATCACCAAGTTCTGATTATTCACATTGCTAAATACATTCACTTTGCTGCATATTTTTGGATGTGTTGAAAGGAGTCTAGAAGGACAGATCCCAGATCAGTCACGTTTCATTAAAAAGTTACCATGAAATTCATTTCATGCTAACTTCTCTTCACGGAATAAGTTCAGAACTTCCCCTCATCTGTACTAAACATTTTGTACCCTGAAATAATAATAACTTAGGGACATAAGCAATGAAGGTAAATTAAGCTTTTCATCCCTCTCTTTCTCCCTCCCCCCTCAAAAAATGCCTCTATTCGATATCCCAGATTACCTCCTGGGTGAGGCAGACGCCTCTTGGAGGGAGATCTCTAGCTCAGCACCAGTGGCCAATGAGTAAGAGCTCCATTCACCTTCCCATTTTTCATTGTGTATATTATATAGCGAATTCCACAGAATGAGCATGTATAGATAATTCACAACATGCACCACAGATCTTTTTACATTATATCTTCCACCAAACACACCCCTTTTGTGAACTTTTCTGTTACTATCCAGGGCACCGCCATACTTTCAGTCACCCAGATTTATTACCTTAGAGTTCTCATTCTCTCTCATAGCATTGTGTTTTACTGAATAGAAATGCCACATTCATGCTTGCACTTTCAAGAGAGGTAATTAGGGTGGTGGCCATGTGAATGAAAAGGAGGTAAATGTGAGAGATGTCTTATAGGCAGAACTACAAAGTTTCACAACTGACTGGATGGTGAGATGAGAGAGAATGAGACTATTGACTTTAGGATACAATTTTATTTTGTCTTTATCTCCATTTAAATTTCTGGTTTTACACATATTTTATAATGTATATCATTATTTTGTTAGCACATGTAGGTAATTTATACCTGAAGAGATAAATATACATATGGGAGCACATGCTCTAATGTAGAAGCAACATAAGTATCACCACTAAAAAAGAAAGCCTTTGAAGGAACAGGCATTAAATCTATAGTATTTACACAAGGTTTACCCATAACTTGCTTTATTCACTTTATTGCATAATTTTTATCATGTGGGTATCTAAAAAAGCCAAAATAATTCATGAAATAAATCAAGATATAAAGAAATACTGCATAGAAAAGATAGATACTTATATACATAGGAACATGGTTGCAACATTAAGATTCAGGATAAAAGGAGCAATAGGTTCTATTGCGTTTCTATGTAATTAGTGTTAAATGCATTTTAATCCCTTTTACTTACATGGATTTGATTGGTAACCAGTGCCATTGTACTTGAACTATCTAATTACACACTGGTTCTCTCAGCAGCACCAAATGCATAATTATTAAGTTCACCACAATATCAGGACAAAACAAATGTGTGGTGCTTGTAGCTGGGAGAATATTATAGGGGAGTTATATTGCCCAAGCTTCCTATCTTAGACACTTTAGTACCTACTTAACTTTTTTATATGGTGTGATTAGGCACTGGTCTGGGTCACAAGCTAAACCAGGCCCAATACATTAAAAGCTAATTCACATAATGCTAGGGAGCTTTGTGCCAGGTTCATTTAAATAGTCTCCTTCAAACAAATAATATGCCAGCCCATATGGTGTCATGATTATACATTGGTAACTATTAAAACAGAGTTTCTAAAAATATGGTGACTGCCCAGCCCTAAAATAACATTTGTGGTGATGGTTATGTAAATTTTATGGATCAGTGCAATCAAATGTTGTTCTCCAATTCAAGTGGATGTTTGCATAGATTGTCAGCATGAATACAAGTTAAATACATGCAACTTTTGTTGTTTTCTCAATGCAAGTGTTCATACATTTGTTTTCCAAAGGAGAGGCACGCCTTATTTTTAAGAAAATGCTCTTGTAAATTGGATTGTGATATCTGATTGTAAATGTAAAGTCTAGCATTAACATTTTAAAAATCAGCTGCACCATTAATAGATAGGACAGAATTGCTTTGGCCATGGTATATAGTTGGCATTTGACTTATCAATAGTCATGGTCCTTGGGGCCAGAGAGTAGTGGTGTCAGAATCATATATAGCAAAAAAGAAAACATTACTCTTTACTCAGAAAATCTAGAGCAAGGAACACTGAAGAGGTTCAGATAAATACTGGCCTTAAAACACTCAATATTTGCCTTTCCTTTATTATGTCTTATAGGTTCTTATCCCATAAGAATGCACTTTTACTTTGTGTACAACTTCTCTATGTTTTACAAAATATGCTCATTATAGTTCCTGATACCTTTGCTATGAGATATATGTGTAGTCATCTATTATTGTTACCTTTTTTTTTAGTCTACTCCTCCTTGCAGTTAATATTTTTTTTTTCCTGTGTGCTGCTTCCTGGCAGTGGAAACCTTGTTCTACCATTCCAAAAGTGGAATGGGCTTCCTCAATGGGTCATGGGTCCCCACCCCCAGTCCCTCCTTGGAGGTCTTCAAGTAGAGATTGGATGACCATTCGTCAGATAAGTTATAATAGAGCTGCTTTTTATATATGATTAGGACAAGACACCCACTGAAATTCTTCCAACTCAGAAATTAAGTAATCTGGTGATTCTTTAAGTAAATTAAACCCTCTTCCCTTGAACCTTCAGTGCTGGCCTATCCAGTAACCATCTTTCTTTTGCATTAAAGCACTTTTATTAGGGCAAAGCCCGCACCCAACCATACAACTCCCTCAGTAGAGGGGCTTTAGTTTGATCAAGCTCCATATGGACCAACACTGTGGCACAGCAATTAAACAAAAGCAAAACAAATATACATAAACAAAAACCATAACCTTACACTCCATCAGTCTGACATTCAAAGAACTTCACTAACCTGCTAGACTTACCACAAACTATTCCCTTTCATTCTACCCATATTGACCAAATGCCTGCTCCTCCTTTCATGTTCTACCATGTGTCTTTGAGCTGGATTTAACACAGACCTGAAATCGTCTTCCCTCCCCTTTCTTCCTTTTGCCAATCACTGCTGACAAAGTAAAAATTCATACAAGGTCACTATCCTGCAAATTAGACTTTGGTGGCTGCCTATTGTGGCTCATTATTATCCAGTAAAAAACTCTCTTGTTTGACGTTTAAAGTCCTAGCAACTGGGCTCCAAACGATGTTTCCAGTTTTATTACACGTTTTTTCCAACTTGCATGTTGCCTTCTTGCTTTCCTTCTCCATTTCTTGTCTTTGTGCCTTTGTACTAGCTATTTCCCATATGCAAAATATGCTCCCTGCTAATCTTTTCCTTAGAATTCCTTAATTTCCTTGAAATCTCATGTCAAGTTCAACCTTCTACATGAAGCCATTACTGTTTCCCCCCCACATGCTTTCTACTCCCAAATAACTTTGTATTCATTTTCTATATATTTCGTACAAATATATGTATATATGTTGATAATCTGATTTTGAAATTCTTCCTTTCATCAAGGTCAAAGCAAGGTATCATTTATAATCAGAGAATTTCAGAACTGGAAGAAATATCTAGAGCTATCTGTTCAAATTCTTGTCTAAGGAGAAATCTCTACTACAACATTCTAACAGATATCATTCATCAAAATGTTGGCATTGAACTTGGTAAGTCATCACAGATGCTCACAAATCTTATTTTTAGAGGTTGGCAAGTTAGGAAAGTCCACAACTTCTTTCTATAGATCTTCCTTAGAGCAACAGATTCATCACATCATAGAATCTCAGAATTGGAATGAAATACAGAGGTCAGTTAATCCTAAATTCTTTCCATTGTGAGAATCTTTCCCAAAACATTCTTGACAGATAAATCTTTAAAACCTCCTTGTGAAGAGAGCTCTCTTCTTTGTATGCCATCTCATTGCACGTTTGGATATCTCTAATTGTCACTGTTTGTTCTCCCTTCCCTTGAGTATTGGTGCTTGCTTCATTACAATTCCCATAAATTGCTAATAACTGCCCTCTGAAAAAACATAAAATGAATCAGTCTCTTTTTATAAGTTCTAGAATCATAGGATCAAAAAATAATTAATTTAGAGTCTCAAGGGACCTTAGAAGTCATTGAGTCAATTCCCTTCATTCTACAGTTGAAAATTTGAAAGCCAGAGAGTTTGTGATTTGTTCAAGATCAAGTAAGTGCTCAGTGGCAGACTTTGGATTTTAACTCATGTCTTCTGATTCCAATTTTACATAGGGAATAAGTGGCAGAGTTTGGGTTTAAACTCACATTCTCTGATGCCAAATTGAGGACTCTTTCCACTGAACCATGTTGCCTCAAATATTTGAGGATTACTGTGATTCCCCTATTAACTCTGGGGTGTATGTGTATTTGCAGAAGGGGGGGGGGAGGTTGTAGCAGCAACCACACTGGCATACCCAGCATGGTTGCTAGCACAGGTTTTTAGATCTGCTTTACAAGGAAAGATAGTTGTTTAAGGAGTCAACAACCTTTTTTTTTTTAATCACATTCACTAGTTTAGGGGAGAAGTCAGCACTCTGAACTTTAGTGAAAATACAGGGAAAATAACAGAGAAAATGCAAGCAGAGAAATAAAGACCAATAAATAGGGCTCTGACTGTCTGAATCAACTATACGCTTTACATTCATCCCTGGATCAAGAGAGCCTTTACATCTCAGCAGGCAGGGAGTGCTGAACATAAGGTCACTCAGAATCTTGACCAGAAAATCACAAGATCCTTCTCGTAAGCAAGCCTCCAAAGCAAAATAACAATTCAGAGCCAGAAGGCATTTCAACCCTCTTGACTCAGTGCCTAATTAGAAATTAGCAAAAGGTGTGAAAGCCGTCCTACAAGCAAGCCTTCACTAAGCAAGACCATGTGAGGTCTATTTATGGGCAGGGAAGATCTTATATCCCTTTTACATTACAGGGGGGCAAGTATACCTAGTATGAGAGCTTGGGATTTTTGGGATTTGGGATTAACTGACCTCTATATTTCATTCCAATTCTGAGCCTTTTTCAGGGCTGCTCATCCATATTTGGTGTCCACTTGATTCACCCAACTCTTACCTCTGTCTCCAAGGAGCTGTAGCACGCACAGTGGCCATACCCCATCTTGGCAGATGGGTTAACCAAGGTGAAACCAAGTAATCAACAGGCCTCAGACCCATCAGTGAGTTAGGGGTATGTCCAACCCAAGTATGTGTAGACTTCCTCTGACAGAATGGGTGAATGAGAACAATTTGTTGCAATGGCCATGGAGGCTGCTGAGGCAGGTGCTGGGGAGCACCGTGGAGCTTGGTCAGATATTGTGTCATTGCCAGTCATGCAAACTTTTGTCTTGCCACTGGACTGCAATGACACAGAAAAAAAAAAGAGAGTGAGGCTGATGACTTTGTACAACTCTACTCCACTTAAATCTAATTCATGTGCAAGTCAAGACAGTCAAGACATCACCCCGTCATGTCATTAGGTCTGTTTTGAAAACAAAAGACAAACAACAAAAAGGAGACTACTTTTTTCCTTAGCTCTCCTCAATCATTCCTTCTATGGAATGGGTCCAGATCATAAAGTAAGAGCTAAAAAGGATCCCAGAGGTCGTCTAATCTAAATCCCTCAATTTACAGATTAAAAAACTATGATCCAATGAGATTAAGTGATGTCAATGGTCACTCAGATTGTAACTTTCAAAAAGATTTGAACTTGGCTCTAAGGCCAGTATTCTTTCCATGTTATCATGCTGCATTACAGGTATTTTACCACTTTGCCTTCCTCTAAATGAGTTCTAATTTTTCAATGTCTCTCTTTATTTGTATCACCCCTACAAGATATAAAAGTGAAAATAAGGTGGACTCAAGCCAGAGCATTTGTCAGACCATCACCTCCCTTGATCTAGAGATAATACTTCTATTAATGAACTTCAGATCACTTTAGCTTTATTTTTAGCATCTATACAAATTCCTTCATAAACATTTGAGAATGCGGTCAATTAAAGCCTATAGGTTTTACTTCTTTCAAGTTAAATCTTGCCCATTCTTTACTTATGTAATTGATTTTTTTAGCCAAAATGGAGAACTTTATATTTATCCTTGTTAAATTTGCTTCTTGCTTTCAACCTATCATTCCAACTTATCAAAATCTTTTTGTATCCTGATTCTGTCATCCAACATGAGTTACCTCTCCCAAATATGTATCACCTGAAAATTATATATAATCATAACCTAATATATATATATATATACATATATGTATATATATGTATGTATGTGTGTGTGTGTGTATATATATATATGTATATATATTTTATTTTCTTCTGTCCTGCTTTCAGTAGAATAGCTGACAATTCCTGTTCCAAGAGGCTTTGTCACAGATCTTTTAAAGGGAATTCAAGTGTCATACAGGGCATTAGAGTAACTACCTTCTAAGGCCCCTTCCAACCCTGGGATTTAGTTGTTTTTTTGGTAAAACTCAAAGGTATAACTGACAGTTTTGGAGCCCAGAGCAAGAAGCATGAAATGTACTCTCAAATGAATTTTATAACTTTTTATGTGGAAAAACAAGAAGTTTTTAAGCCAAATTTCATGGTGGAGGGTGGGTAGATGCAGCATATTCTATTGGGAATGGCTCCTCTTCTGCTGAAAGAGTATCATCTGCAGCATTTTTGTGCCTTTTCAACAAAGTAACATTGGTTCCACTCTAGTTACATCTCTGACAACACTCATCCAAACACTTGCATACTACTATCAAATCATATTTTTCAAACTTTGTCATCTACAGCATTAATGAACATGACCTTTAATCTATCACCCACATTTATTTTAGTATTAAATTTGGTTTCATGGGACCCTATTCAGTTTTTATATATGTTCCTTACAGTCTGCTACCCTTCATTCCTTCTTTTTTATCTCATCTTTTTTTTTTTTCCTCAGAGAGATATTAACTCCTCTTCTAGTTACTGGGTCATCTGCCCATCTCCTAAAAAAAATCTCATACATAATCTTTCCACACCTTAATTAGATCCTTACAATTCCCAGAACTAGGTTTGATAAATTGAAATATTCACCTTTGTAAAAATAAACTTTGATCAGCTAGCTTCTTTCCTCAGCTAACTTGACTTCTTACCCTTTCATCATAGAAAAAATCATGGTGATTCACCATAATTGAATTTAAAAAAATAGAAGAAGAGCATATTTTCAAGATTCCTGTTCATTTATGTGACCTACCTTAGGGTAACCTGTTAGATGTTCTCATGCATGCACATAAAAAAAAAACTTGAAAAGGTAACATGTACCAATTGAAAGAATATTGTTAGCCTTATATATAGTTCTTCCTCATTCCTAGTATAATATAGATGTCCTATATGTAGAAAACAGTTTCATAAAATACTGCACAGTATGCAGAAACTAGAAAGTAGCATTACTTTTTCTGTTCTAATAATGACCCCAGTTCTCTGACCTCCTGTCCACATATCAAGTTTTTGTTTTGTTTTTAACCATTTAAAGAAAAGTCCTCAATGTAGTTATATTTTGCTAGGTATAAGGGATAGCAATAGATTGTCTTTTTTCTATAAATGATTTTTTAAAAATTTGCTTATTACACGTTGCTTCCATGATCTACAAATAACACAATGTTCATAGTCACAAATAGATAAATTTCTAAAAATTGAATCCTTGGTACCATGTTTCTTTTCAATTCTGCTATTAAAAAGAAAAAAGTTCCAGAGACAGTGGGTAAGCATTGGTCAAACAAAGGTCAGTATTAATTATCATAGAGAGAAAGATATAATACTACAGTCAAACATAAGACTAAATGTAAAACAGGAGAGTATAGGAAATACAATGTGTATGGGGGAGGCAAGAGTATTGGGGTTGGAAAGTCTCTTTTTACTACACATGAAAAGAAGGGTTAAGAGCAGACTCTGAGTAGGTAAATTAGCTTCTCTGAGTCTAAATTTCTTGACACGTAAAGTGAAGGGCTTGAACTAAATTACCTTGGAAGTTCCTTCTTGATCTAAGTCTATGATGCTAAGATACAGCATGTTCATTACTTCTCTCAACCCCCAAGAGAGTACAGAAGAATGAACTATTGACCAGTATTATCTTTTTTCCCACTGCAACTACCATAGTAGTCTCTTAAATTGTCACTCTGCTTCTAGACTGAATCCTTTAGAAACATTCTGACTTGACTAAAAGTTTAATCATTCTGGAGGATAGTTCTTACCACATGGTTCTAGCCCTGACTCAAAAATGATAAAGGCTCTCTTTTACCCCTTTTACCCATCAAATAAAGGTTAAAGCTTTCCATGACTGGGTCAAAGCTCTCTGGTCAACTTTACATCGTCTATTCCTCTGAATGTACTTAAAAGTCCAAAAAGGGGAGGCTAGGTGGTGCAGCGAGTAGAGTACTGGCCCTGGAGTCAAAAGGGCCTGAGTTCAAATCTGGACTCAGATATTTAACACTTACTAGCTGTGTGACCTTGGACAAGGCACTTAACCCCAACTGCCCTCCATTCCCCCCTCCAAAAAGGAAAAAAGGCCAAAATAATGGAATATGGTCTATTCACTAACCATTCCTTCTGCCCCAAATTTATTGTTTTTTAATTTTATATTTTTTTATTTTAGTTTACATCATTCATTTCCATGAAATTTTGAGTTACAAATTTTCTCCCCATCTTTCC
>CM053582.1:187322564-187342524 GCA_028627135.1 Pseudochirops cupreus | reverse complement strand
AAAAAAAAAAAAAAAAAAGAAATATGTTTGACCTTATTGCACATGTATAACCTATTTGAAATATTACAAAAACAAATTTTGAAAACTATTTTTACGTGTAATTAGAAAAAATAAAATGCTATCATGTGCAAAAACAAAATAACATTTTTTAAAGTGTGGGTTGTGTTGAATAAAGTAAGATTACATTTATCAATTTTTCCTGCCTTCAAATATTGTGCTTTTTTTCAGTATACTGCCTTTCAGCAAGCAAAACTGCTCCTCTGAACTTAATTCAGTCAATAAGGACTATCTGGTTGGTGACATCCAGGTGACAGCAACTTTGAAAGAATATTTTATTGTAACCAAGAAAGGGATCATATTATATTGGAATTAATTATTGTAAAGGAAAAGAACTATGGCAGAGTCAGGCATATATCCTAGGACTTAGTAAAGAGATTTCTAAAAGTTCAAAGAATTGAAACACATATTCCAGTTTCCTTAAATATCAAAAGCAAAGATAGATTGAGATTCTCAAAAACAAAATCTAATAATATTATCAAAGATCATCCCAAGAAGAAAGAAAAGAAGGTATCTAAAGAGTCAAATATGGCTGCGTATGGAGTCATCCAATAAGCTCATATTTTGAAGGGACATATACCACAGATGTGATTTTGTGGCATTTAACCAATGATGATACAAAAAAGTCCAAGCCTATAAGAAAGTTACCAGGACTGCTGGCCACCAGAATGAGCTAAGACTTAGGACAAATAAGAACAAAGAAAGGGGAAACATTTGGCTGAGGGATGTTTGATACCAAGTAAGAAACAAATTAAAAACAGCACCCCGCCCCAATGCCAACCCTACCCCTGCCTGGGGTCAAGTAGTACCTACGTAATATTTATGTAGCAGGATATAACATAATAGGGCATCTAGGTGGCACTGAGTCTGAAGTCAGGAAGACCTAAGTTCACATTTAGCCTCAAACGCTTACTGCTGTGTTGTCTTAGACAAGTGACTAAACTCTGTTTACTTCAGTTATTCATCTGTAAAATGAACTGAAAAAGGAAATGGCAAACCATTACATTAACTTTGCCAAGAAAACTCCAAATGGAGTCACAAAGAGTTCAACAAAAAGTTGAAACAATTGAACAAAAAGAACATGTAGGGCAATGTTAAAAGATGTCAAGATCAAGAATGACTCAAGCCCTTTTTTATTTCTGTGTTCTATATTGAAAAGGATGGAGTACTGTTGACTGTATGGTGGTAAATTAAGATGAACCCAAAATTGGTTGAACGACCCTTTTTTTTTGTTCAGTTATTCAATTGTAACCAACTCTTTGTAACCTCGTGGACTACAGCATGTCAGTGCTGTTCATGGGGTTTTCTCAGAAAAAAATAATGGAGTGGTTTGTCATTTCCTTCTTCAGTGGATTAAGGGGGGGAGGGGGAATGCTAAGTGACTTGTGCAGGGTCACGTGGCTAATAAGTATCTCAGGTCAGTATTTGAATTCAGGTCATAATGACTCCAGGCCCAGTGTTCCATCCACTGAGCCACCTGACATACCTAGAGCATAATTAACAGGCCAATGTCAACCTGAAGGAAAGCCATAGATTGCTTACCACAATAGCTGTTATTCCTTTGGTGTGTTAAATATATTTATCAATGATTAGGATAAATACGTAAGTATCATAGTTATCAAATATCTAAATATTTATCAATTAACTAATCAACCAACAATCTTTTAACTGTCTTCTATGTTTTAGGCACTGGTATAGGAAGACAAAAACAAAACTGTCCCTGCCCTAAAGTAGACTGCATTCTATCAAGGGAAAGAAAATATAGATACACTAATCTTTATAAGCTAAGTGTAACATAAATAAAATGTAATGTGAGTGGGAGGAAACACCAACAGCTAAGAGATAGGAAAGTGCCCATGTAGGATGTGGTGCTTGAGGTGGATTTTGAAGAATAAATCAAAAGAAAAAAAAATCAACTAGAGATACCAAGAGTCAGAGGTAATGAGGGAGTACGTTCCAGACATGGGAGAGTGCCTGTGACAAAATTCAAAGGAGAGAGATGTATACGAAAAACAGCAAGAAATTTAGTCAGTGTGGCTGGACTTTAGAGTATGTATAGGGTAAGTATAACAAGGATAGAAAGAGAAGTTAGTGTTAAGTTGTGAAGGTTTGTAGTGGCAACCATACTGTTATATTCAGGATGGCTACTAGCGCAGGCTCTTAGATCTCCCTTACTAGGAAAGATAGCTGTCTAAGGGGTCAACTATATATTTTTTTAAATACATTCACTAGTTCAGGGGAAAAGTCAGCACCCTGAACTTCAGAGAAAACACAAGCAGAGAAATAAAGACCAGCAGACAGGCCTCTGACTGTCTGAATCAATTATACTCTTCACATACATCCCTGGATTGAAAGCATCTTTACATCTGAGCAGTTGGGGAGCTGTGAACATACAGTCATTCAGAATCCTGACCAGAGAATCACAAGATCCTTCTCATAAGCAAGCCCCTAAAGCAAAGTACCAACTCAGAATATATATATATATATGTTCTATATAGTGCCTAATTAGACATTAGCAAAGGTGTGAAAGACTTCCTACAAGCTAGCCTCCCCTACATAAGTTTCCCTTAATGGGCTCCAAGTGAGGCCTATTAATGGGCAGGGAACATCTTAAATCCCATTAACATCACAAGGGTTCAAAAACCAAACAGAGGAAAAGGGAATTATTAGGTTTTATTGAACAACAGTGCAAAATGAACTTTCCTAGCACTACCCTTTAGGAGTAAATCCTTTATTTTATTTTGGAAAATGGATTAGAGATAGGAGAGGCCTGACAATCAGAGAAAAATGAGGGATATTGCTCTTGTCAAAATAAGAGGTGATGAGAGTATATAATAGGGTGGTGGAGCTATCAGTGGAGAGAAAGGGATGGATATGAAAAATGTTGTGGAACTAGAATTGACAAGATGTAATAACAGATTGGATCTGTGGGGCAATCGAGAGGGAAAAAAATCAGGTTGACATCCAGAAGCATACCCGGCTGACTTAAAGAATGGTGGTTTCCTAAATAGATAAAGGTAGGGAGAGGCATACATTTTGTGGGAAAGACAACGAGTTTTTTTGTTTGTTTCCAGTTGTTGAGTTTAAGCTGACTACAGGATATCTGGTTCAAAATGTCTAATATTCAGTTGATGAAGCAGGATTAGAGCTGAGGAGAGAAACTATGTGTTGGATTTGTATATTGATTAGTCATCTTAGCAGAAAAGATAATGAAATAGATAGGAATTGATAAGGTTACCACATGGCAGAAAGTTTAGAGAGAAGAGGGCCCAAGGTGTAGGTTGTGAGTGATGATACGTACAATAGAGGATACAAAGAAGAAACAATCAGGTAGAATTAAAAACAAGGGAGAATAGGGGGAGGGGGAGGTAGATGGTGCTAAGAGTAGAGCACCAGCTCTGGAATCAGGAGGACAGGAGTTCAAATTCAGCCTCAGACACTTGATATTTAACTAGCTGTATGACGGGGAAGTCACTTAACCCCAATTTCCCAGCCTTCCACCCTGCAATAAGAGAGACAGACAGAGAGACAGAGAGACAGAGACAGACACAGAGACACAGAGAGAGAGAGAGAGAGAGAGAGAGAGAGAGAGAGAGAGAGAGAGAGAGAGAGAGAGAGAGAGAGAGAGAGAGAGAGAGAGAGAGAGAGAGAGAGAGAGAGAGAGAGAGAAAGAGAGAGAGAGGGAGAATAGATGAGGATAAAAATGAACAAAAACAGAGAGAAGATCATATTCAGGAAAAAAAGATGGTCAAATAAATGCAACAGATAGTACAAAAAAAGAGCAGGGTTAAGAAAAGACTATTAGTCTTGCTACTTATGATATCACTAAATTAACTTGGAGAGAGGTGTGTTAGTTATACAGTTGGCAGTCAGATTTCAAGGGATAGAGAAGTTAATGAGAAGAGAACAACTGCAAGCAGAAAGAGTAGAATACTTTTTTCTCAGACTTGGGCTAGAAAGAGAGGGAGATCTATTGGATGAGTGCTTGAGGGAAGAGTAGGGTCAAATGAGGTTTTTATTTTTGTTTTGTTTTTAAAGAATAAGAGAGGCTTGTTGGCATTTACATGAAGTACGGAAAGAACCAGATGACAAAAAAAGATTCAAGATTCAAGGGGCAATAGTTATGAAAAGAAATCAGCTGGATGAGATAAACGTAGAATAAGATCAAGGTTTATATATAAAGAGGTTGACCTTGGTAAGAAGAAGGGTTTCTGGTTTGTCAGAGATTGGATAAGAGAAAGATTGATGATATCAATGGAAATTAAAATTCAGAAAAGGGAGGAAGAGCTCTATTTTTTAAACTAAGGCCTCTGTTGATATATGCCATATGAAGAAATTGGTAAGGGAAGATTGAGGGGAGGAGAGAAGGTTCAGAATATACACAGAAGAGGGAAGGATGGAAAATCAATTAGGTACAAGTGAAAATATTGCCTTTCTGCAGTGAGAACCCAATTGATATCCAATAACATAAATTTCTAGTGGTAATGAAAAAGAAAATAAAACTAAACAAGCATTCACAAAAAAGGGAGGAAAAAAGACTTTAAAAGACTGAGATAATGAACCAAACTTAGTAGCAAAAAATTAATAAGGATGTAGTTTCTGTTGTACACTTTGAAGAATTTAACTTTAAAGTCCTACATGTAGAATCATGAAATCAATAGCACCAATTGAGGAAAAGAAAGATGTGTGTGGGTTTCAATATATATGTTAAGTGTACATTATCTTCAGTAAAGAAGGGCTGGGGCTTAAATAGATTCCCTGATATCAAATCCAGGGCTTTTTCCATTACACCATGCTGCCTCCCACATCTATCAAATACTGTATACTACAATGCTGTAAATTGTAAGTGTAAATTGCCCTTTTCTCTAATAATGGTATGCATCTCTTGACTAAAATCTTATTTCACATTATTTGGTCTTAACTGGATGCTGAGAACAACTTTTCAGCTGCTTCATGTAGAAATCTTCAATATAAAGATTTTAATTAAAACAATCGTTAAGTTTCTCTTTATACAAAACAGACCTACTTTCTTTCTTCCATCTCTATTTCTTCACACAAAGTATCTTCTGTCAGGAATGCACTTCTTCCTCACTTCTGCCTCTTAAAATCTATCTTTTGTCAAAACTCAGTTTAGATGGTACCTTTTAAATGAGACCAATTTAGATCTTTCACCTACTAGTGTTTTGTCCTGCCCAAATTAACTTGTATTTATTATAAGTACATTTTGTATATGCTTATATGTGCTCGGGTTAACTCTCTTTATAAAATATAAGCTCTTTGGGAGCTGGAACTATACTTTCTTTGTCTTTAAATCTCTAACACCTAGCGCAACATCTGGCACATTGCAGGAACTTAATGAATACTTGTTGACTTGGATTGATCTAATACCTACTATGTGGACAGTACTATAGTTGTATAATGGACTTAAAAGGGGCAATAAGAAACTGCAAGAGGTAGAAACTCATGTTAAAAGAAATTGGGCTTATTAGTTGATTAATGATATGACATTAGGGGTCACAATTATTTCTACTTTTGGATATATTAATAAATATTTCAACTATAATTATTTTGTTAGCTTCATTGTTGATACTACATTTTGAGAACTGTATGTCCAGGACAAAGGTGAACAGGATGCTGAGGAAAAAAAATATCCTCTTAAAGGATCATTTAAAGGAACCAGAGTTGTTTTACCCTGAAAGAGAAAGATATGAAATGATATCATAGCTTGTCTCCAAGTATAGACCAGTGAGTTAGAAAAGCTGTTATGTATAAGAGTGTTATGATTAAATTTATTCTGTATTGGTCTAGGAAACAGAATTAGAACTAGTGTAGGGGTGTTTCAGGGAGCTAGATCTTAGCTCAATATAAGGATGAATATAGGATAAGCTATACTGTCAGGTAGTGAGGTCCCCATCATTTTAAGGATCCAAAGAGAAGATAGATCACTATTGGTATTCAGTGCTCTTCAGACAGTACTCTGGACTTTCTCTACAATGCCCCAGAAAGATTTTCACCTTTGAAGCTCACTCACACATTGGTACTAACTTTCACCCATGCTGCTTCTCCCTTTGAATAAATGTCTCCTCTCAGAACTTTCATTTGAGAAGGGCACCCAATCCAGCCATGTTTCATTGCTCTCCAGGATATACTCTCAAGTTTTATATTTGCTCCTTCCCATTTCTGCACCTTTTCAGCTTCTTTTTATACATCGTCTTCCTCCATTAGAATAGAAACTCCTTGAGGTTTGGGGTTGTCTTTATTTGTTTGTACTTGTAGCACTTAGCATATTACCTAGTGTAAATGAGCATTTGATAAATGTTACTTGACTGAATGATTGCTTTTTGGGGGATATTATAGAGACTGTGCATAGGTAATATATAACTTTCCAATAGAAGACATGTAAAGTACACAATTTTATAATAATACTTTACATTTCTATTGTACTTTCTACTTTTCAACATGCTTTCATACCCATTATCTGACATGATCATGCTAAGAGCTATGTTAAGGAAAGCAGATACCATCTATGCCTATTTGACTAATGAGAAAACTGAGGGTTAAAGACTTTAAATGATTTGCTGAAGAAAGCCTTACCTTCAATGGCAAAGGAAAAATAATGTCTCTGAAAAGCATCCCATTAGTTCCAAAGAACTACACATCTAAAATTTTATCAAATAAATGAGACTAGAGATATCAAGAGGTATTCTTTAGACATTAGTGAGGAATAGCTAGTATTTTTATATTTGAGAGTTAACAAATTACTTTATATGCAAGCAATATTTATATAGCTTGAATATAACTGAAACTGGTTTTGTTATACACACACACACACACACACATAAAACAAACCATTTTGGTAGGTACTACATGAAAGTTTTGTTGTTGTTCAGTTGTGTCTGGTTCTTTATGACATCATTTGGGGTTTCTTGGAAAAGATACTGGAGTGGTTTGCCATTTCCTTCTCCAGTTTATTTTGCAGGTGAGGAAACTGAGGCACAGTTAAGTGACTTGTTCAGGGTCACACAGTTTGTCAGTGTCTGAGGTGAGATTTGAATTCAGGAAGATGAATCTTCCTGATTCCAAGTCTAGTGCTCTAGCCACTGTGCTACCTAGCTGCCCCTACCATGTACAGTATTATCCCCATTTTTATAGAAGACAAAACAGGCTCAGATAAATAGAGTTGCTTTTTCAAAGTCACTCAAGTCAGATTTGGAATGTAGGTCTCCCCTCATTCAGATTCAGCACATATTCTGTAACAGGAACAGCCTGTGCCACAGGATAACAACAAAAACAATCCAGCCATGTCTCATCACTCTAGCTTGCAATATGGCTACTTCATGAACATCATTGTTGGTCTTGCCACATGACAAAGAGAATAAATATGTTATTACTGCAGAGCTAATTTCTTAGAAAGTATGCCACATCATTTTTATGTTAGAGAGAGAAGTCCATTACTGGGATGGGCACCTTTCTTCAGGGGTAAGTAGATGGAATTGATTAGATCTAATGGTTGGCCAAAGTTTTCTGTCATTTTTTCTTTGTCAGCAAATTTCATCTAGTAACCTCCAAAGGGTTGCATGCTTTATGTTGCTTGTTTTGTCTACCCCAAAGCAGCAAGAATGAGTCTCTGCCAGAGAAAGGCTCCCAATTTAAATGGACAACTAATGGGATTTCACGTGCCAGCTTTTGTGAAGTTTGGCCAAAAGGCTAAAGTAACATAGACTAAACATTGAGCTAAAATGTAATTTGACATAAGAGACTAAGGCCTACCCATTTCTTAATTAGTGAAGAAACAGCTTTTCCTTAATATCCTTGTGTTTGAATAATATAAACAGCTGGCACCAGGGGTGTCCTTCTAAAAAGATCAAGTTCTTTGATCTCCAAAGAACACAAATAGAGAATAAGTCATTGAGTTTGAATCAGTCTGTGCATCAGACCAGATATTTCTTCAGATGTTTAATGCACCTGTTTTCCCAGACATGGCAGCAGGGGGAAGGGAGGTACTTTTATATAATGCAGCAATGTGAAGAAACACATTTGCTTCAACAAAACTGCTAGATTGCTTAGGGAATAGATAGATACATAGATAGATAGATAGATACTGTTATTCAGTTGTTTCTGTCATATCTGACTCTTTGTGAACCCATTTGGGGTGTTCTTGGCAAATATACCAGAGTGGTTTGCCATTTTCTTCTCCAGCTCATTTTACAGTTGAAGAAACTGAAGCAAACTGGTTTTGTCGCCCATGGTCACACAGCAAGTGTCTGAGGGTGGATTTGTCCTTGGGTCTTTCTGACTCCAGTCCTTGTGTTCTATCCATTATACCACCTACCTGCCCATAGATAGATATAGACAGAATCAAATCAAGAGAGATCTGTTGAGAACCTAATACGTGAAAGATACTAGGAAGAGATAAAGACTTTAAATAGATAGATTTGAAATAAAAGCAAATTCATTCTAAAGAAATCCAAGTTCTCTTTGAAAATATACCAAAGGAAGATGTTGATTAACTGAAGATATTTACCTCCTCTGAATCTCCCTACCTGTAAAATTAAGTTGTTTGACTAAATGATGCCTAAGTTGCTTTTCTCATCTAAACCTCTGATAAGTATATGAAGGGCTGGAAGAGAAATTAGGAATTATATTCTCGGTTCCAAAGGCATAAGTAACAAAGGGTATTGCATATAAGTTGTAAAGAGACAGATTTAACAAAAACTTGCTAATAATTTGAAATGTTCAAAGGGGAAAAGTTTTTGAGAGGCAGTTGGTCCTTTTATATTGAGAGTCCTCATGCAAAAACTGAATAATAATTTGTTGTTTGATATGTGGAAGGGATTTTCTTTTACAAGTATCAGATTATTGAGGTGACTCTATAGGCCCCTTTGAATTCTGATATTCTGTGAATCTTGATAATTCTTAAAGTCATTCTGGAATTTAAATACCTATATATATATATATATATACACATATATATATATACATACATATATATATATATATAAAGTATACATTAATATATATCTTTAAATATATATACATTTAAGCATATATATATATATATACACATACACACACACACATACACACACACACACACATATACACACACACACACGCACACATACACACACACACACACACACACACACACAGAATAGAATCTCATTTGTTAAATCTGACCAAGTTCTCTTGGAGAGGTTAAAGAACCTCTATCTTATTGAAACCTACACATTCAGGATAATGAGAAAGAAGAGCAAAAGAGGCAGACAGAGGGATGCAAGGGGAGGGTAGAAGGAAAAAGAAATATTACCAGGAAATCTGGGCATCAAAAAGAGGAACCAAGATAATTAGACTTAGCAAGCGTAACAAGTAGAGCAGAATAATCTAGAGTTTGCTACCATGGTTTTTCTTCTGCTTGTTTAATTTAGGATTAGGTTAGTTTTACATTATTCAAGCACCGTTTACAGGAAATAAGCCAGCTTGTTCTAATTAAAAGGAAAGAATATATGATTTGGAGCAGTGAAAAGAGAACTAAGGGACTAAGTTCTCTTGATTTCACTATTTCATATAGCTAACCCTTTGTGACTAACCATTGACTAAGGCCATTAAGACCCAGAAAAGACAGTTCACTGGTTAGTAGTCCTGATTTTTATTATGAAATCCCAAATCTGTAGCACAAAAACAACAGAGACAAACTTTCAGATGACATGGTATTGTTTTCTTTTAGGATGAAGTTGATAGATATATAAGGAGAAGAACTCTTTGGACAGTCAACCTCACTTGGCCTAAAAACTTTACAGTTTGAACCAAATTTCATAGAATCCAAGAACAGCAGAGTTGGAAGAGGTTATAGATATAGTTGCTGATAGTCAAGGAGAATGTATTAAGCATTTTTTCATGTGCCCAGCACTATGTTAAGATATAGGGATATAGAGAAAGGCAAAAAGTAACATCTGCCTTCAAGGTACATAATATATTCTAAAGGAGTAGATCACATGTAAATTAACTGGCTAAATACAAGATATCTATATTAGCACTCCGAGACTGAGAGAGTCCTCTTACTGCAAGTAGCATTTGAGTTACCTTTTGAAGAAAGCCAGGAAAACAGGGCAAGTTATTCACCCCCCTGGGTTTTAGTTTCCTCCTCTAAAACAGGGAAGCTAATATTTACTCAAGTTATTTTCCACCACTAATGATATTTCTAATAAAATTCATTTCAGAAGCAGATAGTCCCACTCCCAATCTAACCCTAGTCTTGAACAACACCTCAGAATAAATAGCAGTTAACTTTCAATTACTTAGGGAGCTAATTAACTGTGATATGGATTATCTGGATTAGGTCCACTGAATAGGACATGGAAAATTTCCCAAAAGATAGCAGAGAATGCAGAAGCCTGAATGACTGTAAAGTCATGTTAATAATATAATTTGTAAAGAGCCAGTAAGAATGAACTAGAGATGGAGTATTTGTGAAGCAACAGCTGCAGTGGTGATGCTGGTGGTGCTAGTGCTGACGCTGGTGCTGGTGCTGGTGGTGCTGATGGTGGTTACAGTGATAGCTGTAGCGGTAGTAACTATAATAAGTCATAATAAAAAGACAAGGGGAACATGAACGCTGAAAGGAAGTTTCACACTGCAGAAAAACACAGAATTAGGGGCCAGGAGACCTGTCTCTAATTTTAGATCCCCCTTTCAACCCCTCCAGGATCTTCCTTGCCCTCAGAGTAATCAGTACCATGAAGAGTCTGAACTGAATGATCTTTGATGACCCCTATACACAGGATTCTGCTTGATTCAGCTCTACATGGTTCTCAAGAGAAAATTGTTTCATTTTGTTTCATTTCCCCAGGTGAAAATTTACACTTTGGAATTGACCACTGCTATTGTCAAGGTGTAATTTATTGTTTTATTGGTTGTCTGGGACATAGGTGTCCAACACTTTTCAGGGGAACTCCCCAGTGTGCACGAATCAGATTAAAATATAATTGTGAAATATTTAACAAATTAACATACATAATATTAATCCATGGTTTTTCAATTCAACATGCTGCCTGCAATGATCTTTATGTACAGTTGAGTGGCCCTCATTTCTGTTTTAAGTTTGACCCCAGTGGTCTATACATAAGAAAATGATAGGAAAAAATGCTTATTATACAGATTAAAATTTAAAGTGTTTTGCCCACGCATTCTATTCCAGAAAGTCAATTGTTAAATATTTGCCAAAAACTCCCTGCTTACACTTTTAAAAATCTACATTTCTAAGAAAATGGCAGTTTAAGGATGTATAACAGACACCAACTGGATGGTAGATCACGAAGAAATTCTTCTCATGTCAAAGATCTCCTGGATTCACTTCCTTGTCAGAGTTTGTCATTTAATGTCCTCTACAACATAACTTTGATCCACCTATCCCATCTTATTTCTCATTACTCTTCAAATTTACATACTCTTCATTCTCCTCAAATTGAACTACCATCTGTTCTCTATACACAATATTTTTTAATTGGCTTCCATGCCTTTAAACAGAGTATCATCTTCTATGGAAGGGATGCATTCCTTCTTCACTGCTTCCTCTCCTAGTTTAGTCTTTTTACACTGTTGTGTTAAATAAATATGCTTCTCCTTTCTCAAGCCTTTCAGCCAGTCATAATGTGCACAAACACATATGTGTGTATATGTGCTTATGTGTTTATATGTTAGGTATACATGTGTGCATATGTGAATGTGTATGTTCTTATATATGTGTATGTGTGCATGTGCATGTCTGTGTGCACACACACACACATATGTATGTACGAATGTATGCATCCAACTGTGTGCCAGGAATTAAGCTAAGTTCTGAAGATATAAAGAAAGGAGAGAAAGAGTCCTTTTTTGTCAAGGACCTCATAGTTTAATGAGGGAGACAATATGCAAACAGTGATGCACAAACCATAGACAGGGATAAACTGGAATTAATCAACAAAGGAAAGGCATTAAGATTAAAGAGGACTGGGGAAGGCTTCTTAAAGAAGATGAGGCTTTAGTTGGGACTTAAAAGAAGCCAAGAAGCCAGTTGGGGATGAGAAGAACATTCCAAATATGGTGGATAGCCGGGAAAAATCCTCAGTTGGGAGATGGAATGTCCCTTGTGCTGTGTGAGGAACAACAAGAAGGTCAGTGTCACTGAATTATAGACTACAAGGAAGGGAATAAGGAGTGAGAAGACTGGAAAGGTAGAAGAAGAGGCAGGTTATAAAAAGCTTTAAAAGTCAAATAGTATATCATATTTGATTCTAAGGGCAATAAGGAGTCACTGGAGTTTATTGATTGTAATAGTCAAAACTGTATTACAGGAATGTCAATCTGGCAGCTTAGCAGAGGATGGACCAAAGGGAGACTTGAGACAATGAGACCAAGCAGAAAGCTATTGCGATAGTCCTACTAGGAGATGATGCTTGTGGGCCTAGCCAGGGTGATGTCAGTGTCAGAGCAGAGAAGGGGGCATAGAGGTAAATGTCTGGGGGGGGGGGAGCTGTGAAAGAGAGTGAGGTGTTGATGGTGACATCTAGGTTGTAAGCCTCAATGACTGGAAGGGTAGTGCTGACCTCACTGGATGTTACCAGTATCAGACTAACAAGATTGGACAATTCATGGCCAATGGGGATGGAAAAAAGAGTAAGTCCATCTAGGGCAGCGCTTCTCAACCTGTGGGTCATGACCCCTTTGGGGGCCAAATGACCCTTTCATAGGGGTCACAGGGGTCCCCTAAGACCATCGGTAAACACATATTTCCAATGGTGTAAGGAACCAAGATACTGCTTCACGTGGGTCCACACACATACGAGTATTAAAGGGTCGTGGCATTAGAAAGGTTGAGAGCCACTCATCTAGAGGAAAACAAACAGACAAAAAAACACAAAAACACACATACATGTTCCTTCATGGTAGAGTTCAAGTTTCACGTTGTCCTGATATAAGCCTTTCCTCATTCCCTCAGTGTTTAAAATTCCTTCCTTCTTCAATCACTATGTACAACTTTCTAACATTTTCTACTTACTTACCTATGGGCTTGTTGTATCTCCCAGGAACATGTAAGTTCCTTGAGGGCAGTAACTGTTTCATTTTTGTTTTTGTAGCTCTAATGTCTAATTAGTATCTTACCTATAGGAAATGCATAATAAGCATCTATTAAATAGACTTGTCCACCAGAGGCACTTTAGAAATGGTTTGACATTAATTCAGTTATTCATCCATTCAACAAATATTTATTGAGCACCCATACAGCACAAGCCTCATTAAACATGCATTGAAATTAATCACTTGAAAAAGAAAAGCAAACATTAAATGACTAATGGCCAAACGAAAGATAGCGCAAGAGACATTTTTCACTAGTTAGTCGTCTCTCACGTAGTCGAGTAGAAGAATGAGCACTCAACTTGGATCCAGAATACTCAGATGTGAATCATGCTTCAGTCACTTATTAACCATGCAACACTGACCATATCACCCAACCTCCCTGGGCCTCAGTTTCCTTCCCCATATGATATTACTTGTTCTGTATGACTCACTAAGATGTGGGGAGAAAGGAACTTTGAAAACTCTGAAGCATTATATGAATGTGGACTTTCAGAGTCATTCTGACAGATCTATTTAAGAAACATCTCTTTCCTTCTGCCTATTACTCAAATAATGAATTTGGCTTTATCCATAGGTATTAATTTGTTTATAATGTGGCAGTTGGCCCCTTGAAGATTTCTAGCCTCCATGGAGATTTGTAGAATTGTTTAGGGTTTCTTTGTTCTTAGTACTTGTTTACATCATCTCCCAAATTAGTATCATGTGTGATTTTAATGCCCCATTCCCTTGCTTTTCTGTCTACAAAAAAAAAATACTAAATATAGAATTGTCTCCATGCTTTTGGACTTTCATTCAACTGCCTATAATCAACCTTTTTCTCACCTTTGCCTTTTAGAACCCCATTTTTTTACATTGCTGGAGGATCTATAGAAGCCTTAGGGCAGAGGCTTTTAAACTCAGCTCCACATACTGCTCCAAACACATTTTGATAACTGCCTCTTTATAAACAGTTTCCTTTGCAATCCCATGCATTTTATTTTATGCACTTGAAAATATTATTCTGCTAAGGGATCCATTGGTTTTACCAGATCGCCAAAGGGGTCCATCATACACATGCAAACACATACACGCACACACACACACATAAACACACATGTTAAAAACCTCTGACTTAGAGAAATGTGATACATGTCTCCAAATAAATCTGAAGGATTGTCATGTGAAAGTAGGATTCTCCTTGTGGTGTGTGCCACCAGAAGGTATAACAAAGAGCAGGGAGTGGGAGTTAGTCAGAGACAGATTTGTGTTATATGTTATGAAGAAAAAGAACAATTCCTAAGTGAAATGGTTAGTCACAAAGTGAGCTCCCGTTCATCTTCTGTCATCAGACTGAGGCTAGATATCTACTTGTGGATTATATTGTAGGCAAAATTATTTTTCAGGTATTAGTTAAATTAGTTATAATTTGAGGTCCCTACCAACTGAGATTCTATGATTCTGATTCTGAATTGTCGTTTAACAAAGACATGAATTTCTAAGGGCAGAGGTAGAATTTTTTAGATCAGTGAAAAAAGAAAAAGCATCAAAAACAAATGATTTCAACATGTCCTTTTAGGAGGCAGGCAATCTACAGATTTCTTGCACTCATTCTTCTCCTAGGAATATAAGAGAATCACAAGGGTCTTGGTGGAAAGAGGCCAACACCTACTCCACTCACTTCTCATTTCACAGTTGATAAAACAAGAAAAAAAAGGAAAGTGAATAGTACAAGGTCATTTGTGGAGTTAGTGTCAAAATAGAGAGAAGCTTCTTTCTGGACTCCTCTTCAGGTCTTTATACATCAATGTTAGTATTCAATATTTTACTGATATTAGAAGGAAAAAAAAGTCTAAGTATTTCTTTTTCTCATATGTGAGGTGCATTTTTAAGGTTCATCAAATATTCCCTCATTTCTTTATGGTTTCTGTTAAATAATTCATCACTTCAAATAATTATTTAAATTATTGTGATTATTTAAATAGTTATAGTCATTCAAAATAATTTAAAATTAAAATGTCATTTATGATAGAATTACCTCATATTTATATGGTGCTTAACAATTTACAAAGTGTTTTTCTTCATAACAACTCAGCAGAAAAGGAAGTAGAACCATAATTATCCTGATTTTACAGGTAAGGAAACTGATGAGCTAGGACTTGGATTCAAGACATTTGAAACTAAGTTGTTTTTTTTTTTTCCCCATTATGCTACAGTGCATGCCAATCAAGTGGTGACCTTATTTTCTATGATTTGGGGGATCTAATTGTCTACACTGAAAAACTGCTATGGATCAAATAAACCAGATAATTATTAGGTACAGATCATGGTATGCTTTATATGCCCTAAAAAATATTTTCTATGGCCACTAATGCACATTCAGAACCTTGTATCTTCTCATACCCATCACATCTCTCAAATGTCTGCCATTTTTCATAATATTGAACTCTATCAAATACTCTCCTGCCCACGTTGTGTGGAAACTATTGGGAATGTTTTTTGAATGGAAGTGAAACACAAGCATGAATACCATCAAGTTCTGTTCAAATCAATTTTTCTCTCCCCACTCCACCCACACTAGATGTTTCAATGTCCATTTCTACTTACATACCGATTTTATAGACAATTGGAAACAAAAAATCAATGTGACAAGGAGTAGGTCTAAGAAAAGAAAGGTCTATTAAGAATGAAGAAGTGTGATCAATTATAACAGAAATTTGCTAATGGTTGTTTTGGATTCAAACATCAAATAAAATATGAATCTAAAACACAAATATATTTAATTAAAACACCATGCAAGGAAAACAAAGAGATTTATTTAGATAACAAGTAAGCTCAGCACATCCCTCCCATGCCTCCATGTGAGAACGCAAACAATATCCCTATTTACTTACCAGCATCTTAGTGTCCTAGGAGAAATGCATGACTAGACCAAAGCCATTACAATTTATTAGAGACTACAATATGTAGGCATTCTCTGCTATACCATTCTCTTTTCCGTCTTGGTATCACAACTGGTGAATATTTCCTTATTGAGAATTGGAGCTTCAGAATACCAACCTGTAGGTCTCTCTCCATGCCCTGCTACTTCTGTGTCTCTCATGCCGGGTCCGAATCTGTGCTCTCAACATTGCCTCTAGACATTGCTAATGGTTCTTTTGAAGTTCCTCCTTCATACATTGCTTGTGCTGAAAGACCACTTATCTGATCACAGTCTGTCTGAGACTATCTACCAAAACTTACTCGGAGCTTTCTTGGAGTGTCAGCCTCAGGAAAGCGGTCCTCTTTCCTTTGACTACTAAGCATTGTAGAAATATGGAAATCCACCAAAGAGGTTCTTTATATAGCCTATAAGACCAGCTTTCAGTGTTATCACCTTGATAGATGCTTCCTTGTCCTGCCAACCCCCAAAATCCCAGCAATACACGTCCTCTCCTACTTCCAAATTCCTATAGCGTTTGGGTACATAATTTTGACACTATCACATATTAAAGTTGTTTGGGTACATATCTCACCTGTTGTGTTCAGTCATCTTCACTTGTTTCTAACTCTTTGTGACCACATTTTGGGTTTTCATGGCAAAGATGCTGAAGTGCTTTGCCATTTCCTTCTTCAGGTCATTTCACAGGTGTGGAAACCGAGGCAAATGGGGCTAAGTGACTTGCCCAGGGTCACACAGCTTTTAATTGTCTGAGGTGAGATTTGAACTCAGGAATATGAGTGTTCTTGACTCCAGGCCAAGCACTCTATCCACTGTGCCACCCAGGTGGCACCCACTTACCTTGTCTCCTCAATTTTAAACACAAAAAGAGCAGGTATGTTGGTTTCTTCATCTTGGTTTGTCCTACACATGTTCAGTACAGTAGGACACACCAAATATTTGACTGAATTCACTAGAATTAATGAGAATCAATCAATCAGTAAACAAGTTTTTGTTAAATGTCTATTCAATGTCAGATAAGGTGGTAGGTACTGGGAATGTTGCCACTCTTTTTGATCAGACATCAGGAGATATTCAGGTTCTTTAATAGGAGGTAATAAACATATTATGAGTTATTACCAGAAATAAAAAGGGAACAATCCATGAAGTATCTAGAGGAACCACATGGACTTGTTACGATAGAAAAAAGAAACACTCAATTCTGGAGACTATACTCAAGCACTAAAGCTAAAAGTTTGATTTTTCTGCTTTGAAGGTGACTATCTACTACAATAATTAGCCAAATTAAAAATTTGCTACGTTAAAAAAATTAAATCAAAAGCTGAAATAAGGTTAAGGTTTCTTTTTTCCCGTCAATAACCTTTTCAAAAAGGGAGGATTCCTCTTGTTATTTGTGGCTTGCTGATTTACAATTATCTCTTAATTGACTTTTGATATCCAACTTGAATATTTAATATTGTGCTATCATTAGGACGTTTATTATTCATCTAAATCATACAATTGCAGCAATTAAATTGACTGCCTTTTAAACACTTGGTTCATTGATCTTTAATTATACTTCTGAGAATGGTATTGAATGCAAAAGATGCTAGGTAGCAAAACAGTGACTTGCCACAAAATCAGGGGCACTTGCTCATTATTAGTGAGACTATCAAAATGTTCTCACTACTATGATTAAATTAGGAATTCCCAAACCAAATCTTACAAGGGGCAGCTTCTTGGTGCAGTGAATAGAGTGGAGGGCTTGGAATCAGGAAGATCTGAGTGTTAATCTGACCTCAGACACTTAGTTATGTGACCCTGAGCCAGTCACTTAACATGTGTTTGCCTCAATTTCTTGAACTATAAATTACAGGTAGGTAATAAGCACTATATGTAATCCAATCCAACAGACAATCATTAAGTGACTATTATGTGCCAGGCACTGTGCTAAGTGCTGAGGATGCAATGAACAAAAGAAAAGGCAGTCTCTGTCCTCATGTAGTTTACAATCTAATGGGGCAGAGAAAACACACAAAAGGAGGCAGGAAAGGAGAAGAGGAGACCAGAGGGTAACCAATGTGGGAAAGTCTTGTTGGGTGGCGTTGAAACCAGGCAGAATAGCAAATGCAGAATGGAGTAACAATGTCTCAAATAAGACAATATGTGTAAAGAGCTTAGCACAGTTCCAGGCACATAGTAGGCATTTAATAAATGCTCCTCTCCTGCCCCTCCCCCCCCCACATACACACACACACACACACACACACACACACACACATACACACACAAACTCCTTTGCAAAGGTCTCTATTTTTTTTCTCACCAGATCTACATCAACCACAAAATTTGCCAGGAGGGTTGAATTTATTTAGAGGCAATGTAATGTGGCAGAGAGAGTACAGGGTCTGAAGTCAGATAATTTAGAATCAATGTTACCCACTTGCCTGTATGACCTTGAATAAGTCACTTACACCTGTTGACCTCAACTTTCTCATGGGTAAGATGAGAGACTTTTTTGTGTGCTTTTTTTTTTGGAGGGGGGAAGGCAGGGCAATTGGGGTCAAGTGACTTGCCCAAGGTCACACAGCTAGTAAATGTTAAGTGTCTGAGGATGGATTTGAACTCAGGTGTTCCTGACTCTGGGGCTGGTGCTCCATTCACTGCACCACCTAACCACCCCAAATGAGAGACTTCAGCTAGACGATTTCTAAAAGTCTCCGATTTCATCACACAAAAATATGATTTCACCTCTGTAAGCCTCCACTTCCTTCTCTGATAAATGAAGGATTGGATTTTGAGATCACTTTTACTTCTAACATTTTATGACTTCAAGTACAAACTGAGGGTGCCAAAAATCTTAATGTAGTTTTAAACTTAAAACTTCCCTAAGACTTTTAGACACCTGGTATATTCAAGCCAACATTTTTTTCCCGTTGAAAATGTCCTTTTCACTTATATGCATGAATATATTTCCATATAAACTTATATATCTTATATGTATGTACATCTATGCATACATGCAGAAGTACATATATGTGCAGGCCATACACATATACCAAATTAAAAATAAATCATTAACTATTCTAGATCACTGAAAAATAAGTCATTCTGGTTAAGAATATTTTCTAGATAATTCAGAATTAATGCCCATGGGTACGAAGCAGTTTTTAAACTATGGTGATTTTTATTTTTTTTCTGTCGGTGCTTTAAATTTTCTATAGTAAACTATGACTTTATCATAGTGGATAGAATGCTATGTCTGAAGCCAGCAACACAAGTTCAAATTGCCCTGCTGCCCCTAATTAGCAAGACAATCATGGGCAAATCATTTAAACGTCTTTGAACCTGTTTTCTCACCTTTGTATTAGAGGGATCATAGTAATTGCAATAACTCTGTCACAGTGTTTTTATGAGCCTCAAAACAGAAAATATATGAATAAATACATTTCAAATTTCAAGATACTATATAAATTCCAGTTTAAATTATAATTATTATCATTAATATTAATAGTAAGATGCTTTCAGTGATTCTACAGATGAGCCTGCATCCAACATTTGCATTCAATTATGAAACATTAACTCTCAACCTTCACAATATTCTGCTGAACACTAAACAAAGAAAAACAATGGTTGAATAGCAGCAACTAGTCCCAGGCCTCTTTCTGCCTCAATTCCATCAAATATGAATATGAAAAAATGAGAAAGAATAATTATCAGGACACACTGAACATAGTACATCCTTTTCTTGATGATTCAGTGATAATCTTGACCATTAATTAGTTCATTATGTGTTAATACAGATATTCCTTTGTGAGCCACTGAATTTATAACACTATTTGTTTTTTCTTTCTTCTTAAAAAAATTTTATTTATTTTTAATTTGTAT
>CM053582.1:187271833-187322064 GCA_028627135.1 Pseudochirops cupreus | reverse complement strand
AGATATAGATATAGATATATAATGTCAAACCATACTGTACTGTGTACAAATTTCACTTATAATTTCTTTCTCTGGATGCAGATAGCATCTTTCTTCAAATGTTCTTTATGGTTAATTTGGTTTTTTATAATAATCAAAATGACATATTCACTCAAAGTTGTTCTTAAACCAATACTGCTGTTACTGTACACAGTGTTCTCTTGGTTGTGTTCATTTCTTTGGATAGTAAACTTCTTAGACAGTATAATGACTCCAGACTTTTTGTTTGGTTGGTTTTTGGATAACTTTTTTTTTTTTACCCATAGTATTTGGATATCAGTTGTCATATAACCTACTGTCATAGTCTATTTTTCTAGCATCACTCATGCTTTTCATTTTGTTTCTTCTAATGTACTATCTGTGAAAAATATTCTACAAAATAGTAGAACTAAGTTTGCTAGAATTGTGTCTAAAGTAAAAGTAAATGGTGATGGAATGAGGAGAATACACCTAGAAGTGGTGTTTGAAATATGACATCTATGTTTTCTGTTTTAAGGCTTTGTTGTTGTTCTTCTTCTTCTTCTTCTTCCTAACTTCTAGGCTGTTCAGCCTATCTTGGTTAATACTGCAGTAACACAGTTTAGTTTTTCAGGGAAGCAGTTTCTATATAAAGTGAGATATTATTGTGATGCAGTTCGTCATAAAACTCCTTCCTATGCATTATGATTTATGAGCATATCTGTATTTCAGAGTTAGCGCATAACAAGTTTAAAAGCAAGAAAAAGTAAGCTATTGTTTTCTTCATGCTGAGACTACAATATAGTATATTCCCCATACCTTGTTGTTGCTTCTTCTTTGTTCTAAAAAAGAACCAACTGGCGTCATGAGAGTGTTTAGTTATAAACTCTATGTCAATCAAGATTGTCTCACAACCTTCCTCGTGGTATACAGAGGTCAATCTTTCATCAATCTTGAATGACATAGTTCGTATAAGAAATGAGCAGTAAATAGTTGTCAGGTTTTGTGATAGCAAAGTGTTAATGTACGGATGGAGAATAATAATCCCAAATGACCCTTGTGCAGCATACAGGTCTTTTAATTATATTATTAGAACTTAAAGGCTAAATTATTTATACCAAAGGTTTAAGTCTTTAAGATAGGAATAAATAAAACCTTTTTTTATTTCCCCCTATAAACCTCGGGTTTCAATTTCTCTATAGTTTTATCATTCTGCTTATGCCCTTTAGCATGTTGATGTATTTTTACTTTTAATGGTGAAGATGTGTCTATTTCCTTCATCAGAACAGATCACAACCTAATTATACCCTTACACCTTGTGTAACTCTTATCCAACGTCTTTCTCTAAACTCTCTATGGTGGTCCACCTAACTTGCTGGAGATCTTTCTCTATGTGGATATTAACAAAATCTGCAGGCTATTATATTTATATTTATTCCTCTTTTTATTACTCATTCGATATTAGTAATCAGAGGATCAATGAACTACATAATATGCTACCATAATTTTCAATGAGTTTTGTATGGTTCTAATGTGTACATGGAAGACTCCTCACTGGAGGAGAGACTTTAAGGTGTTGTTTTGCTTTACTAAATCAAAAGCTTATTTACAGTCAAAAATAATAAACACAGTAGGATCTTGAAATCTTTGTATATTCTAGATAAATGCAAGACGGATGGGATCTTGTCTACTATAGAGTTACTATTTTTTAAAAAAATTCTGTTAACTTCTCATGACTTTATCAAAGATTGCCTCAAGGAGTTTGAAAATTGTTCCAGTAAAGATTTTATAGAGATGAGAAAGGAAGCATTATGTTTTGATGATGATGAATATTTTCTCAATTGGCTTTTGTCAGTAGTAATAACACCAGCATTTTCTCCAAAGTTTTGATATTCTACCCTCTTGCAGCTATCTTGAGATTCGATCACTTAATACCTTCACAATTGGATATGTATGTAGTATATAGCATTATGGAAATTATAATCCCACTGAACTCTTCACTAAGACTGCATTAGTAGTCTTGAGATCAGGCTACATATCAGAAAGGACAATGGAAAAAATGGAGTTTATCAGATTATTACGATCAGTATAGTGAAAGTTCTCAAGTTCTTTGCATTTGTGGATCAGTTGAAAAGCTTAGGCAAGAGAAAAGATTTAGTGAGGATACCATGCTCTGCTCTCTCTGTGTAAATGTACCCAGGACCCTCTTCTTTCCCATTGCCTTCCCCTTCCCTTCTTTTGCTCTTCCCTTCTCGTCTCTTCCTTATCTATTGACTCTAGGATAAAATGTGAAGTTATCATTGGAGCATTTAAAACTCTTTACATTTCTCTCACTCATGTGTACTGCATTCTAGCCAAATTGAACTGCTTACTGGTCTCTATGAATAATATCTATGTCCAGCATGTTTTACCTTCTTTCCTCTTTTCCTAGAATCTCTAGCTTCCTTCAAAGTAATTCTAAAATTAAATAATGCAATTTTACATTGAAATTCTCATACACATTAGATGGGGATTTCTTGTTATACATACATCTCTCTATATACATACAAGGACATATCTAAAAATGCACGCTTCTTCTTCACCTACAGTCTACCACTATTTCACTATTAGCTCTTTAGATCATAATTCATTGGATTTTTTTGATTGGCATTTTTAAAAAATATTTCAGCATTATCTTTTCTTGACATTTTTTGGGGTCACTGGCTAATTTGTTCTCCTCCTGGTGCTATTTAATTCTTTTTGCATCAATTCATGCAAGTATTTTCAAGGTTCTCAAAATTATTGCTGTTTTATAATGATTTGTAATATAATTAATATTCAATTAAAATTTTATACTTTAATTTGTTCATTCATTTCCTAATAAATGGAAACTTACTTTTGTTCTAGTACTTTGTCGTTACAAAAAGTGTTGCTATAAATATTTTTTTCTTTTTATATATAAGCACTTTCTCTCTGTCTTTGACCTCTGTGGTTTCTAGGCCAATAAGTGGTATTGCTGGCTCAAATGGTGCATATAGTTTAGTGAGCTTTTTAGAATAATTTCCAAGTATTTTTCAGAATAGTTTGACCAATTCTCAGTTCAACTAACAGTGAATTCACCTTCATTTCCTGAAAATTAAAATTTTCTCAGATTATGGAAAGTGAGACATTGGTAGGCTAAGTGACATGCTTAATATAAAATAGCTATTTAATAGCATTCCCCAGACTAGACTCTACTTATTGGCTCCTCAGTCAATGGTCTTTATCCTCTACTACATGGTTTCCTTTTGAATTCACACACTTTAAGAAGAAAAAAAAAACTGTCTGTAGCTAACTTGATAAAAGCTTCATGTTCATAAACTGTTACTTTTAAAATCCTGAATCAAGGTTATATGTATGTGTTTTCTTGTTTTCTTCACCTGGATTATTCTATTATTCTAATTTGTTTATGGTCCAGCACACAATCTTTTATCAACCTACACAGAATATTATCATTTCTGCTATTATTATTTATGTGTGTTGTTATTATGAATTATACGTTATATAGCTGTATAATGCATATGTTTGTATAATATATATTATATATAATGGATAGATTACATGCCTAATAGATATTATGATAGATGGATAGATGAATGGATGAATGGATAGATGATTGACAGATAGATAGATAGATATTTGGTTTTTCCAGATTTTCAAGTTACCTGAGAGTCAAGTGGAAGTTATAAATGTTATATTTGATTACTGGGGCTATTTTACAAGGACATATTTTTACATATTGTCTGCTGAAAATCAATACAAAAAGTTCATATTTTTAATTATCTCTAGTTATAAGGTGCATTGCCACTTGCATTTTAAAAGCTAGTGAAAGAGATTAATGCCACCACCAGAAACTTGACTACAAAAACCTCACTCAGGTTTCCTTCTTGCATTCACAACTTAGTTGTTAAAGTTGTATATGACTATACCTGTATCTGCAAGAAGGATTAACTTTTATGTCTTCTGTGATTTTTCATGAACATTTTGAATAAAATATAAACCATACTCATATTTGGTCACTTTGTCTTTAAAAACCAACTGGGGACATGTCAGACCATAGGAAAAGTGGCAATCAGTGAACGCACCATTGTGTCTGTTTGTGAACCTCACTGACCCATATTCTAGCTTACTTTCTTATTAATCTCACTTACTTATTTATTAACCTCACCTCTCTTTACTGGCTCATCTGGACTTCTATTTTCGGCTCAGTTCCTCTCAAACCATACATCCCCAATTGCTGCTCTAAAAATCTAATGCATGGTCTTCACCCTTCTGAATATGACCCTAGCTGTTTCAGTCCACCAAAAAGTTATTTATTTGGCCTCAAAGAAACTGCTAGCCCTAGTCCTGGCATGATGGTTCAAACTAAATTTCCATCATCATTTTTTTTTTCTGAACTCTGCTCCTAATCATGACTCTACAATTAATTTGTTGTAGGGGGACCCAAGAGAATTTTGAAGATCTCTCTCTCTCTCTCTCTCTCTCTCTCTCTCTCTCTCTCTCTCTCTCTCTCTCTCTCTCTCTTTCTCTCTCGATCTTGCTCTCTCTCTCTCTCTCTCCGTCTCTCTCTCTTGCTCTCTCTTTCTCTTCAGATAGATAGAGATAGAGATAGATAGATATACACACACATACATATGTAATAACATGTGTATGTAACTACCAAGCTTTATCCATGAATTAAAGACCAAATTTGCTCCAAAAAAAACATTTATGTAATACTTTAAAGTGTATGAAGTGCTTTAAATTACCTCATTTAATCCTAACAGAAAGCCTGTGAGATAGGCACCAGTTTTCATTTTACAGATGAGATAGGTTTCATTTTTAAAATATGAGACTAAGATTGTAAGAGAGTAACCAAATTGTCAAAAAGTTATAGAGCAAATTAAGAGGTGGAATATGAACCCAGGACTTTTTTGACTCAAGGTCCAGTTTCTATTTTATTTTGCCATACTCTTTAGGCATAACTGCAAATGTGAAAGGGACAATAAAGTTAAACAACATTAAAAACACCTTTATTCATATTCAGCAACTGAAGTGTGGCAGGTTAAGTCATCATAAATTTTTAATCCAATTAATTTTATGAAATGTTTGAGTAGAAGAATCAAAATACACAGATTGGGGGACTGATATTTCTTAGAGAGACATAGATGATATCCTTGTCCACATAGCTGCCTGAGAACCTTTTGAAGATAATAATCTTTGGTTTACTCCTGGTTCATCTAGTCTTCTTTCCACTATACATATCATACTGTGCCATTTATTGGACAAATACGAGAAATGTCCAATTTAAGTTCTGAATGAAATATTGATTATGTTCCAGGAATTGCAAAAAGTACTAGAGATACAAAAAGAGGCAAAATATAGCCCCTATCCTCCTCAAAAACCATGTAATCTCTGTAATATGTTGTTTTAGCCTTCCTGCTAATATTTATTTTTTGTATTTATGATGATTAGTGATATTTTTCTATAATTTTATTTTACAATATTGATTCTTTTGGTTTTATGAATCAATATCATTTCTGTTTCAATGAAGGAATTTGGTGGAATCTCTTCTTTTGCTAGTTTTCTGAACAATTTATATAATATGGGAATGAATTGTTCTTTGAAAGTTTGATAGAATTCACTTGTGAATCTTCCAGTCCTGGAGTTTATTCCTTTGAAAATTAACTTACAGCTTATTCCATTTCTTCCTCTGAAATTGGTTTATTTAAATTCTCTATTTCTCATTCTGTCAATTTGGTTATTTGATATTTTTGTAAATATTCATTTAAATTATTGATTTTGCTGGCATATAGTCAAGCAAAATAGTTTCTAATAATATCCATCATTTGTTGTTGTCTCATTTTTCATTTTTGATACTACAAAATCAAATCCTGATTTCAATTACTCTTATCTGTATGTCCTTGGGAAATACAGTTAACTTTCATAAGCCTTGAGGTCCTCATCTATAAAATGGAACTGCTCTGACCAATTCAAAGGGTTGTTGTAATAATCTATTAAAATAAGGTATGTGAAAAGGCTTTGTAAACTGTTAAATACTAAACGGATTTGACTTGAATTCAAGTCCTGCTATATATCTTTATTAACCAACTCTGGATTAATAACTTAACCTCTCCCCACTTCAGCTTTCACGTCTGTAAAATGAAGATAATGATACAACCTGCCTCACAGGCATGCGTGAGGATCAGAGTTAATATAAGTAAAGACTTTGAAAACCTTCAAGTGTTATGCAAATAAATATTAGTTATTAATTATAGCTTCTTAGAAAAAAAACTGTTACTGCATGTGGTACATGGATGCTAAAAACTGTGGAGTCCTATTTCACTTTTCAATCAAAATTGGCATATTTGTGGACAGTTGGTAAAACCTATACTTTTATATATGTCTATCAGTGATTTGAGTTCACAGAGTCATTGAAGCATAAGATTTATTTTAAAGTCTAAATAAAGAATAAAAAGTGGAAAAAAGAGATCTAGTGCTAGAGGATAAATCATGTATCACACATTCAGAGTTAGAAGGGACTTTAGATGTGTAATATAATCCCCCATTAAAAAAAAAAGAGAAAAGTGAGTCAGAGAGGGGAAATGGCTATCCTTTCATAACACAGATTATAGGTGGCAGAACTTTATTTCCAACTTCAAGCAGAATTCATTCCCATTGTTCCGCACTAGCCAATACTAAGCGAATCTCTATTTCTTCTGTATTTCACTTTTGAAAGTATCTGAAGATTTTTGGTGTTGTTGGTTTTTTTTTTTTTAATGGAGAGATGGACAACAAGGAGGGCTTAGCAATCTCTTTATTCTCTTCTCTTTCTCATCATTTAGTCAGGATTTGGCAGTGCTATAGGAAGCCAACAAAGAACAAGTGAGTAGCAGTGTACAATCTCACCAACCAGGTCCCTCCATTTTATATCCCTGAGTTACTGGTCATTTGCTTACCAATTCTTTCTAAAATGAGAAAATGGGCCATGCAAATCATGCTTCACAATTTGGTCACTAAGGATATTACGAAACATTTTACCTTTCCTTATAGATGAGGAAAATACTTAAAAATCAGTTTTTCAAAAGTGGCAATGAAAAAAATAATTATATGGCACAGAAACTGTATGATCTTTTGAGGTCATTTTTTTAAGATTAGATATTCTTTGTCTTTGGTTTATAATAGAGAAATAGCAGACTTATGATTTGCATTTGATAGAGTGCACCGACAAATACAGTATATACAAATTAAGGGATGGAGTTGTTTTGTTTTGTTTTTGTCTAACCTTTGAATTGAATAAGACTTCCTTTGATTGAAAGGATCATTGATGACAATGGACAAATTAGAAACAGAAACCTGATGACACTGTTATTAAACATCTCAATAAATCCATTCCATTCTTCATTTTCATGAATCTGCAGAATAACAGAAATAAAATAAACAGGATAAGATAATAATCACTCATCAATGAGATCAGATATCAGTTTGAATGTTTGAGTATCAATTCCACTTTACCTGAAATTTCAACTATTAAAGAATTCATTTAACTAACAAGCAACTATTCCTGAGAAGATTTTATCCTTTACTAGTCATTCAAACCTTTCAATCATTCAACTAGCTGAAATCAGCCTCACTGAGGGAAGAGCAGGTAGGGCAAAAGACATCTTTGAAATAGAAGACATTGCTGTAATAGGAATGGGAATCTGAAGATCTTGCCAGCCCCTTTATAGGCCTAGGGGGAATTTGAAGACCTTCCTTGCTTTGAAAGTAAACTCTCCATGTGACCTTGGGCAAGTCACTTAACCCCAGTTGCCCTGCAAAAAAAAAAAAAAGAAAGTAAACTCTGCCCCTTAACAGGCTGAATGTAATCACATGGAACCCATGATGGGAGGACTTTGCTAAAGGGTGGCGCAGAGCCCACAGGAAGCTTCCCTCCTTTGAAGATAAACATTGCCCCCCTAATAGGCTGAATGTGGTCACATTCTAGCCTGTGGCTAGAGGCTTGTTTTTCAGGAACTCCCACATCTTGTTACTTTGTGTTTGGGCAGTGGGTCAAGAGGATTGTGACATTCTCTGACCCAGAAGAAGGCTTTATATACCCTGATGTGAGGTGTTGCTTTGGAGCTCACTTTGGGAAGAGTTGTGTGATTTGGCCAGATAAGACTCTGGGCAGCCATTGGCCCCCTCACCATTTCCCCGCCCCCAGCTTCGAAAACTGAGATGTTGGTGCTTCCCTCTCTGATAACTGACTAGGTATGGATGTAATGGTCAGACAGCTGGAAGCCCTGTCTGCTGATCTGTTTCTCCCTCTGTATTTTTTGTCTGCTTGTAACTTCTGTTTGTATTCTCTTAAGTTCAGGGTGCTGACTTTTTCCCCTGAATTAGGTAAATGATATATGTTTAACTAAAGTAAGATTGTTAACCCATTTTGAATTGCTTTCCTTTAGCAAAGCATATCTAAGAACCTGTGCTAGCAGCCATAATGGGTATGCTAAGGTGTTTGCTGCTACAGTAACTCAGAGGTAGAAAGTGGGGCTCATAAAGAAAAGTGGGAGGACCCTGAAGAAAAATTTCATTCGTGTTACAGTCTTGTCTACTAGCCTCATGAGGGAAAGTGGAACCACATAAGTCCATAAATATACATATCTCCACCTTTAGGTTAGCCTACAACAACCCAAAATCAATTGAGAAAACTTGGACCCTGACAGGTAATGTGACTTGCCCAAAGTTGCACAGTGAGCTCATGACAGATACCAGACAAAAATTTAGGTCTTTTTTGAATAAATGAACCAGTAAGTAAATGAATGAAAAAATGCATTTTAAAAGATGTATAATTGATCTTCTTTACATTTAAATAAGGTCATCTTAAAAGAGTTGCGCATGGAAGAGTGGGGAGGAGGCACATTAGAATAGACTAAAAATTTCCCTAATGCAGTTTTAATGACAGTGTTTACAACCATATTTCACCAAGCAGTGTCTAATAGTAAATGCATATGTAATTAATTTCATGAAAAGCATGTTTATTTTTAATTGGAATAATTTGTACTCCCTGTAATTTTGCCAAGGAACTCAACATGCATCTACTTAGACATGTCAGAGGCAAATAACTGCGCATTATATATTCATAAGTATAGCATTCCAATGCTGACATGCCTCATGTTGTACACAACACACTGTGCAGACAGACAGCAAAGATGTTCATGGTGTTCTTAAAACTTAATGACTTCCCTAGAACATTTTAAATAAATTAATTTAACAACCTGGTATGGGAGGGGGACAGGGGGATATCCACAAATACTGTAATAGAAGCTCTCATAACTCACAGGGATACATGACTTTTCTTCCATCACTATTAGAAACCACAGAGCTTAAGTTATTTAGATTGGACAGAGAGTTTTTCCATTTTCGAATGAGGTTAGAAGGTTTCCAATGGTATATGCTGAGGGATGGAATTGAGATTAATTTCACTTCTACCCATTTCTACTTTCTATGGAAGGGGTCTGATGGCTTTCCTGCTCAGGCTGACTCAGGATCTGCTAAACTTGGCAGGTGACTTAAGTAATTGGAAGCTTCTTAGGTCGTGTTTAACCCCCTGATCTATTAATTTATGGTCATAGTGAGCATCAGCTCAAGATTCTCCATAGCCAGACGTCTATATGGCCTATATTTCATTGCTGTATCATATTGACCTGGAAAGCTCTATCCAAAGCTGCATTAGAATGAATGTTCGAAAATTCATAGCCTGTGAGTGCTCTGATTCCTGCTTTCTATACCTGCCAGATAAAAAACGTGCACTGCCTTTAGCTGCTCAAATTTTTCCAAAAGTGACAAATGGAAAAGTGACCATTCCAGGGATACTATATGACTTCAATATATCCCCTGTCAACATTGCTAAAATCTCAGGAGATCATCAAAGCCCAGGACCACTGACAGGGTATACTGCAGTCCAGATGTGTAGCAAGTAGAATGTCTGAGATTCCTCTAACCAAAAAGAATGTAAGACTATAACTATAGAAAACAGGAAAAAAATAGATTTGAGTAAAACTTCCATTTATTTTCTACTCTCTCCATTTCCTAATTTCTCTCTTTGATTTGGTTATAGAAAAGTAAAATCCTCCTTTCAAGGTTAGTTAATAAACAAACCATTCCACCCTCTGGAAATCATAATCACCATTCCCCTGTCCTTGCATTCCCAAGTTCTTCATTTGCTCAAACATTCCATTTCAGTTGGGCTAGATGAATATGCCCATGGGATAGCTTCTGCTTTAATTCACATGGGAAAGCATTCTCAAAAGGTTCATCCCAGGATGAAACAAAATTTTTTGACAGCAATCAAACAAAATAGGTTCACCATTTACTCAAAGATTATGGTGATCCAGAGTGAAATCTGTGATTTGTTACAGAGCATTTGTTTTTCATATTCTTATTCTACTTAAGTGGGATTTATTTGGTTTTGTTGTTGTTGTTTTTGAGAAGCAATTTGATTTTTTTTTCCCATCTACGTAATAATATCTCCTCCACGTGAAACACAGTTTTTCTTTTATCAGACAGTTCTCAGGCTTGAAATAGGCAGGGCTATTGTAGCTTCACTCTCAAGATACAGTTCTTTTCACATCATATGCATAAAAGGATTTTACCCCCACTTCCCTCCTTCAAAAGATAATTAAATTAAAAGCAAAGTTGGATGGGGAGAGAAGCTTTGAACTGATCTGGTGAGAAAGGTCAGTCACTGTTCAAGTGATCTGTTAATACAGCTGTGTCTAAGAAGAAGAGAAACTTTCTAGACAGGACCTCCACAAGTGCGCTCTTCATCTCAAGCAAGAAGGCAGTTGGTTTTGATTCTCTGAAACAATTTTGTTACTGATACTCAGGAAAATGCAAGCACACAGCCCCATGGAAGAGCTGTACTGAGCCTTAGCTAAAGCCCTAAATTAAGTTGTCAAGAAACCCACAGGAAGGGGAAAACACCGTCAAACCCGCCATCAGGAAAAGATCGTAGTTGGGTTGCTGATTTATGTCTTCTCAATTATGGCTATCATGTGTCACTTCCTTCACTCCTATGCTTTCTTTCCTCTACTCTAAGTGAGAAAGTTTCATGTAGCCAGTATTTTGAATAAGTGTAATTCCTACAAGCTGTAAAGTCAATTTGTGTGTGTGTATTTTTTTTTTACATTCAGTCAGCTGATGAATTCCCATCCTGACTACATATCTCTGTGACAATTGCTAAGTGTATTTAATATCACACTTGAATAAAGGAAACTGCCTGATCATATGAGATCAGAAATGTGTAACATTCTAAACAAGGTTTACAAAACAAGATGGCACTGAGTGGTATGTAACAGTCTAACTACTACTCAACTATCACCCAAACCAAACCACTTAAACCCACTTTTGAGGCCAGTGGTAAGTGGATAAGTGGAAAGATTTTCAAAATACTTCTGGAAGAATCAAAACTTTGAAACTTATCTAAGCAATGAGGAGATTCTCACATACCCACTTCCACTGAATATCCAAAAAGATGAGTTTGTAAGTGGGGAGAGAAGGCTAGATTGACTTGAATTAAAACAAAGTTTGCAAGAGAAGGTTAGAATTTGTTTAAACTTGTTATTTCATCATGATGGGAAACTGTAGGTGTAATAATTCCCAGTTTCCCAATAGAAGCTTGGGCATCATAGTGCATGGATTTGGCATGAGATGACCTAGGTTTAAATCTTGCCTTTTCCTTTGCAATTTACTACATGTGTGAAATTGAGTCAGATACTTCACCTGCCTATGCCTTCATTTCCTCATCTGTAAAATGAGAGGTTTGAACTAGGTCAAGGCTTCTTAATTTATGTGTCTCTGGGTGTTCTTTGGCAGTCTGGTGAAGCCTATAGACCCCTTCCCAAAATAATATTTTTAAATGCATAAAATAAGATTCATAAGATTAAAAAGGAAACCACTTTTTCTGAAACACAATTACTAATAAATTTTAAAAATACACCCCAGATGAATCTGTGTACCAGGGATTCCTTCTAACCATACATCAAAGATACTATGAGCCTTTACTAATGCAGGATATCAACCTTATGGTCCTTGAGTTTAAGTTTGATATGGTCACCCATAGTTCCATGGCTCAAATGTGTCAGGGTCAGAATTTGAATCTGAGGTTTCCTGATTTCAAGGTCAGATCTCTATTTGCTGTTCAATACTGCCTCTGCGTTTTGAGTAATTTATAAAAATTAGTTTGTCTTTTTGACATTGCCTCTTTCTCCTAAAAGCTAAATGACTGTCTCTCCCAACTTTCCTCCTTGCCACAAGTTTTTTCTTTGAACAGCTAGGTGATGCAGTGGCTAGAGTGGCTTAGATTCAGGAAGATCTGAGTTCAAATCCAATCTCAAGCATATACTATGTTTCCCTGGACAAATTATTTAACCTCTGCCTCAGTTTTTGTTTTTAATTATAAAATGGAGATATTAATATCATCTATGTTCAGGGTGATTGTGAGGATCAAATGAGATATTTGTAAATTGTTTAGCATAGGGCCAGGAATGTAGTAGACTGGTTGCTTCCCCATTCCTTCTTCCCCCCCCCCCACTTTAATTTTGTGAATTGATGGAATGATAATTGTGAAGAATTACCATATACAAGTTTTGCTGACTAACACTGTAGTCTGTGGGAGGTTTTTATACTCCAGACTCAAGAACAACCGATAAATATAAAAATACAATCTTTCCATTTAAATTGTTTATCCTGTTTTGTTGTGGTCCAAATGAATTAGCCCCTAATAGAAAAGAATCTGGTGGTGAGCCTCTTTGCCTTTAAATGGGACTGGTCATAAGACAACAGACATGTATCCCATTATCAGATCCATAATGTGGAATAGAGAAAAGACTACTAGATGTGTGGTCAAAATATGAGGTTTTCTCCAAATTTTTGTCGCTGGACAATTTGAACTTGAGCAAATCCCTTAACATTTCTGAAGTTTATTTTTCTTCTACAACTGTAGATGATGATAGTCTACTTACATCCCAGGGATGTTGTAAGATTATTATGAGATAATATATTCAAAGTATTTTCTAAACGTTAAAGTACTATGTAAATGCAAGCTTTGGCTACTCCAAGCATTTCCCACTTGATAGAAGCTGTGAGAGCACAGCCTTCAAGAACCCAGAGTCACACCCATGCCAGGAAGAGGCAGTAAAGAAAGGCCTTTAGTGGAGCCTTGCCAAATCTCTGCTAATAATTTCATCTGATTTGTATGCCATCCTTAGAAAGATCCCTATTCATATATTCCCTTCCCTTTCTGTGTCTGGAAAATATGTCCATTGAGATTTTTGGTTAGTATTTTATTAAGTAGGCACAAAGATGGGCAATCGTAATTGTCATCTTCTGGAAAAAGTAAATAAATTGTCCTCAAGTTTATGATTCCTATCACGAGTAGCATAACCCCTGAAATATAAAAATTGTCCTCTACTCTGAGGAAGCTCTGGATTTGTACTATATTTCTTGACCCCTGAATGGCACTAAGGTCCAGCATTCAGATTAAAGTGACTTACACCAATGTTGTATAAAAAAATCCACATTTATTTGTGCTAGAGGCAAATAATTACATATCACCCTAGTTTCAAGTCACTCTCATGGACTTCACATTCCATGTTCTGGCAATATTACAAGAATATTATTTATGTATTTCTTCATTTAATTATTTGGATAAGAATCATGATTTCATTAGTTAAAGAAATTCCCAATGAGGAAAATGTCACCCCACCATTACAGATTCTCATGTACTCTGCAACTTTTAACCTTAAAGAGTTTCTTGTTCTTCAGTCATTTCAGCAATGTCTGACTCTCCATGGCCACATTGGAGATTCCTTGGCAAAGACACCAGAGCAGTTTACCATTTCCTTCTCCAGCTCATTTTACAGGTGAAGAAATCCAGACAAACAAGGATAAGTGACTTTCCCAGGGTCACCTAGCTAGTAAATTCCTGAGTCTGGATTTGAACTCAGGAAGAACAGTTTTTTGACTCCGGGGCTGGCACTCTATCCACTACACCATCTAGCTGCCCCATTAAAGAGTTTCCTAAGTTACTGAAAAGTTATTTGACTTCCCTAGGGTCTTTTAATAGCCGTTATGCAGTACTTGAACTGAAGTCTTCATGACTTAGAGGATGGTTTCCTACTACTATGTCTTGCTGCTTCTTTTCAAGCATTTTTTTAAGAGTAGGTTTTATTAATGTCTTTTGTTATTAGTATCATACTGAATTTCATATATGACCACTACCTGCTATCTTCCCTTTTAACAGAGAAAACCAGTCACCTGATATAGTGATTACATAAGATAACATATGCAACGTTTTATATCCAAAGTCTCCTACCTGTCTATCAAAAATTAAAGTTGTATTTCCTCATTTCTTCTTAAGGACCAAAACTGGTCATTACAGTTCAAAATTAATAAGCTTCATTTTAGTATTCTTTTCACTTATATTTTGCAGTCACTGTATATACTGTTGTCCTTTTTCTAAATATTTCACTTGGTAATAATTCATCAAAGCATTCCCATTTTAAAAATGTTCTCCTATCTGCTATTCCAATAAATTCATTTTCCATGATTTTTTAAGATTATTAAACAGTAAATGGATATCTACTTTCATTTTTTCTTTGACTTTCTTGAGGTATGTACCTAGGAGTGAAACATCTAAGGCCAAAGGATATGAACTGTTCAGTGACATGTCTTAGATAATTTTAAGTTGTTTTCCAAAATGGTTGAAACAATTAATATGCATATGTGTGTGTGCTTGTGTGTGTATATGTATATACACAAATACATATATACATGCATATGTATATCTGCATATGTATGTATTACAAAGTGAATAGACAGGGGGAGTGAAGAAAACATATTTTGATCCTTCTAAATGGCTAACGATAGGATTCAGTTTTCAAAAAAGAAAGTTGACTGTTGATTAGAATACCTTGTGAGAAGCAAGTATTGATTGCAAGCAAGCAAGTACCTGTTTGTTGCAAATTGAGTGATGAAGGAAAAAGTTCAAAATGTTCTTAGAATCTATTTTTCATCTTTCTAAAAAAAAACGTTCTTGGACTCACTCTCAAAGCACAATGGAAAATCATTTCCATTACAATATATTTCCATTTAAATAAAAACTTAGTTTTTTTTAAAGAGCTTATTTCAAAAAAAAAAACAACTTTAGTTTCACTCAGAGGTAGTAACAGAGATCTCAGAGAGTGCAAACTGATGAAATTAAAGAAATAAAAATAAAAACAATAGACCAGGATTATTGTTGCTTAAACTGCTTTCTTGAGCTATAGTAGAAAGAGGGAATCCGTACCAGAGTTATATGAAGAAACTTTTATCCTACTAATTTTAAGGGTGTGACTGTTGAAAAGAACAGATTTGGATTAGTTCAAAACCTTCTACAATTTTTTTCAGTGTTCTTGGCACAAAGGTGATTCAGAAGAAACAGAAGTTACCTACTGGTATGGCAGCCGTTATCTATTATCCATGAAAGGTATTGTCAGATGCCCCAAAGGCTTCCAGAGAAGCAAAACCATATGTTCACCACTGTGGAGGTGACTGGAGCAAGCCATAGCCCTTGAGCTGTACTGATGATATTCGTTAGATAAAATGGTGGTACAAGCAGGTCTTTCTTTGTGAATTTTAATAAGTTAATCGTTCAGAAACATAAGGTTACTTACCCCCTAAGTCTCTGGCTGCACTAAATCTATTTCTGTTTCCCAGCATAGTTGGGGGAGGCTGTCAGATGGTGGTGGACTCACATCTTTAAGACTGAGATAACAGATTATTTTCTTGATCTTTACCCTGACATTTATTTCCTGGTAATAAGGCTTCGTTCAGGCTAGATGCTGCTCCAGTCTTTTGGCAGATGGTAGAAATTTGAGGAAAGATTTTATTTTTTTTAAGGACTCATTGGTTCTTTCAGGACTCATTTTTCAGGACTTTTTTTAAGGACTCATTGCTGATTTCAGAAGCAAGTTTGTTCCTAAATAGGGCAGGCAGTTAGGTTCTGATTCTGTCTGGTTGGCACACCCAGTCTGGTTAGAACAATATTGCTATGAATCCCCTTGAATCAATGGCAACTTTGAAGTTGTGAAAACTGACTTTTGGTTAAAGCTAAAAGGACAGTGGTTGAAGAAGATTCTAATTCTAAGCACTGCAGATACATCACCTATGCAAATGCATAAAGACAGAATTCCTTTTAAAACTTCCCAACAAGTTGTTACTATTCTTGAAGACTTACATTGAGGAGAAACTCAATAATAACTCTTCATCTTAACCATTTCAAATAAGGACAGTTTAAATTTTCAGAATGAAATTTCTTACACTGAGCCTAACCTGCTTCTCAACAACAAGCCTACTGCTTCTTACATATGGCTACCCTTGAAATAGAGACAGATATCACATCCTTTTTTCGCATTAAACATTTCAAATTGTGTTCACCTATCTTCCTGTGGAATAGCATTGAGAGCCTTCACTATCCTTTTTGGCTTTCTCTTGTCTTTCTCCTACTGCTCAAGCTAGCCTTGAAGTGTAATACCCAGAACACTTTTTTCTCCAGCCTCTTTACAATCTTCCATCACTATGGTCCCTTCTCCCACATTCACCACCCCACAACAAAATTAAAACTATGTCCTAGCTGTAGATTCACCTAAATAGCTCAACCCATTCCTAGAGATACACTAGATCATTACAATAAATTTAAAAAGAAAAATAACTGCCATTGGAAATTCAGTGAACCTACTTCCTTTTGTGTGCAATCTGCACAAGCCCTATATATGAAGAACTTGTGAAGGTCACTCTTTTCCTTCCCCCTATTTAAAAAAAGCATACACTACAAATAAGAAAGATTGAAGCTCAAGTAGTTTTGATCTCTTGACTAGACGATGAAGACCTGTTCACCATCTTTCTTGGTAAATATCTTTAAAGATCTTGACAAAATGAAACAGTATTCTATGCTAAGTGGATACAGCTCCTGAAAGAGCACTACTCATAAATTGTTTTGTCCATATGTTTCTGGCAAATGTACCATCTGGGATTAGAGTGTTCATATTTCATGGAGCAGGAAAGTAAAAATATGTTTGCAACTTCACTGTCCCAATTTACAAAGAAGATACATCAGAACGCACAATAAACTCATCCACACTGTCATTTTTGGAATATTTGTGGAAAAAATGTACAATTTTTATGTACTATATGAAGCCACTGTGGGGAGTTAAAAAGGTGAATGTGGGGGGAACTTGGCCCTTGCCCTTGAGGAACTTGGAACCTAAAAGAAAGAAGGATAAACATAAATAATGTTGTATAAAAATATAAATGAACAATGCTTAGAATAATATAGCTGATGAGTGACACTGGAAATATTAAGAGAAACTGAATTTTGTAGTTAGAAGATTAAGAATCAGATGAGGCTAGTATAGGCCTATTGACTGAATGGGATATCTTAAGAATTGGTTCAAAGAAGGGAAGGAATGTGGGTTGGAAGGGGAAAAAAATAAATAGTCGTGAATTTCAGTGACATTAATAGCATTCATAATAACTCCTAAAAAGGACACCATAGTTATGAAAACGGTTAAAAAAAAACATTAGCTGTTTCAGAGAGTCCAATAATGGGCAGTCATGACACACTTTATTGCCATTTATTGTTGTTCAGCTGTTTCAGTCATGTCCAACTCTTCATGACCCCAGTTGGGTTCTCTTGGCAAAGATACTACTTCCTTCTCTAGCTCATTTTACAGATAGGGAAACTGAGACAAGGAAGGCTTATGTGACTTGCAGAGGGTCACACAGCTAGTAAGTGTCTAAGGCTAGAGAAGCCCTCTATCCACTATGCCACTTAGCTGCCCCCAAACACTTTATTAGGAGTTTCAATTTCCTTTGAAAGGCAACTGGGAAAAATGTTAGGCTTGTGAGAATAATTGTGTGATGATCCAGACCAGGTATCTGCCAGCTAGTGGTAACACTCCCTGCCTTGACCTCTATTTTTTTGGTAGCTCTTTGTACTTTTGTTCAAAAGAAGAGAGAATCATAATTATAGTGCTGGGCCTTCAGTCAGGAAGGAGAGTTATAATCTTACCTCAGACACTTTCTAATTTAGTAACTTTAGGCAAGTTGCCTAAATTCTCTAAACCCCAGTTTGTCATCTGTAAAATGGTAATAATAATAATAATAATAATAATAATACCTACTTCATAGAATCATTATGAAGATCAAATGAGATGATACATGTATGTTACCTGGTAAACTTTGAAGCCCTATATGAATTTCAATCCAATACTCCAGTCCAATTAACATTTATTAGGCACATGAGCACTAGGAATACAATAAATAAAAAGAAAGCTAGTCTCTGTACTCAGTAGGTTTACAATCTTAAGGGGGAGACAACATGCACACATCAAGGCAGGAAAGCAAGAGGGAAAAGGAGGGGAGGAAGGAATGAGATATCTAGGGGTGTTGTTCTGTAGACCTGAAACCAGGATGCAAAGTGGAGAATTCTTATTGTATAAATTAGTTCTTGGGGTGGCTAGGTGGTGCAGTGAATAGAGAGCACCAGCCCTGCAGTCAGGAGGACCTGAGCTCAAATCCAGCCTCAGACACTTAACACTTACTAGCTGTGTGATCTTGGGCAAGTCACTTAACTCCAATTGCCTTCCAAAAAGAAAAGAAATAGTTCTTCCTGTTATAAAGATATAATCAAGGGAGCCAGGCTTTGGGAAGAAAAACGAAGATCAAGAGAGCAGGAAGTAGCCCAGTACAAAAAGCACTTAGGGCAGCACTGACCAGCAGTGGCCATGCAGTCTTCAAGAGAGAGAATCACCAGCAGCTGTGGCTGTTTCCAGACTTCTCAACACATAAATGCCAAAGATAAAGTAAAAGGTCAGTGTGGAAATCTGTTGGAAAAGGGTGACAGAAGACCATGGTGTGGCCCCTGCCCCTGGGGGCAAGAGGTGTTGGAAGCAAGGCAGAGGCTGCAGCTGCCGCCTCATGGCTGCTATCAGAGATCCTGAACTGAAGATTGTAAGGGGGACCAAGTAGCCATTCAGAGGGTAATCACTCTTGTTTTAACCTGCTTGATCTGGATCTAGGTCTTGGGTGATGGTCCTGGGGTGTGTGACCAGTGTTCCAGACCTTGTGGGGCCTGTAGAGAGGGTGCGCTCCTCATAGCTCCAGCAGCTGTGAAAACCCCAGCAATTTGGAACAAAGCTCTCTCCATTCTGGAAGCAGAGTTCTACTGTGGCAAAGAGCTCAAAAGTTAAGTAATTGGCTGCCAATATGAGCAAGCAGAGGAAGCACAAACAAACCATGGAATACATTTTGGGGGACAAAAAAGATCAAAACATGGAACCAGAAGAAGCCAACAAAGTCAAAAATCTTGTATCAAAAGCTTCCGAGGAACATATGAATTGGTTATAGGCCATGGAGGAGCTCAAGAAGGATTCCAAAAATCAAGTAAGAAAAGTGTAAGAAAAATTGGAAAGAAAAGTGAGAATGATGCAAGAAAATCAGGTAAAGCAAGTCAACAGCCTGCTAAAAGAAATACAAAAAAATACTGAAGAAAATACACCTTAAAAAGTAGACTAACTCAAATGGCAAAAGAGTCCCAAAAAGCCAATGAGGAGAAGAATGCCTTAAGAAACCAAATTTGCCAAATGGAAAAGGAATTTCAAAAACTTACTGAAGAGAACAATTCCTTCAAAGTTAGAGTGGAGCAAGTGGAAGCTAAAGACTTTATGAGAAATTGAGATACTATAAAACAGATGCAAACAAATGAAAAAATAGAAGGCAATGTGAAATATCACATTGGAAAAAACCACTGACCTGGAAAATAGATCCAGGAGAGATAATTTAAAAATTATTTGACAACTGAAAGCCACGATCAAAAAAAGAACTTAGAAAGCATCCTTCGAGAAATTACCAAGCAAAATTGCCCTGATATTCTAGAACTGGAGGGCAAAATAGAAATTGAAAGAATTCACCAATCACCTCTTGAAAAAAATCCCAAAAAGAAAACTCCTAGGAATATTATAGCCATATTCCAGAGTTCCCAGGTCAAGGGGAAAATACTAAAAGCAGTCAGGAAGAAACGATTTGAGTATTGTGGAAATACAAACAGTACAACACAAGACCTAGCAGCTTCTACATTAAGGGATCAAAGGGCTTTGCATATGATATTCTGGAGGTCTAAGGAGTTAGGATTAAATCCAAGAATCACCTACCCAACAAAACTGAGTATAATGTTTCAAGGGAAAATATGGTCATTCAATGAAATAGAGGATTTTCAAGCATTTTTGATGAAAATAACCAGAGCTGAACAGAAAATTTGACTTTCAATTACAAGAAGCAAGAGAAGCATGAGAAGATAAACAAGAAAAAGAAATCATAAGGAAGTTATTGAAGTTGAACTATTTACATCCTACATGGAAAAATGATCATTGTAACTCATGAGACTTTTGTCAGTATGAGGATAGTTGAAGAGAATATATATGTGTATATATATTTGTATAAATACATATATATGTATGTATAGGAGGATGGATATGTATATATATATATGTGAGCATGTGAATATGTATGTACATGTATACATAGACAGGGCACAGGATGAATTGAATATGAAGGGATGATATCCAAAAATAAAATTAAGAGGTGAGAGAGGAATTTATTGGGAGAAGGAGAAGGGGAGATATAGATCAGAGTAAATTATCTCACATAAAAGAGGCAAGGGAAAACTGTTACAATGGAGAGGAAGAGCAGGAAGATGAAAGGGAATGGGACAACCTTAGTCTCATTGAAATTGGCTTAAGGAGGGAATAACATACACCCTCAATTGGGTATCTTACCTTACAGGAAAATAGGAGGGGAGGAGATAAGAGGGGGTATGATAGAAGGGAGGGCAGATTGGAGGAGAGAGTAGTTAGAAGCAAACACTTTTGAGAAGAGATAAGGTCAAAGGAGAAGACAGAATGAGTGCGGTGCCGGATAGGATGGAGGGAAATATAGTTAGTCTTTCTTACTATGGAAATGTTTCATGTAATTACACATGTACAACCTATATTGACTTGTTTATCTTCCCAGTGGGGGTGGGAGAGGAGGGAAGAAGGGGAAAAATCTGGAATTCAAAGTTTTAAAAACAAATGTTTAAAAAAATTGTTTTTTACAGGCAACTGGGAAATAAGATACACAGGCACGGGGGAAAAGAATGTTTGTGTATATATATATATATATATATATTGCCCTACTAGAAAGTTAGGGAGGTATGAGTGAGGATATAAGAGAGAACAGATTGGGGGAAGGGGTATTCAGTAGGCTTGCTATTTTGAGGTAGAGGGTAGGGGAAATGTGGGGAGAAAAATTTGTAACTCAAACTCTTATGGAAATGAATTGAAAACTAAAAATAAATAAATAAATTGGGGGAAAAAACAATATATTCTGGAATTGGGGGAAAAAGAAAAAGCACTTAGTTTAGAATCAGAAATCCTAGGTTAAATTCCACCTCTGATACTCCCTGGGATGGTGACCTTGGACGAGTTACTTAACCTCCCTGATATTCAGATTTCTAGTTATAAAATAAGATTGTTGGACTGACTCTCTGGACACTAGGGTCTCTTTCAGTTCCAAATCTATGATTCTGTTGCAAAAAAGAGATGAATGTCATGAATTTTAAAATCAAAGTGCCTATTGATTTTTAGATCCCTGGGCTAAATGATGCCTGAATTAAAAGATACTCAACAAGTGTCAAGAGAATGGTTTGGAAGGTAGAGTACTTGAAGATAAAGCAACAATGTTTGCTATAATAATATAACAACACATTTGTTTTCCAAGAAGGACAGCTTCAGGCCTCTTCTAAAACTGTTTTGGGTAAACAAAAGGAGATGAGAGACTAGACTTGCAGATATATCATAGAAGAAATATTAGCAGGAGTTGGTGATAGAATGTAAACGTGTTAGCACATTTGAGTATCACAATATCGTACTGATTGAAGACAGAGTACTAGATTTGCAATAAGGAATAACTAAGCTCATATTCTGCTTCCAATACTCTCTAGCTATGTGACCGTGGGAAAGTCCATTAACGTCTTGGAGACTTAGTTTCCCCATCTATAAAATGAAAGTACGAATGAATCAATGAATGAAAATAAATTTGTACTTACTGCATCGTATGCATTGTCCTCAGTGTTGGAAATGCAAATGCAAAAGAAAGAAAATCTCTGCCTTCAAGGAATTAATATTTTAATAAGGAGGAGACCCTGCCTTTAGAGGAGCAGTGGTAAGAAAGGGATACTTTGGTCTGCCAAGTCAGACAGAGGCTGAATTGAGTCATAGAGAAGCTGGTTGAAATTCCCTTTCCAAAAGCAGTGGGAGAGTTGATTGTATTACTGTTCCCAGAATAAGAGACAGAAAGAGGGAATCTACATGGAGCAGCATAGCAGGAAACTGATTCAGAGCTTACTTAATCAAATGTAACTGAATGTATCTGAATTAAAATGACTTTCCTCCATTGTCTATCTGTATATAATTGATCCTATGTGTAGCATGTCACTATATTTTTGTTTGCATGTTTTCTTTCTCATTAGACTATGAGCTCCTTGAGAGCAGGTATCTACTTAGCATGGTGCCTGACACATATTAGGCATTAATATTGAATAAATGAATGATCCAGACTCAGGTCTTTATCACCACCAAAACTCTAAAATAAGATCCACAGAGAGCATAGGATTATATAAATAATTAAGCAGAAGTCATATAAGTATTTGATTTTAAATTGTATAAATGAATAAATAACATTTGCCATAATATATAAATAATTAAGTAGAATGACTGAAAAAGAATTGTCTGAAAGCAAGCTAGGTATAAAGGATTGTACCCTATACAGAATAACATAAGCCCAGGGCATTTGAAAGTCAAGTGATTTAATTCCTCCTGGGCATGGTCCTTGAAGGTTCAATTTAGAAGATGCACCCCCAGCAGCTGCAATACAGCACAAAAATAGAAATAATAATACCTATTGTATAGACCTCACAGAGTTCAGCTTCACAGGGATCAGTCTGAAAGAGGCTGAGTTGAGATAAAGCTTTGAAGAGCTTTGCAGATGTTAAAACACTGTATTATTGTCTGGTTGCTATAATCTCATTCTTCTCATCTCTTTTTTAAAAATTTATTTACTTACTTTTAGTTTACAACATTCAGTTCTATAAGCCCTTGAGTTTCAAACTTTCTTCCCGTCCCTCTATTCCCTCCCTCCTTCCCCCTTCTCCCCCACACCTATGGTGGCATGTAATCAAATACAGGATCTATAAACACCTTCACGTTAAACATTAGTCAGGTTGTAAAGAAAGATTATAATCAGTGGGGTGAATGATGAGAAAGAGGAAACAAAACAAAACAAGAAAAAGAGAGAGAGCAAATACTTTGCTTCAATCTGCATTCAGACTCTGTAGTTCTTTCTCTGGACGTGGATATCTTTCCATCATAAGTCTTTTGGAGTTGTCTTACAACCTTACATTGCTGAGAGGAGCTCAGTCTATCAAAGTTAGTGTAATTGTGTACAAATTTCTCCTGGTTCTACTCTTCTCATTCGACATCAGTATATATAAGTCTCTTCAGGTTATTATGAAGTCAATCTGCTCCTCATTGGTTATAGCACAATAGTATTCCATATATCATATGCGACAACTAGTTTAGCCATTCCCCTATTGATAGGCATCCCCTTGATTTCCAGTTCTTTTCCACCACAAAAAGAGATGCCATAAATATTTTTGTATATATGGGCCTTTTCCTACTTCTATGATCTCTTTGGGATACAGTCCTAGAATTGGTAGTGCTGGTCAAAATGTATTCAATTTTATAGCCCTTTGTACACAGTTCCAAATTGCTCTCCAGAATGGCTGAATCAGTTCACAACTCCATCAACAATGCATTAGTGTTCCAATTTTTCCACATCCACTCCAGCATTCATTATTTTCCTGTTTTGTCATCTTAGCCAATCTGACTGGGGAGATTTGGTACCTCAGGGTCGTTTTGATTTGCATTTCTCTAATCAACAGCAATTTAGAGCATTTTTTCATAAGCTTATAGATGTCTTTAATTTCTTCCTCTGAAAACTGCCTGTTCATATCCTGTGATCATTTATCAATTGTGGAATGACTTCAATTCTTAAAGATTTGACTCAATTCTCTGTGTATTTTAGAAATGAGGCCTTTATCAGAGACATTGGTTGTAAAAACTCCCAATTTTCCAGTTCCCTCTTAATCTTGGTTACATTGGCTTTATTTGTACAGAAACTTTTCAATTTAATGCAATAAGAATTATCCATTTTGAATTTCGTAATGCTCTCCAACTCTTGTTTGGTCATAAAATCTTCCTTTCTCCATAAATCTGACAGGTAAACTATTCCTTGCTCTCCCAGATTGCTTACAATGTCAACCTTTATACCTACATCATGTACCCATTTAGACTTTATTTGGTATACAGTGTAAGATACTGGTCTATGCCCAGTTTCTGCCATGCTATATTCCAGTTTTCCCAGTGGTTTTTGCCAAATAGTGAGGTCTTATCTCAAAGGCTGGGGTCTTTGGGTTTATCAAAGAGAAGATTACTATAATCTCAGATGGCTGTGTCTCGTGTACCTAATCTATTCCATTGATCTATTACTCTATTCCTCAGCCAGTACCAAGAAGTTTTGATAATTGCTGCTTTATAATACAAATTAAAATCTGCCAGGGCTAGGCCACCTTCCCTAGCATTTCTTTTCATTAATTCCCTTGATATTCTGGAACTTTTGTTCTCACAAAAGAATATTTTTACTATTTTTTTCTAGCTCTATAAAATATTTTTTGGTAGATTGGTATGGTACTAAATATGTAATTTAATTTCACTAAAATTGTTATTTTTATTATATTAGCTCAATCTAGCCATGAGCAACTCATGTTTTTTCAATTAGTTAGATCTGACTTTATTTGTGTGAAAAGTGTTCTGCAATTGTATTCATATAGGTCCTGGGTTTGTTTTGGCAGGTAGATTCCAAAATATATTATAATATCTACAGTAACTTTAAATGGAATTTCTCTTTCTATCTCTTGCTGTTGGGTTTCATTAGAAATATATAGGAATGCTGATTTATGTGGCTTTTTTTTATATCTTGCAACTTTGTCAAATTTATTTATTATCTCAAGTAGCTTTTTGCTTGATTCTCTAGGTTTCTCTAAGTACACCATCATATCTTCTGCAAAGAGTGATGGTTTAGTCTTTTCTTTGCCTAATTTGATTCTTTCAATTACTTTTTCTTCTGCTGCTGCTAACATGTCTAGTACCAAATTGAATATGAGGGGTGATAGTGGATATACTTGTTTCACCCCTGATCTTATTAAAATGCTTCTAGCTTACCCCCATTTCATATAATACTTCTTGATGGTTTTAGATAGATGCTACTTATTTTAAGGAAAACTCCATTTATTCCTATTCTTGCTAGTGCTTTTAATAGGAATAAATGTTGTGTTTTGTCAAAACCATTTTCTCCATCTATTGAGATAATCTTTAGGTTTCTGGTTGTTTTGTTGTTGATGTGGTCAATTATACTAATAATTTTCCTAATATTGAACCATCCTTGCATTCCTGGAATAAATCCTACCTGATCAAAGTGTATTATCCTCATGATAAGTTGCTGTAGTCTTTTTGCTAATATTTTATTTCAAATTTTTGCATCTATATTCATGAGGAAAATTGGTCTATAATTTTCTTTCTCCATTTTGTCTCTTCCTGATTTAGGTATCAGTATCATATTTGGGTCATAAAACGAATTTGGTAGAACTCCTTCACCAATTTTCCCAAATAGTTTGTAAAGTATTGGAATCAATTGTTCTTTAAAAGTTTGATAAAAATTGCTAGTAAATCCATCTGGCCTGGGAGATATTTTCCTAGGGAGTTCATTTATGGCTTGTTCAATTTCTTTTTCTGAGATGGGGTTATTTAAGTAATTTACTTCCTCTTCAATTGATCTGGGCAACTTATATTTTTGTAAATATTTATCCATTTCACTAAGATTGTCAAATTTATGTGCATACAATTGGGCAAAATAATTCCTAAATTATTGTTTTAATTTCCTCTTCTTTGGAGGTAGATTCACCCTTTTCATTTTTGGTACACGTAATTTGGTTTTCTTCTTTTTTTTATCGTATTGACTAAAGGGCTATCAATTTTGTTTGTTTATTTTTCATAAAACCAGCTCTTAGTTTTATTTATTAATTCAATAGTTTTCTGGATTTCAATTTTATTAATCTCTCCTTTGGTTTTCAGTATTTGTAATTTGGTATTTAAGATCAAATTTTCCATTGAGCTCTGACTTTTTCACCAGGAAGATCTGAAATTCCCTTATTTCATTGAATGACCATCTCCTTGCCTGAAATATTATGTTCAGTTTTGCTGGCTAGTTGATCCTTGGTTTTATTTGAAGCACTTTTGCCTCATGAAATATTATATGCCAATCCCTTTGATATTTTAATGTAGAAGCTGCTAAGTCCTGTGTGATCCTGACTGTAGTTCCATGACATTTGAATTGTTTCTTACTGGCTGCTTACAGTATTTTTTCCTTCACCTGATAATTCTGGAATTTGGCTATAATATTTCTTGCAGTTTTCAATTTGGGATCTCTTTCAGGAGGTTTTCTGGTGAATTCTTTCAATAACTATTTTACCCTCTGGTTCTAGGACCTCAAGACAATTTTCTTTGATAATTTCTTGGAGGATGTTGTCCAGGCTGTTTTGTTTTTTTTTTTTTCATCATGGCTTTCTGGTAGACCAATGATTCTTTGATTATCTCTCCTGTATCTGTTCTCTAGGTCAGTTGCTTTTCCAATGAGATATTTTACATTTTCTTCTAATTTTTCAGTCTTTATATTTTGTTTGACTTATTCTTGATGCATCACAGAGCCATTAGCTTCAACTTGACTGATTCTAAATTTTATTGAATTATTTTCCTCCATTAGTTTTTGAAGCTCCTTTTCCATATGTTCAAATTTCATTTTTAGGGAGTTATTTTCTCCAGTTAGATTTTGAACCTCCTGTCTCAGTTCACAAATTGTACTTTTTAAGGATTTGTTTTCTTCAGTGAAATTTTTTTTTCCGTTTTAGCCAATTTAATTTTAAAAGAATTGGCCAATTTATCTTCTACCTCTTTAATGTGGCTTTTAAAATCATTTTTGAGCTCTTCCAAGAATGTTTTTGGGGCTTGAGATCAGTTTATATTTCCTTCTGTGGTCTCAGGTGTGGATATAGAGGCTATGGTTTCTCCTCAAAGTGATTCTTCTCATTCCCAATAAGAAGATTTAATTGTCTTTGGTCTTCCCTTTCCATTTTGCTTCTGGACCATTATGATTGCCTATTTCCTGGTTTTTAAAGCGGATTTCTGCTTCTAGGGTACAGAGGGCTCTGACCCATGCTTCTCAAGCTGGGAGCTAGGATCCTGGCTCTTCACTTTGTGTGCTGTAGCCTCTGGATGTCTAGACTGAGGCCAAGACTAGGACTCTCAATGTTTCCCCTGGATTACCCTGAGGCTCAGACAGTAATGTGGGGGGGAGGGGTGGTCTGACCACTTCAGTTTTCTGGCTCTGTGCCTCTGGGCTACAGTTCAGGCAGGCTCAGCACCTGGTGGCTTGTCCTGCTGGTGTCTGCAGATTTCCTTGACTGTGCTAAGGCACACGTGGGCTCCTGGTATTAGTGCTTCCTGGCTCCATGCCCCTGGGCTTCAGAATGTCCTGCTGGTCTGCTGATATGGGTTTTTTTTTTTTTTTGTATACCTACCACCCTTTACTTCAGGTTTAGCACAGCCTCAGTCAACACCCTTCCTCTAGGACTCCCAAGCCTGATATTGGTTCCACTACTTCAACATTTTACACTGGGGCAATAATCTCTGGGTTTTTTAGGGTCAGGGAGGGGGATTAGAGCAGCTGTTTACTCTGCCATCTTGGCTCCCATAAGTCCAAGTAGGTGATTTTTAAACATCTAGGCTGTGGGCTGATAGCCCCAGGAGAAGCTGCTGTCGCTGCCAAGGTCCCTGTGCTTTTCTCTTACCCAGCTCCAACAGATTCTCTGTCATGCAGTGACAGGTTTGCAAATTACCCCTGCTGTGGGTGAATCCACTGGCTGGGGCTCACTCTCACTCTGCTGTGCTATGGTCTTGTCTCTGGCTCACACTGGTACAGTCCTGGTGTGCTCTGCGCTCCCCATGCCCAGTCCTATGTGGGCACTTTCCTGGACTGGGAATCTACATGCTCCATTTTCCAATGGATTCTGTCACCCTAAAATCCATTCAAATTCACTTTTTAGAGGTTACTGATAGAATTCATGGAAGATCTCAGATGAGTTCCTGCTTTCACTCCACCACTTGGCTCCACCCCTACCCCCACCCCCCTTTCTCATCTCCTGATAGAGTTTAAATAGAAATGTGTGAGGACAGATTTTTTCATAGTTTTTTATTTTGTATTTAATGTTCTGCAAATTATTGCAAAAGTAGATAAATTATCTGCTTTTTATAATTGAGTAAGAGAGTATTGGGATATAAATGCATTTCCTAGGGACTCACTGAGAATCCTTTGTATAGCTCCAGGAGTAGGCAAGATGGCATGAATGATGTGAACCTCATCTTATTCCCATGGGGTTTTACTTTCTTTTACTAGGTCTCCATATTTTCAAAGTTTTTCCTTATTTGTAGTTTGGATTTTATTAATATTCAGTATGGTAATATATAGTAAAAATGTTGTTTTTAATTTTGTGAAACAAAATGTGGTTCTGTCATTAATAATGTTCTAGTTCCTATACAGTCCATTAGTTGTCAAGGATATTTTGAAATTTATATTTGTAGTTTTTGTAGGATTTGTTGTATGTTAATACAAGATAGCAAGATTTCTACTGTGTAGTTTTAGCCATCTGATCATGTCTTTCTAGGTATCTGATAAATATTTAATTTGTGAAGCCTATATTGATATGTTTAACAGTTTCTACCATTTCACTACATAATCTGCTTCAATTAACATCTGGACACACTAAGGAAAACCTTGCTGTAATTTCTAGGAGCAAAGACCTGATGATAATTCCCCAAAAAGACTCTCCATTCAATAAACAAATCTTCACGACTCATCCATTTTTTTAAAAGGTATTTATCAACATACTGACTCTATGTTTGTGTTGCCACTGAATCTATGTGGATCTTATCTATAATATAGGCTCCATTAGTAGCTAAAACATTTTCTATCACATTTGAAAAGTCCAGGGGAATAGACATCTTTATCTGGGTACCAAAGAGGATAAAGTACTTAACCTGGAGTTAGGAATGCCAATTAAAATCAGATTTCAGACACCAGTGTAATGGGAATGGGAATGGGAAGATGTTCTCTGCCTCTTAATAGGCCAACTATAATTACATGGAACCCATAGGGGGGGAGGAGCTTGCTGAAAGTGTGGAACAGAAAGAGTAGAGCAGGAAGGAGCAAGAGAGAGTCAGAACAGAACTGGGAGCAAGCAGCATGGAGGCAGAACAACTAGTGCAAGTGAGAGAGGGGCATTTTTTGCTTAAGGGAGTCTGCTTTGTTTTGAAGAACTGACAGAGGCTTGAGAATGTTGGTGCTTGCTGCATTGCTTATGTGTACCAACTTTTTGGTTGCTATGATGGATTTGGCTTCCTGGTGTTGGTATCTGGCTTTCTAGTGTTTGAATAAATGTTTTGGTTCTGTATTCTATCTACAGAATCTGTTACATTTTGTGATTCACAACTACAGGAACATATTCATACCCACTGTTGGCATTGTGAGTATCGCATTGGTGTTATATTTGGCAACAAGGATGGGATGTTATCTTGGGGAAAAAAATGTTCAATTGTAAAATAGGGACAACAATCACACATATCTCAGCATTCTTGTAAGAAAAGATGAGATTGATATACAAAAAGTGCTCTGCATACTTTATGGCATTATATAAATGTTAGGCATTCTTATATCTAGCCTATTGGTTGATACATCTTACCTAGAGAAGACCAAGATCTTTGCAACTGTTGACTTCATCCATCAGACCAATTTGACTTCCAGATTAAACTTCAAAGCCTTTAATCTCTATTATTTCACAGTACACATTAACAGTGTTATGTTTATTGAGTCTAAATAAACTTCTGATATTGGAAAATTTTCTGTGTGATGAAATAGCTGTACAATGAGTTTTTCATGGGAACCATATAACATGTTTTCATCCATGTTCGTCAAGTGATGAATATGATATTTTGGTATGATTTCCAATTAGCCTCAAAATGTATAATGCTTTCTAGTCAGGAGTGATAATAATGATTTAGGTTTAAGCAGACTTAAGTTACCTCTATATAAGATAACACATTTGGTACAAAATGTTCTTGACATTATCTTGTTGGTTATATACTTTAAATAAAAAAGAGACTTCCTTGTGAACATCAAATATTTTTGTTGTTTCACAATGCTTGAACCTAAATTTGTAGGACATGACTAAGCCGTGATTATAGAACAAAGTAAATGGCTTTGTAACTATTAATAAAGATGTTATGAAAGTTACAATATTCTCATGTGGCTTATTTTATAATCATGGAATCAATAATGAATAATAAAAACCCACGTCTTTCAGACTTCCTTTAAGGCCCAGATAGATTCCTACTTTCTATAATAAGCCTTTCCTAATTCTCTAAAATATCTCAGTGTCCTCCTGTTGGTTATCTCCAATTTATCCTACATGTATCTGTATAGATTTGTTCTTGATGACTTGATTTGACATGTATTTTTTCTTTGTTACAAAGGAGTGCTCATTGGATGGCAGTGGGTAAGACATTTATCCAGAAATACTATCAATATTAAACCAAGAGGGATCAATAAGAAAGAAAGTGGAAAGAAGGAAGGAAGGAAGAAATGAAGGAAGGAAGGAAGAAAGGAAGGAAGGAAGGAAGAAAGGAGAGAAGGAAGGAAGGAAGGAAGGAAAAAAGGAAGGAAGGAAGGAAGGAAGGAAGAAAGAAAGGAAGGAAGGAAGGAAAGATCTGGTCTGAGTATCAGGAAAACTGCATTCTAGATGGTCCCTGCAAATTGACTGTGTGACCTCTGCCAAAACATGAATTACTTCTCAGCCTCAGTTTTCTCATCCGTCCAAATGGAAGATGCAGGTGAGTGGGTGTCCTTTTCATGACCTACTTTTCTAACAACTGCTGCTCTCTTTTCTAAAACCAAAATAAAGAGGTTAACAGAACAGTTGCAAATCCAACTCACTCCTTGCAGTCCCCATTACCAAGCACTAGGAGGGTCGGCTACATCACATGGAGCAGTTTTCATCCAATTCACTGAAATAAGTCACCCTGCTTACAGGACTTTTATCAGAGCTTCCCTTCAAACAATTCTCTCCGGCACTTACCTTCTGTTCCTCAATTAGCAGCTGGTGCCTTGATAGGCACCAGCAAGTGTGAGCCCACCTGCATCTGGGCCATAAGGGCCCGCGGTGTCAGTACTCCAGCGCCCTTCCTCCCTTGGCTACTTCTTCTTGCCTCCAGGGTGTGACACAATGTGCCTTTGCTATTTGCACTGATCTAATTAGTGCATTTGCACATTAGCTGCCCACAGAAAAAAAAATCCCTCCCCCTCAGGCTTCCTGTGACTGTATGTGTGTCTGTTCACGCTGGCTTCACTGGGGCACTCTGGAGCTTGGAGCAAACAAATGATGTCCCTCTGTTATGCGATTAAAGAAAGAAAGAGGGGATCTTAATTGGCCTATCAGGAAATATAGATTCTGCTGCCATCGCTCTCTCTGGCCCCTCTCTTAAAGTTGCAATTGTCCAATGAGAGGTAGGGGTAGGGTGTGGGGGAAGTGCACAGAAGTGGGGCAAAGACAGAACGGATGTTTCTTGACCCCGCTTGGCCAGGATGTGAGGAAGCAATGAACACACAAGGTGGCCATCCCTATATTGCTAAATTAAGGAAAGGGTATGTGGATGGGGGAAGGGTGGCAATTTGAAAAGGCCCAAACACATGGAGCATCAGTGGAGAATGTGAAGGTACTGAAAACTTGATAAATAGGAAACATATGTTTTGCCTAAAGCAAATCCAATTTTGACTCACTCCAGACTCCCCACCCCCACCCCAATTGCAAGACATTGAGGAAATCTGATTATTTTGTAAATGCACTAAAACCTTACTGCAAGCAGAGTCTATGTAGAGCTGGGGTGATGAGGAATGATATATTACTACTCATCTCCTTCTCTCCTTGTATTCATGCAAGAGTTTGCAATAAAGGCTCTTTGACTGCTTTAAATATTGCATATTCCACAAAATTACATAGTACCTGTCTGAGCACAGTTTCTGTGGATGCAAATGAGGGTAAAGAAAAGTCTCAATGCTATTAAACCCAGACAGAGCCCGTTCACATAAATGACTAGCATCATTCGAACAGCATCTCCCCATCCTCTAGCATAGATAGCTAGTGCCAGAAATGCACACCAAAAACAAGTGTTCTGCCTGCACAGGATTTCCTCTGACCATGGCCTAGTCCCAGAAAAATAGAATGATATAATTCCAGAGGAGAAAAGGTTTTCACTTATCTGGTATGAGTCCCTGACTTGACAGATGTAAAAAACAAGGTTCAGGGTGATAAATGACTTGTACAAGATAGTTTCAGAGCCAGGACTTCTAGTTAATATAGCAAAATGTGTAGCAAGTAATTACATACAGCTATATAGGTCTGTTGCTAGTTTAATGCTAATTACAATGGAGAATGATTCTTTTCTTGAAAACTTTAAAGGAATTCATTAAGAGCAAGTCAAACATTTTATTCAGGATTTTTTTCTAATTAATAATAATAATACATTTCTAGAGCACTTTCTTAATATCACCCCTGAGCTAGGTAATATTAGCCCTGTAATTACTGAGTTTTAAAGGTAGGATTTGAACTGAAGTCTCTTGACTTCAGATCTAATGATCTTCGTAGCATTACCTCTTTACAGCAAAGTACAAGAAGACAACAGAACTCTAAAATGTAGTGATTAAATTTCATTCTAGTTTCATTGGGGGAAGGTTTTACACACACATATATACACGCATTCACATCTATATACATATATGTGTGAATATTTATGTAATATATATCTATCATATGTGCATATATACATCCATATGTGTGTATATATGTATACATATAATATATACACAATTACAAATGTAAAATTTAAGAAAGATAGGATCATATACATACATGTAAGTGAATATATATGCATATACTAAGATATACAATATATGCACATGAATACATACATAAACACCTATATGCATCTATATGTGTGTGTATGTGTGTGCATGATATAGAAATGTTATATACATGATTATAAATTGTAGATATAGATAGGAGGGAGAGAGAGAGGGAAAGAGAGAGACAGAGACAGAGACAGAGACAGAGACAGAGAGAGACAGAGGTGAAAGACATAGTTATGCACTTTAAGGTCTCACTGATAGTTTTAGAGCTGGGATTCAAGCAAGAGTTTTAAGCCCAGTATTTTTTTAAACCCAGGCTTTTCAAAGCCCATAATAAAAGATAACAATCGCTGATTAGTCATGGATTTTGTGCAGAATACTGCGCTAGGTACTGGGAAAGAGATCAAATTCACATAAGTCATTACTATCTTTCAGAAAATGGTATTGATTATTTTTGTTTTTATATTCCTTCATTTCCAAATATACCCATTCCTCTCTTTCCTACTCATGCTATAAATCTTTCATAAGAAATCTTCTTTTAAAAGAGAGAAGGGAGGGGAAGTATTTTGATAAAACTAACCAACATATCAGCTAAGTCCGAATGTATGAGGAAAGTGTCAAAACCATAGTCCCTCACCTCTGCGAAGAAGGGAAGGGTATTTTCTCTTTACTTCTTGGGCACAAGCTTTATCACTATAAATGCTTGGGATTCACTTTCAGTTTTTCTTTCTGTTTAGATTGTTGTAGTCCTCGTATATATTGTTTTCCTTGTTTTTCTTACTTCACTTGGCATGGGTTCATACAAGGTTTTTTTAGTTAGTTTTTTTTGTTTTTGCTTTTTGGAGGGCAATTGGGGTTAAGTGACTTGCCCAAGGTCACATGGCTAGTTTTTGTGTTAAATGTCTGAAGCCTGATTTGAACTTGGGTCCTACTGACTCCAGGGCGGGTGCTCTATTCACTGCACCAACTAGCCACCCGGTTCATACAAGTTTTATACTTAGATTTCTTCATATTCATATTTTTATAGTTCTATAGTATTTAAGATCTTTTACCACAATTTGCTTAGTCATGCCCCCGACCAAAATGGGCATCTACTTTATTTCCAGGTTTATGAATGCTTTCGAATACCAGTAAACCTTTATCTTTTACCACCTTTGTGCAATATTCCTCACAATGGGTTCTCTGGGTCAACAGTTACTTCCAACTTAATCACTTTCTTGATATGATTCCTGATTTCCAAAATGGATGAAAAAACTCATAGCTCTAACAGCATTTTTTTCCTTGTGTATCTCATTTTGTAGCCCCTACAACTTTGACCGTTACCATATTTTGTCATCTTTGCTAATTTGCTGGACGTGAGAGCTAATGTAAGATTGTTTTTATTTTCATTTCCTTTATTTGTGATTTCTGTCAGTGTTTTATGTTGCTACTAATAGTCTGCAATGTTTTTGAAACTATTCGTGTATTTGGACAATATGTCGCCTTTCAAAAAAACTCCCTGTGGTGTCCAATAAGTAAAGAGTGATGATTTGGGGGTATCGTTGTTTTCCATTCTTCATTTTTGAAGAAAACCAATGACATCATGGGGTAACGTCTCAACTTGTACATGAATTGAATATGACTGAGTCATCAGCCTCACTCTATCTTCCAGAGTCATTGAAGTCCAGTGGCAGGACAAAAGGCAAGACAACTGGTGATGGCCCAAGATGCAGTGTATGACTTTGGCCTCCTGGATGTCTGACCAAGTTCTAAGCACTCTACAATGCCTGCTTCAGCTGTCTTCATGGCCACTGGAACAAATAATCTGCCATCTGCCCATTCCTCAGGGAGGGGGCAGAGTATTCACATACTTGGGATAGACATCGCCCTAACTCACCCTTGGGTTTGAGGCCTATAAATTACCTTCAACCTAGTATTTGTAACTATACAACCTTAGTCAAGTCACAAGTCCCTGAAGTGATTCCTTGACTTTTGGGTAGAAGTCACAGGGAAAGCTATAGGGAGGATGCAATACCACAGCTAGGTCTTGAAGACTGGTGAGTGTTTCAGCTGACAGAGGGCAATCTATGTATAGGGAAGGCAATATTTTGAGGAAGGGCCAGGAAAACCTTTGGGCTAGACTTCAAGCCCAAACAGTCTTTTAAATTCATCATGATACAGTGGGAAATGCCCAGCCTCTAGAGTCAAAGGATTTTTATTTAAATTCTGCCTCTGATGGTGGCTACTTATATAATCTTAGGCAGAGCATTTAACCTTCTTGGGCTTCAGTTTACTCATGTAGAAAGAGGAGGTTGAAGTCTCTTCCACCTGTAGAGCTGTGATTCTTGGTCTAATTCTTATCACCTTACTTTAAGACTAGAACCTTCAAGAGGAGTTGCCAGATAGCCTCACCTGTGATATTGTGCAGAAGCTAGCTTTTCTTTAATAATTAATTTACCCAGAGGACGCAAGACTAGCATTTGTTTGCATGTTTGTTTTAAAATTCAAATTATCTCACTCTTAGCACCTTAATTTGTTTTCATGTACTTCAATTATTTGTTTGGGTTTTTAAAATTTAACTTGTTAATGACAGCTTTTAATGTGTGGCACACTGAATAGAGAGCCAGCCTTGAAGCCAGGAAGACCTAAGTTCAAGACTTGCCTTTGAGGTGTATTGACTGTGGACATGTCACCTAACCTCTTTGTTCTCTGGACAGTTCTCTAAGATTAGAGGCACTTTCCTCTCCTGGGAGTTCACTATGCCAATAAAATCATAAGTCTAGTCTCTATCTGTCTCTAATGATAGCTCAGGGCCTCAAAAGCTAGAAATGGACTTTTTCTGAGACCCCCTGCATAGGGTCTATTTTGAATAAATACATAAAGGAAGGGAAGAGACAGAAAAAGTTTCAGAAACGATGACCTTACAACCTAAATGATATTAATACTTGGTTTTTCTGTACAGTTGCTATTCTAGGAATCAGTCGTTACAGAAATAAATTGGATGTATGACATTTATGCCTTTGATACATTTTAGTCCTCTGCAGGAGGAAGTTTGAAGAACAAAGGACATGCCCTTGGAGAATCCCTGAGCTTCACTTACAATCCGTCTTTTGGGAGAACATTCTCTCTCAAACTGAGAAAACATTTGGCCCACAGGCACTGGCCCTAGCCCTGTGTGGGTACAACAGTCAAAAAAGCATAAGCTTAGCTTGTAGCAATCCCAAACAAGAGAATGATTTCGTCAGCTTATAACATGTATCAGCAATTTAATCCACCTAGCAGGATTCCTGTTTGCCTTGACGTTTTCAAGAACAATCATCCCCCAAAGGAACAATGCTTTCTTCACATCCAGCTAAGTTAGTGTGGGGCCTTTTCAGGGAGTGACAAGAATTGCATTGTCACTTTGGAATCATACGTTAAATTGTTCAAGTTAAAAAAAAAGCTGTCATGGTATAGATACTCTCTACTAGTATATAAATGAAAAGATATAAATTAAACCCACATTTGCTGGATAATAAACACTCTGGGCTTGTTCTTGCCAGCCTTTCATCAAAATAACCTGCCCAAAGTCATGTCATCCAGGATTTTGAATATTTATTCCCTTCCAATTGTTATGCTCGACACTGAAGCATTTTTGTTACTTCATCTTCTCTGCCTACATTACTAATCCATTTATTTACTTCTCTTAGCACTTACAAGAACTCCCAATTTAGCATCATCTGCAAGCTTATCATGCTATTTACACTTCCTGAGAGAGAACCAAATTGCTAATTAGGTCTGGATTCAGCACAGGACCTGGGGCACTCACCCAGGCACCCCAATGAGAATGCATTTATATTTATTCTCTGGTCCCTCTTTTTGGAGGAAAGCATGTCTTGGTGGAAAGAGCATTGGACTTAGAGCCTGAACACCTGGGTTTTGGGCCTGTCTCTTCCACTTGTGAGCTGTGTGGCATTGATTAAATCACTTCACTTATTGAGTCTTGGTCTCCTCATCTGTTGGTTTGTCACAGCCAAGGATTTCAACACCAAGGGATCAACCCAAAAGTGATAAACCCTCCCCTGCTTAGCTGTGTTGGCTCTTGGACAGCAGACACACACTCTTTTCCAGTACCATATCAAAAGCCTTTCTAATTTGTAAGACTTTTTCAGATTCTGTGGTCTGCTGAAGAACATTTGAGAACTGTCTTATGATTCTCCTCCAGACGACAACGTTACCTAAAAGGAGGAAAGTGGGCATAATCATTTTGCACTACTGAGAAGCTATATGTAAAGTACTTCATAGACTATAAAGTGCAATGTAAGTTTAAATCACTATTAAGATAATAATTCCATTTATGAAAAAACAAGGAAGATGAAAAAATGAGTCAATTTCTCTAGGACCATTCTTATAATCAAACCCCCAGTTAGACTAGGTAATAATAAGCAACTAAAATTTTGGAATGTTAACACGATCATCAGAGAGCCAGAGGACTGAAGGGGGCTTTAAGGCCTATCTCTATGCCTAGAATCTGATTGGTTTTCCACTTAGGAAGACCTTGGTTCAAATCCTCTCTCTGACACACGATAGATGTGTGACCTAGGGAAGGACATTTCACCTCTTAAGTCTCAGTTTATTCATTTGCTCAATGGGTATAACATAACATTATCTACTTCACAGATTTGTTGTGAAAGAAGTGGCTTCTAACCCTGAAACCACTCATTGATAAAGGTATTATTAGGGGCTGCTGTTTTTGTTTTCGCCGTTAATTTGCTATTATAATCAGTAGTAGTAGTACCAGTATATTGTACCCATTATAGAGTAAATGTGACTGATCAATTCAAGAAGCAAAGTGAAATGTTTGTTCATCTTGACTAATTTAGAAACCTTATGTTGATTTAGTCTCAGAATCCTCTTTAGTCCATTGCATAATTTAAAAAAAAAAAAGGAAGATTTGGAGCTCTCTTCTCCCAAAGCACCAGTGACTGAACTTGATTCACTTGTCTAAGCCATCAAGAGTCAAATCCTCCAGAATTGCCACACAAGTTTTAAAAATTAAGGTCTCTTCTACCTCTAAATGTAATATATATGATGTGTATAAAGCAACATACATGATACAGATAAAGTCCATCTACTTCAAAGAACTCGCCTTCACTCACCTCAACATTTGATTGGGAACACAAAGCCTTGACAATATTTTTCAAGGAAAAAATGTGTCTGGAGATAAGCAAAGTCAATATTCTTTTGGAATTTATTGAATGTCAAATTTAGCATGTGATATGCATCGAGTCCCAAAATGCCATGGAGCCTATAAAATTGCCATAGAAATACTTAAAGGAGTTGTTTCTAACTAGGAGTGTGCTTATGAATATTTAACAACCAACTTTTGAAAAAAAATGTACATCTAGCATTCTTTTAGGTTTAATCTGGATTACTAATATTTTATTCATCATTTAAGGTTAGACCAGTGGTTCTCAACCTTCCTAATGCCACAACCCTTTAATACTCATATGTGGGCATTTCTGTATGTAAGCAGACCCGCCTGGAGACAGATAGAGGAGACAGAGGCGACAGATAGAGGAGAAATATGTGTTTTCCAATGGTTTTAGGCGACCCCTGTGAAAGGGTTGTTCCACCATCAAAGGGGTCGTGACCCACAAGTTGAGAACAACTGGCATAGACAGTCAACAAAACAACAAATCAAGCCCTGATTTGTAATGTTTACCAATTTCCATGTAAATGTTGGGTTTATTTTGGTATAAATGCTTACACCAAAAATTTAACAAGCAGCTCTTGTAAGGTAGTATAAGCTGGCTTTAGCACACTTCTGTTTCTTACTATCCACATAGAAACAAAAAAAAAAATGAATGAAGAATATTTTCTAATCTATGATAAACAGGTAGATGGACAATCTATGTAAAAATTGTATTAATATATTAATCTAAGTTTGATACTGCTGATTAAGGGGAAATTGAACCCAGAACTGAAGAAGGGAAGGCATATGGGACAGATTATGTTTGGGAAACTGCATAGAGGGAGCCAAGATGGCGGTGTAGAAGCAACAAGGTTCCACAGCTCCCACATAGCCAATTCAAATACCCATAAAATATGACTCTAAACAAATTTTAGGGCTCCAAAACTCACAAAACACATCTCCTGCTGAAGACAGCTCGGCAGGAAGGGCTCATCACAACATGCTGAGGAGCCGAAACTAACCCACCCTGAAACCACGTCTTGGCCCTGGGGCAGCCAGGACAAGCTGCAGCTGGAGTCTTCAGGAGAGTGTATCAGTGGCAGCTGTGGAAGTTTCCAGAATTATCAAGCCATAAGGACTACATGAAAGGTCAGTGGATCCCAGGTAAATTTGGGGGAGAAAAGTGGTCTGGCCGAACTGCCTCCAGGGCAAGGTAGTAGCAGAAGAGGCGGCCCTATAGCCACCTCCATGTGGCTGCTTCAGAGCCCCTGGCCTGCAGACTGCAGGGGGGCCAAGTGATTGTTCAGAGGCTAAGTGCTCTTGCATTGAGCGGCCTGGATCCAGATTGTGGTCTTGGGTGGTGGTCCTGGGGTGCATTTTCAGTGAGCCAAAGCTGGTAGAGGCTGCAGCCCCCTCCTAATAGCTCCAGCAGCTGTGAAAACCACAGCTATTTGGGACAGAGCTTTCCCCCCCTGGAAACGGAGTTCCAAAGAGCTAAAAAATCAAGTAATTCACTGGCAACATGAGCAGGCAAAGGAAGCAACGTAAGAACAGCAACCGAACTCTAGAATCCTTTTTTGGGGACAAAAAGGATCAAAATATGGAATGGGAGGAAGACAACAGAGTCAGAACTCCCACACCAAAAGCTTCCAAGAAATATGAAGACTGCCTAAAACCCATAGATCAGCTTAAGAAGGATTTTGAAAACCAAATAAGAGAAGTGGAGGAAACTGCATAGAATCTTTAATGCCCCAAGACTCCCTGAAACAAAGGCCCACATTTTAGACAGCAATATCTTTCCAATTAAACTATAGGCCAATAAGCCAAGGACAAACATAATTTCTGAAAAACTAAACTTTCAGGTCAACCAAAGAGCACTGGAGAGATAAGTAGTGGGTCTGAGTAATCTTCAATGCATTGTCAATGAAAGATTCTGCTAAAGAAGCCAAATAACAAATATAATAAGAGGAAATATATGATGGAAAAGGTGGGTTGGGAATGAAGCAAGAGTAGAGGATGACCATTGGAGAGCCCTTATATTTTATATATATGCATACAATGTCAAAGGATTTATAAGGCTAAAATGAAAGGGTATGGGTATATGAACTGTTATAGAGAGTATTTATATCAACAAAATCAATCTATTGAAGGCAAAGTTCAAACTACTAACTACAAAGGAGTTCAGTAATTTCAATAATAGTCACCTCTAACTGGGAAGAAAAATATCTCCATCCTTTCTCTGACACCAATCTGATGGCAGCCTAAAATACATGCAGAAATATGCTTTGTTAAGGTTAGGGTGAATCTTGTTGTTCAATTCCTACTTGAATCATGATTGTCCTATGGGAGAAAGGTATCTTAGGTGGCAGTGTCCCAATTTTGCAGCTTAACAGCCCAGAGGCTCAGAGGTTAGTTGATTTACCCATTGTCACAGAGCCATTGTCTAGGGGGAGTCACTTGATATGAGGCAGAACATTCCAGTGTTAGATGATTCTAATTGTTAGAAGTTGTTCCTTACATTATGTAGAAAATTATTTCCTTCATACTTCTCCACATTTTTTCTCCTTTTGGAAGAAGATAGCATGCTGTGTTTGTTCATTAGAGGTTTTCTAACTGCATTTGCCACCCTAGCTAGGCTGTGCTCTATGGCTTACCATTTCAATGATGCCCAAATTAGCCACACAATAATCCCTTGCCACTGTGATTTATCACTATGCCATGCCAATCCCCTTGTCTTGTTTCTTACCTGCCACTTGGACTATTGAAATGGCCTTTGAAATGGTCTCCTTACCTGAAGTCTTTCCCTATTCCAATTCATCTTCCACTCAGCTGACAAAGTGGTTTTTCTAAAGCATGTCTCACCATGACATACACCCCCACCTATATTTCATTCATTAAGCTGCAGTGGCTTTGTATTACCTCCATGACCATATGTAAAATCCTTAGTTTGGCATTTAAAAACCTTCACAGCCTGATCCTGTCTTATATTCCTAATCTTTTCCCACTTTAGTCCCCTCCATCTACTCTACCATTCATCTATACTGCTCTATTTGTTGTTCCTTGCACACAACCATTCATCTGACTGTCTTTGTACTAATTGTCCCCTATATCTTCAATGCTCTCATTCTTTATCTCTGATGTCACTAAAACTTTTCTGGCTTCCTTCAAAACCCAAATGAAATCCTACCTTAAACAGGAGGCCTTTCCTACAGGTAACAACCTTCATCTAAGGTCATCTTCCAATGTTAAATCATGATGTGAAATTGACCCTGCATTCTTAAACAAGAGATTTCAAATCTTGTCAAATTTACCAAGTTAAAAAGTATTAAATGTGGTCTTAGTAATGGAGTGTCTGTTTTCCAAAGGCTAACCAATTCTTATCCCAAGTTAGTCCCTAGGCAATGGTTTTCTTTTGTCCCATCACCCCTTGAAGAACATCAATTAAGGCAGCCAATAGAATTCAAGTCCAAGAAGATGTCCATACTGATGAAATTATAGATCCTTGAAATATTGAATAATTTAATAGTTACATCACCTTATATTTGTAGAATGATTTAGGAAGAAGTAGCCCACATATGCCAAAGAAACAACAGAACTACTATTGCTTTAAAAGGGGAAAAGAGGACAGCTAGGTGGCACAGTGAATAGAATATCAGCCCTGGAATCAGGAGGACCTGAGCCCAAATCTGGCCTCAGACACTTAACACTTACTAATTGCTTGACCTTGGGCAAGTCACTTCATCCCAATTGCCCTACCTTCCCCCCTCCAAAAAGACCCAAAAAGCGGAGGGGTAAAAAAAAACCTCCCCTATTAGAAATTCCTGAAATGTAGTTAGATGAACTGTTACAGATGGAGGAGTGAAAGAAAAGAGTGTACTAGAGTAGGATACAATATCCTTTGTATTTTATATATTGCAGACATATGCTAGTATATTTCTGATATGGGGGATCATGAAAGGATACAGTAGGTGGTCTTTTGATATCTAGAGTTTCTGTTTTTTAACCATTGAACTCTAGGATGAGGAGAAATTTTCTACTTTCTGAGAAAAGAAAATAGTAGGAATTACAGTTTAGGAGAAAAAAACAACAAGAACAGAGCATCTGGAGTCTGTTATACAAATTAAAGATTTGTGCCTACAACAGAAGGATGCACAAACGTTCATACTCAGATACCCCAAAGCAGTCTTTCCTGAGCTAGACCAGTTGAATATCTGATCTTAAAAATGTTTCTAAGAAAGTTTATAATTTATCTCTGAATGAATAACAGAATACCTGGAGTATGCCAAGTAACAAATAAAAATTGAAAACAATAGAAAATAAGATCAATTGTATGCCTGGGTTTTATTTATATTTAATTCTTGATTTAAATGGCATCTCTTTTCTTGTATACTTTCTAGAATCTAGACAAATCTTCATGTAGTGTTTTAATGCTGAAGAAGACAATGTCTTCATAATTCTTTAGGAATATCATACAGTACAAAGAACTCTGTATCTACCATCAGAGGCCCTGAATCCTGGCCCTGCCTCCATCACTTATTGTCCATGAGACTTTGGGTAAATCTTTAACTTATGTTGGCCTCAGTTTCTTCCTCTGTCAAAGGACAAGGTAGATTAAATGCCTCTAAGGTCCCTCCGATCACTAACCCTATGTTCTTGTGGTTCTATGCATCTATTTATAAATTACCTCAGTCTATCAGACCCATCACTATCACAAAATTAGATCATAGATAATTTACAAAGTAATATTGATTATTATTAGGTAGCTCCTTTTAAGGCAGTAATAAAATGCAGGCTCCCTGCCTTTTGGTTGGATTTTATTTTCATGATTTGTTAAAGTATTTCATCAAGTGTATGTCTATACTTTACACAACAATCATTTTCCTTCGGACTTTTTCTTAATATTGATTATTTGCAATATTTTCTTCCTTTTTATTATTTCCTTTTCATTCTTTGAACCTGATATTGTCTAATCTTTGACCTCCACCTTCTATGGGACTTGCTGTCTCCTATATTCATCTCTAATCTTTCTTTCTTCCCCTTTCCCTTATTCTCTCAGGGTATCTCAGTGAGTCTTTTGTACTATCTCCTTCAGAGAAGTGCTATCTCTAGCTTTCATTTTCTTTCAATCTATCAGGATGTTAGAGCCTTCCCATAAGTTTTCATGCAATTTCTTTAGTAACCCTTTCATCATCTAGGATCTTTTTTGTCACCAGACTTGGTGAGGACTCCATCACCTTCTCAAACATAGGTAGATATCACTACATCTTTTCACTTCCTTCTCATCTCATCCATTCACAAATCTGTTATTCCTGAAATAGAGCTACTTGTCTAACCTGTTCCATAACCTAAGAATTTGAGTTTAGAGAGACAAGGCTCAAGGTTGAGGGTTTTTAATAAATCAGGCTCTTCAACTCATTCCTATAATCAGGGTTTTCCCTATGGACTTCAAAATATAGGTGCTAACTAGGTCTCCACAGAAAAGGTAAAGGGGCTCTCAATTCCCATACAAGTGCTCAAGCCAGACATACATCAACTATAGCATGAATGAAAATGCAAAGCACCAAGGACTAACACTAGAGTCCAGAAAAAGACAAAAACAACTCTTTTGTGTCACTCATGGTCCTTCTGCCCCTCTAGAGAACCATAAAGTCCTCTGGATTTGTAGCACTACACTAAGAAAAGCCTGATTTCAAAAGGAAAACATTGGGAGTAATTAGAGAGTGACTTTGCACTCCTCCCAGTGGGCTTGGAGTTCCTAGAGGAGTATACAATAAGACCAAGCTTAAATATAAATCTTGTGTAAGAGCCTCCACACTCCCAGCAGTTGACTTACCACTGCTCTACCTCACCATCGTAATTACAGAGTTAGGCAAATAAATGAAGCAAATAGGGTGGGAGATGGACAATGATTATGATAAATTCTTTGACCCTAACTCTAATCTTGAAATCTATGTCTCCAAAGATTTCATGTAACAATCATAATAGAGCAGTTGAGATGTAATGGAGAAAAAAATTGCCTTCTAATCCCCTGTGTTTTTATTTAGATTATTACTCTCAGCTTCTGCAGTCAAAGGCTGTAGGAAGAGGGAGAAGAGAGAAACACTTGAGTTTAATAGTGGGAATAAAAGGAAATTGTATAGGTTATTTGGATTAGTTTTGATGAGGGAAGTAGGTCAGTCATTGAATTTTGGGAGCAAAGGTAGATGGAATTTGCAAGGAATTGAGAAAAAATCTTAAAAGAAAATTATCTCCAGGGTGGTCAGATTCTACTTCCACATTAAAATAGGAGTATAATAAAAAACAGAAAAAAGGAACTATAAAAGAATTAGAGAGTATTCATGATGATTAAGGATTAGATAAATAGAACCTGAAGGAAGACTGAAGAACATGAGGGATTAGTCAAGAAGGAAGAAGAATATGTAAATAATAAGACCAGTAGGGATAAATAAGGAAAGGTAAATGAGACAATTAGAAGGTAAAACAACTAGATGTAGTGGATTGATAGAAGATACCAATCTGTGAAATATATAAGAGATAAGTGCCAGACTAAAGAAGAGGTTGGTGAGATGAGGGAATTGTTGAAGAATTGAAAGGAGTTGTCAAGTTGTTAAATGTGTATAACTGACGTTAAAAATTTTAACCAATTGCTTAGTAATAAGGTATGAGAATATACAAGGAGCCTTTTAAAAGGCTAAAAGTATCAACAAGTACAGAGAGAAGAGAAATTTACAAAGTGACTCACATCAAGATTGTGATATTTGTGTTTCTGCCTTAACTGAGAAACAGTTTTATGTATGAGAAGTATAGGCTTATCTCCCTCCTTAAGAAGGTAAAGAGACTCAAATAATGCCTCCCCAGACTCCAGGTTATTGGGTAAGATGAAATTTTCTTAAAAATATCAAACAATGCTTCAGCAGTTTTAAAAAATGGATCTGAAGGGATGACTTGGTCTTTGCCAAGATGTTGAACAGTGGAAAAGCATTACACAGAGCAAAAAATAAAACAAAATCAAAACTATATAATTAGAGCTAGATTTGAAAATCCTCCAGAAAGGAGAGAGATGAATACTTTAAAGAGGAAAACTCCTTATCCTCCAAAGAATAGATCTAGTAAAGCCACAGAAGCAAGGAGGCGAGAAATCAAGGAAGGTGAAAGAAAGAAGAGTATAACAGTTAGTGTTTCCTTCCTAAGGGGTACTGCAGTGGCAATTTTTCAGCCTCATAACAACAACAGAGAGATCTGTTGTCTTCCCAAGGTAGCTAACCGGTATATAAGATCAATTCAAGACTTCTCAAAGAAGATAACAAGTGACTTCTGAGGATTCATATGGGTACACATAGTAGTATTAGAAGGAACCTGATTAAGTACAGCCAAAGATTTACAAGTCTTAGATGAAACTAAAGACCACAGGGAAACAGACCATCATTTCCTCACTCTTTCCCACAGGAGGAAAAGGGATTCAGAAGAAAGAAGTTAATTTGAGAAGTTAAAATCATGTTCAGAATCTAGATTCCAAGATCAGTATTTGAATTTCTGGAACATAGTTTAAAATATAGATGATGAATTTCTGCCAGGAGATGGCATACACCTAACAGACTGGTAAAAACGTATTTGACAAGTGTCTTGCAAATGTAATCAAAAGCACTTTAAACTATATAGAATAGTACAGGCATAAGATCGACCATGTGTATATATATATATGTGTGTGTGTGTGTGTGTGTGTGTGTGTGTGTGTGTGTGTATACACACATATATATGTATATATACACATACATATATATATATACATATACAGACACATAGAGAGAGAAATATAGATAGACAGATAGATAGACAGACAGACAGACAGATAGATGGATATTTCATGTTGTATGTCATTGAGATAGCTAGCTACAAAGAAGGAAACCATTTGAGACACTCAGAAGTTCACGAGAGACTACATATAAGAAAGGAAGCACTGGCAAAATCCATAGCTTCAAATGTCTATATACAAATGATATATGTTTAGAAAATAAATAAGAGAAATTAAAGGTAATAACACACACAAAAAGAAGGAGGCAAATTTGATCACCTAGTTATCAGTGAGATATAGTGAGATGAAACTCATAACTATACTATAGCTTTGGATGGGTATATATTATTCAAAATAACAGAATATTTAAGTTGTGGTGGGGTGGTATTGTATGTTAAAAAGGTATACTTACATAAAGAAATATAAGACCCAGAGGAAAGAAAAAAAAAAGTAAGTAATGTTTGGGTCAAAGTCCATAGAGGGAGAAACAGAAGTGGTTATATAGAATATACTGGAATATGCTAGAGACCAACTCAAAAGAAAGAAGGAATAGATGAGTTTAGGAAGCTTATCAGAATGCTGACATAGAGACATATCAAAGTAATGGAGAACTTCAGGTATCTAAACATCTATCAAAAGCTAAGCAGCTAATGATTCCTTGACTTATCTTAGAGATAATTTCAATGTTTAAAAGGTGAAGAAAATCAACAATGGGAAATTCTATTCTGTTTCTCATTATCAATTCAGGGAAGCTTTGGTTTCTGGGGTAGAAATGTTGAGACTCCTGAGGAGGAATGGTCACTCCCTCATAGAGTTTTAGTAGAGAGGAGAGTAAATCTGGACATAGTCTGACATGCATCCATTTTGGGGAAAGTAGATTTCAAAGGATTCAGGGGACTAAAAATGCTATGGGGGAAGTTAGTCCAGAAATAGGAAAATCAGCAATGAAATTTGGAAGACCCAAAGAGAGAAAAATATAACAACAACAAATAGGAAAAAATGGAATTTGTCTAAAGAAATTAGTATGAATAACAAAGAAAATATCAAGCAAAGTCAGGCTAGAGAGGAGGAAGGTAAAAGATTATTATAGTCCTATAAAAATCATGGCCATTGTGCTAATGCTCAGAATGAGCTAAAGATGCCAAATAAACTTAGGGTTAAAAGAAAAAGGATCATTTACATACATTGAGAGTAAAAGGTGAGTCAAGTAAGGGATAGGACCTTTGCTTTGCTTATACGACCAATACCAGGACAAGTCCCACTTGGTCACTGTTTGGGTCCTGATTGGTTCAGAGTGAATGCAAATAGCAATTCTTTCTGTATTGGTCAGAAACCCTGAGGGTCTTCCTCTCCCAGAATGACTTTTTTGACTACGTGAAAAAGGACATTCTCTGGCTCATTTCTTGCCTAGCCTTGATCACTGAAAGGGTGTTGCCTCAGTCAAACTAACACTTGTTAAAGACTTTAGCTTAAAAAGGTAAAGGTCTCCCACTGTGGGATATCTACAGTCATCCTAATCTATATCTTGCCACTGGACCCAGAATTTTCTGGAAGAGAAAGTGAGGTTGGTGACTTTGCACAGCCTTCCCTCACTTAAATCCAATTCACTTGAATGTCATAGCATCACCTTCCTAATGTTAACTGACAGACAACAGAGTGAATGTAGAGCTGTACAATTGTTGTTGTTTCTGTTTCTGCAAAGGAGAATGTTTGTATGAAAAATTTTTAAAACATGACTAAAATTGGGTTGCTACACAATATAGGTATGAAAATAGTAAGAGAGTACCTATTTGTCCTTTATGAATATAAAATACCTGCCACAAATGAGTTATATACTCTGGTACTAAAAGAAATTCAGCAAATGTGACTGTTGACTCACTATCAGTGATATTTGAAAGACCACGTAAAGTGAGAGATGTCTCACAAGATAGAGAGAACATGTTGCCCTGATTATTTTTTTAAAGATAACAGAGCTTAAAATCTAAATGACAGTGAGCTTTACTTTATTCAGAAAATTCAGGATTATTCTGTCATATGATGTATTACTATATATAGTTATATTACATAATAGATTATTAAAGAGATGATTGGCACATATCTAAAAAGGAAACTGAATAAAAAAACCAAAAGGTTTCACCAAGGACAAGTAACTTAAAATTAGTCTTATTTTTTCATAGCATGATTAATCTAGCCGATAAGGGGAATTTTGTGTGTATATCTTTACCTAGATTTTAGCAAAGGTTTTGATTAAAAATGTCATATTGGTCTCATAGATAAGATGGAGAAATGTGGACTAAAAAATAATAAAATAGACTCAAAACCAGTTGGATGGAAACACTCAAAAAGCCAGTGTTAATGGTTCACTGTCAATATGGTGGGAAGTCTCCAATAAAGTAATACAGGGATCTTTCGGTAGAAAGTATATTCTCATCACACTTGGAAGTAACACAAAACTGGGAGAAAAAGCTGATCCTGATAGAATCAAAATACCAAATTATCTTGAGAAGGTAGAGCATTGGACTAAATTTTAGAATAAGTTGAAATCCAGTGGATATAAATACCAAATCTTACATTTTATTACAAAAAAAAAACAAAAAAAAAACCCCACTTCACAAATACAAAATGAAGGAGCCATAGTTAGGTAGCAGTTTTGGAAAAGATCTATGAATTTCAATGGACTGAACACTCAATAGAAATCAGCAGTGTGGTGTAGCAATCAAAAAAAAGTATATGCATTCTTAGACTGCATTAAGAGAGATATGATCTCTAGGAATAGGGAAGTGATAATTCTATTGTACTCTTGCCTCATCAGCCTTCATCTAGATCAGCAGTTCTCAAACTGTGGATTGTGACTCCTTTGGGGATCTAACAGGGTCGCCTAAGACCATTGGTAAACACATATTTCTGATGATCTTAGGAATCAAGACACTGCTCCTCTCTATCCATCTCCAGGTGGGTCAGCCCACATGCATATATGCCCACATACAAGTATTAATGGGTGGCGGCATTAGGAAGGTTGAGAACCACTGATCTAGATTATTGTGCTCTGCACTGGACATTATAGTGTAAGTAGGACATTGATAAGTGATAGAATGCCCATAGAAATGTAAGCAGAATGGTTTCCACATTGGACCAGTTGAAGGAAATGGGCCTAGAGAAAAGGGTGTGGGACATGAAAACTACTTTCAAGTATTTGCAAGGGTATCATTCAGAGGAGGGACTCATCTTGCTTTGTTTGGCATCAGTGGGCAGAACCAAAAAGAATAAGTAGAAGTTGTGATGGGACAAATTTAGTCTTGATCTCAAGAAAATATTCCCAATAATTACGATTGTCCAAAAGTGGAATGGAATACCTAGAGAAGAAAGAGTTGTTTTGTTTTTTGTTTTTTTTTTTTCAGTAAGATAAAACAAGGATATCTTTGGTATATAGGCTGGATTAGATGGCCTCTAAGATCCATTCTAACTCTCATATTCTGTGATTGTGTGATTCCTCAACTACTGGGTTTTAGTCCTGGATCTGGCAGTAACTCACTATGTTACAATGGACAATATATTTTCTGTCTTTTGGTCTTAGCTTTTTCTGTCGTGAAATAGAAGGGCAAGACCCAATAAGTGGTTTCTATGGGGTTGAAGAGATATTATTAAAAGGGATCTATGAATGCATATGCAATTTCATAAACAAACAAACCTATTATAAATAACATATGCTGTATATGTAACATTTGCAAATGTAGCTAGAGGACATAGTGTTTAATAAAATATAGATTCATGCAAAATGCTACTGAATTTATAGTACTAATTTTTGCTATCAAGATTTTTCTTAATCAGTGGACAGCAATAGTACACCTATTATAATTTGGAAGTTTTAAATTTTGATTTAGAAAAGAATGATTCTTCATATTTAAAATGTTGGATCAGATTTCTGATATTCGTTCCATCTATGAAACTGTACAGTTTTATACCCCCTTGTCTTATTTCAACAAGTCATTCAGGGGGGGCAGAGCCAAGATGGCAGCGTAGCAGCAGCAACGTATTGCAGCTCTCACA
>CM053582.1:187239992-187263736 GCA_028627135.1 Pseudochirops cupreus | reverse complement strand
GAAGGAGGGAAATACAGTCAGTCTTTTACAATATGTCCATTGTGGAGATGTTCTGCGTAGCTACACATGTAAAGTCTGTATTGAATTGCTTGTCTTTCCAGTGGGGGTGGGTGATGAGGGAGGAAGGGAAAGAATCTAGAGTTTAACGTTCTATAATCAACTGTTAAATAAATAAATAAATAAATAAATATACATACACACATAATATTATTATTATGATTTTTTACAGGCAATTGGGAATTAAGATATACAGGCACTGGGGAAAGGACATCCATCTTGGCCTACTGGAAAGTCAGAGGGGTGATGGGGAGGATATAGAAGAGAGCAGATTGGGGGAGAGGGTATATATACAGTGGGATCACTGTTTTGGAGTGGTGTGTAGGGGAAAGATGGGGAGAAAATTTGCAACTCAAAATCTAGTGGAAACAAACGTTGTAAACTAAAAATAAACAAAAGTTAATTTAAAAAAAGAAATACTACAAATTTAACCATATTGATAGCAAAAACATAAAAATCATGATTACATTAAAAAAAGAAAAGAAAAATAAAATAAATGATGAGTAGGAATATGTCATAAAAATTTGTAAAGACTTACATGAGCTGATGCTGAGTGAAGTGAGCAGAATAATGACTATTAACTATATTTAACATTGATACAGTTAACTTTTCTCAGCAACACAATAATCCAAGATAATTCCAAAAAACTCATGATGGAAAATGCTTGCCACATATAGAGAAAGAACTATAGAATTTTAATGCCAACTGAAGCATACTCTTTTCACTTTTGTTGCATTTTCTGTTTTTGTTCATTCTTCCTTTCTAGTGGTTACTACATTTTGTTCTGATTCTTCTTTCACAACATGAGTAATAAAAAAATATGTTTAACATGATTGTACATGCACAATCTATAGCAGATTTCTGACTGTCTTGAGTAGAAGGGAGGGAAAGAAGTGAGGAAGAAAAACCTGGAATTCAAAATTTTATAAAAATTACCATTGAAAACTACCTTTACATGTAACAAAAATCGTACTGTTAACAAAAGAGAAAAAAAATGATAGTTTGATTGATGTGGTACTACATCAGTAAGTTAAAAGTAAAAGTAAAGTAAAATTAAAAGTATATTTTTTATTATATTAGCTCAGCCTACCAATGACCAATTGTTTAGATCTGATTTTAATTTTGTGAAAGGTTTTGCAGTTCTGTTGATAGAGTTCCTAGGTTTGTCTTGGCAGGTGGATACCCAAATATTTTATATTGCCTACAGATATTTTAAAAAGACTTTCTCTTTCTATCTATTACTGCTGCACTTTGTTAGTAATATATAGAAGCGCTGATGATTTATGTGGAGCTATTTTATGTCCTGCACCTTTACTAAAGTTGTTAATTTTTTAGAATATTTTTTTTAGTTGATTCTCTAGGACTTCTAAGTATATTATCTAAGATCTGCAAAGAGGGATTGTTTTGATTCCTCATTGCCTCTTTTAATTACTTCAAATTCTTTTTCTTCTATATTAATGAGAAGCTAACATTTCTAGTAAAATATTTTTTAAATGTAATTGGGAAATATTTATTCAAATAAATAAAAATGTATTAAAAAACTTGCTTTTCTGCAAATAATCTGCTGTTTTTTGTGTTCACTAATGTGCATATTTTTGTGCAAAAAAGAAATTTGAATTAACTTTTGTTTATTTTTGGTTTACATCATTGATTTCCACAAGATTTTGAGTTGCAAATTTTCTCCCCATCTTTCCCCTACCCACCTCCTCAAAACAGTGATCCTACTATATACCCCTTCCCCCAATCTGCTCTCTCCTATATCCTCCCCCATTATCTCTCAGACATTCTGGTAGAGCAAGATGGATCTCCCTATCCCAGTGCCTATATATCTTATTTCCCAGTTGCATATAAATAATAATAATTATTATTATAATTATATATATATAGTTAACATATGATTTTAGAACTTTAAATTCTAGATTCTTTCTCTTCCTTCCTTGTCACCTACCCAACTGGAAAGACAAGCAATTCAATATAGGCCATACATATGTAGTTATTCAGAACATCTCTACAATGGATATATTGTATAACACTGACAATATTTCCTTCCTTTCTATCCTGTCCTGTACTAGTTCTATTCTCTACTTTGTCCCTGTCCATTTACAAAAGCATGTGCTTCTAACAACCCTCCCCCCAAACCTGCCCTCCCCTCCATCATCCTCCCTCTCATCCCCTTCCCTGAAACTGTCTTGAAGGGCAACATACCCAATTTAGTGAATGTCATTCCCTCCCTAAGCCAAATTCAATGACAGTAAGGTTGATCCATTCCCTTTTTGCCTTCCTGTTCTTCTCCTCCATTGGAACAGTTATCCCTTGCCTCTTCTATATGAAATGATTGACCCCATTCTGTCTCTCTCTGTCTCTTCTCATTCTATTCCTATCCCACCTCTTCATTTCACCTTTTAAAATATCATCCCTTCCTATTCAATTGATCCTGTGCCCTCTGTCTTTGTACACATTTATACCCACACTCCCATATGTATTCATATGCATATATACCCTCCTATATAGACATATGTGTGTGTATATATTTATATTCCCTTCACCTATTCTCATACTGAGAAAAGTTTCATAAGTTGCAATTCTCGTTTTTCCATGTTGGCATGTGAATAGTTCAACTTTGATAAGTTCCTTATGGTTTCTTTTCCATGTTTACCTTCTCGTGCTTCCTTTATTTGAATGTCAAATTTTCTATTCAGTTCTGGTTTTTTCCTCAGGAATGCTTGAAAGTCCTCTACCTCATTGAATGACCATATTTTCTCTTGAAACTTTATACTCATTTTTGCTGGGTGGGTGATTCTTGGTTTTAATCCTAGCTCTCTTGATGTCCAGAAAATCATATTCCAGGCCCTTCTGTCCCTTAATGCAGAAGCTGCTAGATCCTGGGTTATCCTGATTGTGTTTCCACAGTATTCAAATTGTTTCTTTTTGGCAGCTTGTAATATTTTCTCCTTGATCTGGGAATTCTGGAACCTGGCCATAACATTCCTAGGAGTTTTCTTTTGGGGATATTTTTCAAGAGGTGATTGGTGAATTTTTTCAAGTTCTATTTTGCCCTCTGGTTCTAAGATATCAGGGCAGTTTTCCTTGAGAATTTCTTGAAGGATGATTTCTAGGTTCTTTTTCTGATCGTGGCTTTCAGGTAGTTGAATAATTTTTAAATTATCTCTCCTGGATCTATTTTCCATGTCAGTGGTTTTTTTTCAAGGAGATATTTCACATTGCCTTCTATTTTTTCATTTGTTTGGATCTGTTTAATAGCATCCTGATTTCTCAAAAGTCGTTTGCTTCCATTTGCTCCACTCTAATTCTGAAGGAAGTATTCTCTTCAGAAAGCTTTTGAGATTCTTTTTCCATCTCGCAAATCTGACTTTTTAAGGCATTCTTCTCCTCATTGGCTTTCTGGGCTTCTTTTGCCATTTGAGTTAGTCTATTTTTAAGGTGTTATTTTCTTCAATCAGGTTGTTGACTCTCTTTTCATGATTTTCTTGCATCATTCTCATTTCTCTTCCCAACGTTTCCTCCACTTCTCTTATTTCATTTTCAAAACACTTCTTAAGCTGCTCTATGGCTTGTAACAAGTCTACATTTTTCTTGGAAGCTTTTGATGAGGGAGTTCTGACTGTGTTGTCTTCCTCCCATTCTTTGCTTTAATCCTTTTTGTCCCCAAAAAAGGAATTTAAAGTTAGATTGCTGGGCTTTCTTTGCTTCCTTTGCCTGCTCATATTGCCACTCAGTTACTTGACTTTTGGGCTAGCAGAACTCTGCTTTCAGAGGGGAGAGCACTTTCCCAAATTGCTTGGGGGTGTGCAGCTGCTGGAGCTATTAGGAGGCCACAGTCTCTTTTGCCCCCATTAGCGTTGGCTCACTGAAAACGCACCTCAGGACCACCACCCAAGACTGCTATTCCAATCCAGGCAGCTCAAGGCTAGAGCACTTAGCCTAAGAATTATCACTTGGCCCCCCTGCAATCTGCAGGTCACGAGCTGTGGAGCAGCCACATGGATGCAGCTGCAGGGCCTCCACTTCAGACTGCTTCTAACTCTGGAGGCAGTCAGCCAGACGCTCTCCCCCAAATTTATCTGAGTTCCACTGACTTTTTCCCTTTGTCCTTGGCCCCTATGGGTTGGTAATTCTGGAAACCACCACAGCTGGCAGTGATCCACTCTCCTGAAAGCTGCAGCAGGGGCTTCTCCTGTTTGACCTGTGGCTAAAACCTCAGAGTGCTGGGCTCTTCTCTCAGTGTGCTGCAATGAGCCCTTTCTGTCTATCTGCTGGGCTGCCTTCAGTGGGAATCTTGTTTCTCTGTCATTTTATGAGTTCTGGAGCTCTAAAATTTGTTTAGAGTCATATTTTATAGGTATTTGAGGTGGTTATGGTGGGAGCCACGGAGTTCTCCTGCTTCTATGCTGCCATCTTGACTCTGCCCCCCTCTAGTACAATATTGAAGAATAGCACTGATAATGGGCATCCTTTTTTCACCCCTAATCTAACTGGAATTGCTTCTAACAGCTGTCAAATTCTTAAGGCACATGTCTGGCTGTGTCATTACCCTGCTCAAAAAATTTCGATTGTTTCCAATTACATCTTGGATCAAATATGAATTATTCTGTTTGTAAGTTAATACACTTCAGTAGAATTAAATAACCAGAAAAACAGAAAAGAAAAAGAAACTAATGAGCAAATTCCAAAGATAAAGGGATAACAAATGGAAAGGGTGTTTAGAAGTGAGGACAGCCAATGGCAATAGACTCACCTAAAAAAAGATTAAGCTAAAGTAACTGTAAAGACATAGTACTTGTTTACAGCTGAAAAGAGGGAAAAATCTTAACTTGGAATTTGATACTTTCCAGTGAATCAGAGTGAACAAAACAAAAAGAACAATTTATACAATGACAACAAAATTGCAGAGAAAAACAACTTTGAAAGAATTTAGAATTCTAATCAATGAAATCATAAAGCATGAGTCCAGTGGACTGAAGATGAAACATAACACCCTTCCCAAGAGGCAATGGACTTAAAATAAAGAATGAGCCCCATATTTGTAGACATGATCAAAGTGTGGATTTTTTTTCTGCTGGACCATATATACATTAAAATTTCTTTTTTTATTAATTAATAGCCTTCACAAGATGGTTCCAATGGTTCCAATCAACATCTTCAAACTTATTATATATTATTTCCCTTCAAAAACTCTACAATCACCTTCTTCCTTTTCCTCAGACATGACATTCTGAATCCTGTCTCCAACTCTTTGGTTAATTCCCTCACCCCCTGCTTGAAATGCACTCCCTCCCAACTTCCACCTCTTAAAAGTCAGTTTCTTTAAAGTTCACTTAAAATAGTTGCTCCCACATAAGGTTTTTCCTCATCATCATCCACCTACCCTCACCCCACTATGAGTGCCTTCTTCTACCAATTGTTTTGTACTCACTTTTTAATCTCTTGTATATGTGTGCATAGAGGAAGCTAGGTGGCACAGAGGATAGAGTGTTAGGTCTGGAGCCAGAAAGACTCATTTCCCTCATCCAAATCTGATTTCAGACACTTACTAGCTATGTGACCCTGGGCAAGCCCCTTAACCCTGTTTGCCTAAGTTTCCTCAGATGTAAACTGAGCTAGAGAGGGAAATGGTATACCATGTCAGTATTTCTGCCAAGAAAACCCTAAATGGAGTTGCAAAGAGTCAGACATGACTGAAACAAATGAACAAAATTTGTTTGCATTCTGTCACCCTTGATATTTTTTAAGTTCCTTGAAGGCAGAGAGTATTTCCATTTTTGTCTTTGTATACCCAATACTTAGAACAATGCTTGAAAAATAGTAATGGTATTAACTGAATGCTTGGTGGTTGATTAATTGATATCCTGAAGATCAGTAATTAGTCAGGAGTCAGTCAAGATTTTTGCCAGTAAAAGTACAATCTTGTCCATCCTTCTGGATCTTTCACTTTGAAATTTTTTTTTTAAATCAATCACTAAGAGCCTTTAAAGTAATGTCTTCATCTGCAGTGTTAAAAAACTGGAAACAGAACCTATCATTTGGATAATGGCTGGAAATAGATTGTGAAACATAAATGTAAAGGAATTTCTCCTTGTTCCCTCTTTTGTATTTTTGAATTCCTTTTTTATTTTCTTCCTTATGACTTTGTACCTCTTTTTCCAATGGGTTAACTCTCTATGCATTATTTTCTTGAATTGCTCTTATTGTTTTCAAATTTATTCTCTCTCTTCTTTGATATTTGAATTCCTTTTTAGGTTCTTCCAAGTTTTCTTTCTGGGCTTTTCATCATTTGACTCTTTCAGGTAGGAGTGTTTGGTTGTCTTTTGTTGTTGTTTTTTCAACCTCACTATCTCCCTCTGAATATGAAATAAGATCTTCTTTAATGCCAAAGTACCTGTTGATGGTTGGGTTCTTTTTCCTTTCCTTACTCATGTTTTTATTTGTAATTTGTCTTTATTTTTAGCAGCTTAATATTATTATAATCAAGTTTAACCTAAAGTTGAGGGTAATATTGCCTCAGGTTGTTCCTTCCTATTGTTTTCTGAATTCTATACAGGGGGTCAACCTCATGGCTCCTCTCTTATTCCCCTAAGCCTTAGCAGTGCTGTACTGAAAATGGTCTTGCTCCCTGTGGCACTACATTCACCAGATTTGTACTCACTCCTCCTCACTCACAGGCACAGCTGGGGATTATGACTGCTGGAATTATCCTCAAAGAGTTATTATATTACTTATACCTTTTGACCCAGCAATATCACTACTTGGTCTGTTTCTTAAGATAATTAGGGAAAAAAGTTAAAGAAACTATAGTCCTAAAATATTTTTATAGCAGCTCTCTTTGTGGTGGCAAAGAACTACAAATTGCAGGGAAGCCATCTATTAAGGAACGGCTGAACAAGTTGAGGTATATGGTTGTGATGGAATACTACTGTGCTATAAGACATGAAGAGCTTAATGATTAGAAAAACATTCACAAAATAATGATGAGTGAAAAGAGCTTAACCAGTAACATCAGTAACATCAATGTTATTTTAAGAATAGTTTTGAGTGGAATAAGTTATTTTGACTATTATAAACACCCAAATTAACTATAAAGAACATATGAAGAAAGATACTATGTGCATGCAAAGGAAGAACTAATAAATAGAAGTATGTATAAGATACTTTTACACAGAAACATATGTGGGTATATGACAGATACATAGATAGATATGTAGCTAGATACATAGATTCTTATTTGCGTCAAATGGTAGTCATTTCTAAAGCAGAGGGTGGGAGGGAGAAGGGAAGGAAAAAAGAAATTCCCACGATAATTCCATTGTATATTTGAAAGGAGTAGCAAGTTGTGCATAGCAGATTTGCAGTATCATGTACTATCATCTTTTTTATTGAACTATGTTATAAAAATGCTTATTTTATTACATAAATTAAAAATATTTTTAAAAATAATTACTTAATAAATGCTTGTTGGCTTTTTCAAATTCTACATCCTATTTAAGTAGCTTTGGGATAAAACTTCTAATCATATGTCTATTTTCGTATTCATTTTTATTTATTTTGACTATTGCTTTAACCAATACATAATTTTACTGAACACACATATCTACTTCTGAAATTATTACTAAACTTACAACCATTTTGATGTCATTTAGACAAATAAAATTTTATATTTTATTTACTTGTTCAAAGTTGGTCACATTCAGGACCTTTAAGCTTTCTTCATGAAGAAAATATTCATGATATACATGGACATATATGGACACGAGACTTCTGAGTACTCTCTTGTACTTCAGCCTATAATATTTTATTGATGCCACACCGTATTTTCCATAATCGTTTTCACTGTCCTAATATATTCAACTTCATTTTGACCTTATCAAGTATCAACATATGTGTTTACTTTGTCTGGAGGATCCAATTTTGCTCTTCATGAATTTTTTTCTACTTTTTCTTCTCTTAAATATGTCAGTGTACAATCTAAAATTATCTTCATGAGAATTTTCGTTCCTATACTCATCATGAGCATTGAGAGGAAGGAGCACCAAGCATTTCATTAAATGGTGTCACTATCATTAACTGCATGATAAAAACCATTCTGCTGGATCCTCTATTTGCTTCTCCAAAGACAACTTATGAGTCATCTTTCCATTTAAGCTTCAATTCCATCATATCTTCTGTTTTTATTTATAAAGAAAATGTCAATATGGATGTGGTTCAAGTCCTCCAATAGTGCCAAGTTGTTGATCATTGACCAGATTTCATAGAGTTAAATTTAGATTGCTGGATGGTCTGACTGGTTTTTAGCCTATCCTCTCGCCTTTTCTTTTTGGTCATTGTAGAGGCAGTCACAGTGTTGAGAGCCACTCTATATTTTTATCTATTTCATTAGTCACCATTGGCCCAAAAAATTCATCAAATCAACCTCCTAGATACACATACAAAAAAGTAATTAAATTGTGAGTCAGATTGAAGAAAGACAGGTTTCAGAAGAAGAAGAAGGTAACAAGGAAACTTTAGTGTTACCAAATTGCAGAAAGGAAAGGCAGCCAAGGAGTATTTGGCAGTTCTTTACATAGAGGAGCTACTCAGAAAATTGTCTGTTGAATTGAATTTTTGAATCACTTTCTAATTGGAATGACATGGACTCTTTTTTTTTCCCAAAAAAATTTGACACTCTGGTCATCTGTTACATTTCAATTCTTTTTCATAAACAAGAAATATGTGATCAGAACACTCTGGAATGACATGCATTTTCTAAGAGGAATAAAGTTTTATACAAATATTTATTAAACTACACTTTAAAGAGTTTTTATTTTACATTGACATGAAATTTCACAAAAACCTTTTCTATTTTCTACACATAGGATTTCCATACTGTCAACTCACAAGTCACACTCAAAGTTAGCAACTGTCCCATTAAAGGTAATTCATGTGTTCTAAAATTCCATTCATTCTCTTCCCCTTAAATTATCTAAGATTTCTTTGATGCACCAAAATCCCTGATTCTGCCTTTTGAATAATCACAAAAATCAAGCTCTCTCCTTTTCTGTCACCACTGAACTTCTAGTATCCTTATTAGGTGTTCAATCTGGTTAGAATGAGAATTTTTGTTTTGCTTGTCTTTTGTTTTGTTTTGTATTTTCAATAGAATACCAACACCTAACTTTCTACTTAGGATTTTGTGACCTAAATTTAATGTGATTAGCACTTTATATTTTATTTTACCAGACTAACTTTGAAATGATTTACCCTCTCAAGCTCAAAGGAGAGAAACAAGAGGATTTCATTTCCCCTTTCTCTTTACTTCTTCCAAACATTTGGAGGATGATTTAGTGTATTACTGTAACTATCAACTCCCCTGGCTCTTTCCCCAGCTGGATGCTGAGTTGTGCTCCCTTTAAAATTGTAATCCTTAGGATTTATCCAATCTCTGATCTCTTCCGACACATTTCATTCTGTTGATCCCAGAAAATCCTGCTTGGCTTGGTTTGCTTTCCTCCATTATATTCCGCTCTTTTGAACATCATTCCAACCCCAAACCAGAAGACTGGCACTTTTGAAAAGATGCTTTTTTTCCTAAGTCCTAAAGTGATCATATAGACCTATTTGCCAAATAAACCCAAATGCAACCACGAGATAGGACTTGATTAGGAAGCACAGAATGAGCAATTTTCACCTCAATCCCTCCCAGTTGTGAAATTGAATGGTATAGTCTGTATTTTAGCATTGTTTCCACCACTTTTTTGCTTTTCAATTCTTTAATTTTCCCCAAGTAATTTCAATATTGACAAATTAAATTTCTCTACGCAAATTTTCAAGTGGATTTCAGATGAGGAATGTTACAGATTCCATTTTTAAACTATAATTGTTTTCAAGTCTAGTTATATCAACATATCAGTGCCCATAAAATCTAGTCTGGCCTATCAAATTTCAATCATAATAGCTGCAGGAATTTAAAGTTGAAAGGTATATTAGAGATTCTCTAGCCCCACAATCTCATATAGACGGAGAAATTTAGCCCCAAAGAAGTTTAGTATCTTACCCAATATCACATAACTTTTAAATTACAATCTCAGGATATGAACTTATATTCTCTGACTCCAGAGGTCAATATTTTTACAAATGTACTACAGTGTCTCTCAATGAACATCTGACATTTCTAAATTATTCTATTTGTTTTTGGTTGTAAAATTACTTAATCCATCTCTGACTACTCTTTTTTTTGCCTTCAGAGGCCCCAAAGCATTCTCTTGACTCCTAAATATGAGTGTTTATCAAATCATCTCTTCTAGACCCTATTCCCTCTCTTTTCAGACTCCTTATTTTAGTGTTGTCATTCACTCTAGGCTTTCAAAAATTACCTTTATGTAATTTATTGATAACCAGTTATATAGATATTTATTTTAGGTCTGTCTCCCTAGATTCAGTCTTGAACATCTGCCTGAATGTCTTGCTAGGACTTTGAAAATAGAGAAAGAAAACTATAGACCAATTTCCCTAATTAAAATTTTGGGAGTATGTTAAATAAAATGCTAGCAAGGAAATTACAGAAATATAACCCAAAGATCATGCATTATTAATGAGGTATACAGGGATGGTCCAATATTAGGAAACTATGAGCATAATTGACCATGTCAATAACAAAACCAAAAAGATCATATCATTATCTCAATAGATATGGAAAAATTTTTGACAAAATGCAACATAAACTCACATTAGAAACACTAGAAAATATAGCAATAAATGAAACTTTCTTTAAAGTGATAAGTAACATCTCTCCAAAACCATAAGCAAGCATCATCTATAATGGGAATTGGCTAGAAGCCTTGCCAAAAAGATCCAGATTAAACCAAGGATGTCCATTATCACTGCTATTATTAAACACTGTTCTAGAAATGCTAGCTATAGCAATAAAATAAAAAAAAATAAATTAAAGGCATTATAATAGGCGATGAGGAAACAATTTATTCCCTCTTTTAAAATGATATGATGTATACTTAGAAAATCCTAGAGCCCAACAGGAAAAGATAGAGAAATTCCATTTTAAATAAGTATATACAATACAAAATACTTGCGAGTCTACTTGCTAAGACAAATACAGGAACTATATGAACACAATTACAAAACACTTTTCATGCAAGTAAAGTCTGATCTCAACAACTGAACAAATATTAGTAGTTCCTGGGTAAACAGCCAATATAATAATAATAATAAATTACACCAAAACTAATACACTTGCTCAGTATCATATCAATTATTTTATTAGAGTTAGAATAAAAAATAACAAAATTCATCTTGAAGAACCAAAGGTAAAGAATGTGAAGAGTCTCAATTGGAAAAAGAACTGTGAAAGAAGGTAGCTTGGCAATACTAAATCTTAAACTGTGTTACAAGGTGGTAATCATCAAAGCAATCTGGTGCTGACTATTCAATAACTGGTGGGTCAGTAGATTAAGTACTCTATTGTAAAGGATCATGGTAATCTAATATTTGATTAATGCAAAGATCTAAGTTTCAGGGACAAGAAATCATTTAGCAAAAATTTCTGGGAAAATTGGAAAGCCAATTGAGTGAAACTAGGTATAGAGTAACATCTCACACTGTATAACAAGATAAGATCAAAATGAATACATTATTTAGGAAGAAAGGATAATATCATAAGCAAATTAGGGAAGCATGGGATAATATACCTGTCATATTAGTGGGTTAAGGAAGAAGTTATTAACAAACAAGAGATAGAGGGATAGATATATCTATATATCAAATGTGGCTATATATATACATATTTACATATCTAATTACATCAAATTAAAAATATTTTTCACAAACAAAACTAATGATGGCAAGATTAGAACAGAAGCAGGAAAATGGGGGGAAAATTACAGAAAGTTTCTCTGACAAAGGCCTCATTTCACCAATATATAGAGAACTGAGTCAAATTTATAAATATATGAATTATTCCTCAATTGATAAATGGCTAAAGGATATGAACAGGCAATTTTTGGAAGAAGAAATCAAAGCTCTCTCTAGTCACATGAAAAAATTCTCTAAATCACTACTAATTAGAGAAGTATACATTAAAACAACTCACACTTATCAGATTAACTAATATAACAGAAAAGAAAAATGATAAATGTTGGAAGGGATATGGAAATATTAGGAAACTAATGCATTTTGAATGGAGTTGTGAACTTTTCAGACCAATCTGGAGAGAAATTTGGACCTATGCCTAGGGGCTATAAAAATGTGCATACTCTTTGACCCAATAATACCACTACCGGAGCAGCCCAGTGGTGAGGCCACACAACCCCCCAGATCCTAACAAAGAGTAGAGGCTAGAATCTGAGATCTCCTTTGAAATCCAGCAGTATGGCACAGTGCAAACATGAACTGATGCAAAGTGAAGTGAGCAAAATTAGAATGTTGTGCATAGTAACAACGATATTGTATGACAATAAACTTGATTGACAGCTATTCTCAGCAATACCATGATACAAGACAAATCCAAAAACATTCATGATCAAAAATACTATCCATCTCTTGAGAAACAACTGATATATCTTAAATGTAGATAGAAGTATACTATTTTTCACTTTATTTTTTGTGGTTTTTCTATCTGCTCTATTTTCCTTCACAACAAGACTAATATGGAAATGTTGTGTGTGACTGCACATATATAATATATATCAAATAGTTTACCATCTCAGGGAGGGTTGAAGGGAGAGAGAGAAAAATTAGAGCTCATATTTTTTTAAAATGAATAGTAGAAAATATTTATATCCTATAAGTTTTGACCTAAGTAGAGTCTAGCTTTTAGAAATATGATGAGATTTAAACAGAGGAGTGTATATTTGATACTGGGGGTGAGAATGAATCATTTGGTTCAGCCATTCTGGAAAGCAATTTGGAAGAATGCCTGAGAAGCTATTAAACTGTGAATACCTTTTGATCAAGTAATATCATTACTAGGCCTATATCCTAAATACATGAAAGAAAGAGGAAATATACCCATATGCACAAAAATATGTACTGTAATTCTTTTCATGGTGGTGAAGAATTCAAAGCTCAGGGAGTATCGATAATTTGGGGAACAGCTAAACAAGGTCCAGTATAAGTATATGATAGAATGTTATTGCCATATGAGAAATGATGAAAGGGAAGGTTGCAGAAAAAATATGACAAAACTTGTACAAACTGATGCAAAGTGAAGTGAACAAAAGCAAGAAAACAGTCTGTGCAATAAAACCAGTATTGAAAAACAAAAATAGCTTTGACTTAGGAGCTCTCATCAATACAGGGACCTGTCACAATTTTGAAGGACTTAACATAAAACATATTAACCACTTCCAAATAGATAAATGATGAATGAAAAGTCCGGATTGAAACATAGATTCCCACATGAGTAAGGAGGAATATGTTTTGTTGAACTATACATATTTGTAGTGTTTTGTTTTCCTTTCTTTCTCAATGAATGGGAGGGGAAGTAAGAGAATTAAGAAATGAAAACAAATTAATTTAATTTTAAATTGAATTTTTTTAAAAAACAGAAAAAAAAGAATGTGCCTCTAGACTTTATTAACCTGGAGAGGAATACAAATGGGCTAAAGTGAGCTTTAAGAAAATCAATTTGATAGCTATCTGGAGGATGAATTTGAATAAAGAGAGAGATGAGGCAAATAATTCAATTACGCAGAACTGAAATTGTCCAGGAAAGTAATAAGAGTACCTGAATTAGGGAACAATCATATTTATGAGGTGTATGCCATTGTGTAAAGCACTGTCTATAGAAAGACAAGAAAAAAAATACTCCCTGTCTTCAAAGGCCTTATATTCTAATGGAGATATGCAATATAAAATGTTATGCCCAATTCACAGTTCATCAGTGTCCTTCTTAGAAAATGGTGCCTAGGAGTATGGAGTCAAGATGGCAGAGTAAGAGCAGGGACTTGTTTGAGCTTTCCCCAAAACTCCTCCAAATACTTATAAAAAATTGCTCCCGACAAAATCTGGAGCTGCAGAACCCACAACATGATGGAGTGAAGCAAATCTCCAGCCCAAGATAACCTGGAAGGATGACAGGAAGGAAATATTGCATCAGACTGGGAGTCAAATACAGTCCAGCGTGGGCTGAGCCAACACAGACAGGACAAGAGAAGGCCTCAGGGCACTGAGTCACTGTGGCTGTGGTAGTTTCCAGGCTTCACAACCCATAAACATCGAAGACAGCATAGAAGGTCAGGGGAAAAATTTTGTGTGACCTGGCTGAAAAAGGAATGTAGTCCAGCTGGGGTAAGGCCCCAGTCAGGGGTGGCAGAGGTGGTGGCAGAAGCAACAGGAGCAGCAGAAATAACAGCTGCTTCCAGAGCTCTGAACCCACAGTGGGTGGGGGATTGAGTGGCTGATACAAAACCCTTGAAGCCTGTGCCAGTACACCCACCCCTATCCCCACCCCCACTGGAAGGAGAGTACTACCCTAACAAAGAGCTAGAAAGTCAAGTATTTGTCTGGGAAGAAAAGCAAACAGTATAAAAAAGTAAGACTATAGACTCTTACTTTGGTAACAAAGAAGATCAAAACATATAATCAGAAAAAGACAACAAGTCAAAGCTCCTGCGTCAAAAGTCTCTAAGAAAAATATAAATTGGTCAGAGGCCATTGAACAGTTCAAAAGGGAATTTGAAAATAAAGATAAGTAAAATAAAATTGTAAAGAAAAATGAGAATGATACAAGAAAATCATTAGAAGAAAATGATTCAACAGCTTCCTAAAGGAAACCCCCAAAACACTGAAGAAAATAGCAACTTAAAAAAATAGACTAACCCAAACTGCAAAAGAGGTCCTAAAAGTCAATGAGGAGAGGAACGCGTTAAAAAGCAACAATGGCCAAATGGAAAGGGAGGTCCAAAAGCTCACTGAAGAAAAGAATTCCTTAAAAAATAGAATGGAGCAAATAGAAGCTAATGACTTTATGAGAAATCAATAAATTATAAAACAGGACCAAAAGAATTTTTTAAAAAAAAGAAGACAATGTGGAATATCTCATTAGAAAAACAACTCAAATAGATCCAAGAGGGATCATTTAAAAATTATTGGACTACCTGAAAGCCATGATCAAAAAAAGAACCTGGAAATCATCCTTCAAGAAATTTTTAAGGAAAATTGCCGTGATATTTTAGAACCAGAGGGCAAAATAGAACTTGAAGGAATTCACCAATCACCTCTTGAAAAAGATCCCAAAAAGAAAACTCCTAGGAATGTCAAAGCCAGGTTTTGGAGTTCCCAGATCAAGGAGAAAAATATTACAAGCTGCCAAGAAGAAACAATTTGAGTACTGTGGAAACACAATCAGGATAACACAGGATCCAACAGCTTCTACATTAAGGGACTGAAGGGCCTGGAATATGATATTCCAGAGATCAAGGGAGCTAAGATTAAAACCAAGAATCACCTGCCCAGCAAAATTGAGTATAATGTTTCAGGGGAAAATATGGTCATTCAATGAAGTGGAGGACTTTCAAGCATTCTTGAAGAAAAAACCAGAACTGAACAGAAAACTTGACATTCGAATACAAGAAGCATGAGAAGGTAAACATGGAAAACAAACCATAAGGAACTTATCAAAGTTGAACTATTTACATGCCAACATGGAAAAAGTTTTGTTTTTGTAATTTATTAAACTTTTCTCAGTAAGAGGATAGGTGGAGGGAATATATATGTATATATATGTATATATATATGCATATGAATTCATATGGGAGTGTTTTTATATATGCATACACAGACAGAGGGCACAGGATCAATTGAATAGGAAGGGATGATATTTTAAAAGGTGAAATTAAGAGGTGGCAGAGGAATAGAATGAGAGGAGGCAAGGAGAGACAGAATGGGGTCAATCATTTCATATAGAAGAAGCAAGGGATAACTGTTACAATGGAGAGGAAGAACAGGAAGGCAAAAAGGGAATGGATCAACCTTACTCTCATTGAATTTGGATTAGAATGACATACACTCTAAAATGGGTATCTTGCCCTGCAGGAGAGTAGGGAGGAAGGAGATAAGAGGGGAGATGATGGAGGGGAGGCAGGTTGGGGGGCAGGGTTGTTAGAAGCACACACTTCTGTAAATGGACAAGGACAAAGTAGAGAATAGAACCAGTGGAGGGTGGGATAGAAAGGAGGGAAATATCGTCAGTGTTACACAATATGCCCATTGTGGAGATGTTCTGCGTAACTACATATGTACAGCCTGTATTGAATTGCTTGTCTTTCCAGTGGGTGCAGGTGACAAAGGAGGAAGGGAAAGAATCTAGAATTTAATGTTCTAAATTCATATGTTAAATATATATATATATATAATTTTAAAAAGACATTTATTATGTACTTACTATTTATAGAAAACTGCAACACAGTTCCAGGCTGTAGGAAAATAGAAAGTTTGACTCTAAAGGCAACTATTTGGCATTTAAACCTTTTTACTACTTTGGTCATTCCTATCTTTCCATTTTTCCCCTTTTATTCCTCTCTATGTGTTCTATGATTCAACATCACTGTCCTCCTTCTTGTTATACTCCATCTGTCATCTCCACTTTCTGGTCTCCTGTCTGAGATGCTATTCTCCACCCTCCAACACCCTTTATTTCAAGACTCAGGTGAAATATCACCTTTTGTATTTCTTAGTCCTTATGTCGGCTAAACCCTCTTTCCCCTCTGATTTTACCTTCTTTTGGCTCTAGATGTGTCTTGTATGTACCCAGTTATTTCCATGTTTTTATACTCCATTAAAATATGAGCTCTTAGAGAGCAGGGACTATTCTTTCAGTGCCCCTTCCCTCCATTGTTTTGTATACCTAGCATTTACCTTAATGCCTGGAAGTGCTTAATAAATGCTTGTTGACTAAAAAAAAAAAATAAAGTTAAAACAAATTAAGTTTTTAAAAAAGAAAGTGGTGTCCAGAACAGAATACAATATTCAAGATGTGATCTAATCAGTGCTCTGACCATAACTACCCTAGTCTCAGACGTTATTTCTTTTACAAATCCCAGTATCACATTCACTTCTTCAGCTGATATGAAATAACAGTGACTCATATCATATTTCTAATCTACTCAAATCCTTACTCAAATCTTTGCCACAGGAATTGTAGGCTATTCATACTTAGCCCATCTTACACTTATGAAGCTGATTTTTTTTTCTTCCACATACACCTCTTAAAATTCATTTCACTGAGTTCAAAAACCATGATTCTAGATTGTCAAGATCTTTTGGGATCCTGACACTGTCATTCAACATATTAACTCTCCTTGCTAATTTAATTACATCTGCAAATTGGATGAGCATGTCTTGTAAGGTTTTATCTACATTATTAATAAAAATGTTTAACTGAATAGGCCAAAGGCAGACCTCTGGAAATGGTGCTATGTAATTTCCTCCAAATATACATTGACCCGTTAATTATTGTTCATTGGAGCTAGTCATTCAAATGATCATGAATCTACCTCTCTTGTCTACAAGCATAGTACGAAAAAAAATTGCTAAACACTTGGCTGAGATCTAGGTACATGAAGTCTATAGAATTATTTTAACTTACCAATTCACTTACCCTTTCAGAAAAGGAAATAACATTAGTATGGCATGACCTATTCATGATGGAGGCAGTTGGCTTTTATTGATCACTGTTTCTCTTTCTAAAGGTCTCACACCATCTCTTTAACTACGTGTTCTTGAATTTTGCAGAAGATTCAAGCCATGTTCACTATTCTATGATTTGTAAACTCCATATTTCCTCCACTTATTAGAAATTATGACACTTTCTCTTGTCCATCCTATGACATCTCTCTAATATCTTATTTCTTTCTCAGATTAACATCAACTCAGCAATCATATCTCTTGTTCCAGAGAGTGTTGGACCTAGTGTCAAAGGGACCTAAGTTCAAATCAAGTCTCATACACTTACCATCTGTGTGACAATGAGTAAAAATCACTTAACCTCTACTTGGTTCAGTTTCCACATCTATAAAATGGGAATAATAATAGCACCCATTTCTCAAATTTGTTGGGAGACTCAAACAAACTAATAATTGTAAACACATTACACAGAAGGTGTTATGTAAACACATAACAAAGAAGTAAGGACCACAAAAATGTTAGTTATTATCACCTTTTTTTTGCTTTTTGAAGGAGGGAAGGTACGGCACTTGGGGGTATGTGACTTACCCAAGGTCACATGGCTAGTTATTTTTGTGTGTTAAGTGTCTGAGGTCAGATTTGAACTCAGATCCTCCTGACTCCAAGGCTGGTTCTCTATTCACTGTGCCACCTAGCCACCCCATATTATCATCATCTTTACTATTATTATATTCTCATATGCTTCTCTTCGCACCAGATCTCATATCAGGTTTGTCCCCTTGCATTAGAACCTCTAATTAGCTATATTGATTACCTCTTCTTTGAGCGTGTATATATAGATAACATAGATTCCTAACTCTCTTCTCAGATATTGAACTTTGTGAATTACTGAGGCTCAGTTTAGGTATTCCTCCTAAGTAGGTCCCAATTAGTGTAAATAATCAATTCCCTAACATGACACATGTTTTTGAAATCATACTATTAGAAGTTATAATTATGTAAAACATGGAAACATTTCAGTTCAGTGGAAATACACAGTATGAATTCAAGTAATGCAACCATTTCAGAAGATTCTTTCTTTGCACTAATGCTTTTTTCCTAGATTCCAACATAACTGTATATTGTTCCTTCTGCTCTCCATGTTATGAAGCTTCTTTGATCAGTATGGGCAGTTTTTACCTCTGCTCTCTCTCTTTTCTGTTTAAAACGACTACATACCATTTCCCCTCATTTATGTTTCTTTCAGTATACTACAATCTACAAACAGTTTTGAAATGAGTTGTTAAGTTGTTTCAGTCATATCTGATTCTTCATAAACCATTTGGAGGTTTTTTCGCAAAGTTACTAGAGTGGTTTGCCATTTCCTTCTCCAGTTCTTTTTTTTTTTTAACAGATATGGAAACAGAGCAAATAGGGTTAAGCAATTTGCCCAAAATCACCCACTGTCTTGGGCCCAATCTGAACTCAGATCTTCCTGACTTTAGGTCCAATGAAGCGACCTGGCTGCCTCCAAGGCAAACAGAGGTTAAATGACTTGGCCAGGGTCACACAGCTAATAAGTTTCTGAGGCTGGATTTGAACTCAAGTCTTCCTGACTCCAGGCCTAGTACTCTATCCACTGAGTTATCTGCCTAACTTAATGAATGTTTACAAGAATATAAATTGCCCAGGTTAATAGAAGAGGAAATAGAATACTTAAATAACTCTGTTGTAAAAAAAGGAATCAAACCAGTCATAAATAAGTTCCCTAAGAAAAATTCCCCAGGGCCAGATGGATTTACTACTGTATTCTACCAAATAATTAAGTAACCATTAACTACAATACTACATAAACTATTTTTTTTAAAGGGGAAAGAAAGAATCCTACCAAATTCCTTTTATGTCAACAAACACAATTTTGATACCTAAATCAGGGAATGCAAAAACAGAGACAGAAAAACTATAGGCCAATTTCCCTAATGAATATTGATGTAAAGATTTTATATTAAATAGTAGCAAAAAGATTACAGCAATATATCACAAAGATGATATACTATGACCAAGTGAGTTTTATATCAGGGATTCAGAATGGGTTTAATATTAGAAAAACTCTAAGTACAATTGACCACATCAGTAACAAAAATAATAATATCTTATGATTGTATCAAGAAATTCAAAAAAAGCTTTTGACAAAATACAATTCTCATTCCATGCAAATACAAAATTAAAATAAGTGCAAATAAAATATCAGTCAAAACAATTCTGAGATACTACCTAACACCTATTAGATTGCCTAACATGACAGAAAAAGAAAATTACAAATGCCGAAGGGAGTGTCTACAAAATAAGTACATTAATGCTTGTTGGTGAAGTTGTGAACTTGTCTAACCAACCATTCTAGAAAATAATTAGGAACTGTGCCCAGATGGCAATAAAACTATGCATACTTTAACTCAACAATACCACTAGTAGGTATGTATCTCAAAGAGGTCAAAGAAAAGGAAAGAGGTCCTAAATATACAAAAATATTTATAGTAGCTCACTCTGCGATAGCAAAAAATTAGAAATTGAGTCTATTAACTGGGGGAATGGCTGAACAAGCTGTAGTATATTATTATGATGGAATACTAGTAAGCTGTTAAAAATGATAAGCAGGATGATTTCATAAAAACCTGGGAAGACTTGTATGAACTGAAACAAAGTAAAATGAGCAGAACTAAGAGAATATTGTGCCTAGTAACAACAATATTTCAATGAGTTTCAATTGTGAAAGACTTAGGTACTCTGATCAAGACAATGATCCAAGACAATCCCAAAGGATAGATGATGAAAAATGAAGTCTACATCCAGAGAAAAAATTGATCAGTTCTGAGTGCAGATTGAAGTCTATTTTTTCACATTTTAAATTTTTCTTGCATTTTTCCCCCAATATGGATAATATGGAAATATGCTTGACATGACTTCACATATATAATTGAAATCATATTGCTTGCCTTCCCAATGAGTAGGGAAGAGGTATGAGAGAGGTATAAAATTTGGAACTCAAATTTTTAAGAAAAAAAATGAGTGTTAATTTAAAAAAAAAAGAAATGAATAAGTAAAGTAGGTTACATTATTCTTCAGTGCTTGTTTTGTATGAAAATGGCATGTGGACAAAGCACCTCTCTCAGAGTATAGAAATATTAGACACATTTAACAAAAGAAAACCATTGGAAGGAAAATATTCCCAACCTTCCAAGGCACACTGAACAATACTCAGACTTTCAATCTTCTAGATATTATGGCAGAGACCAGTTCTAATCCAAATATGTCCCTGCTAATCCTGTCTCCTAGAGAAATTGAGATTGTGAAAGGTTAAAAACCCAGAGCCACACAGTTAGTAAGCATCTGAGGCAGAATTAAAACTCTGATCTGCCTGATACTAGATTAGCACTCCATCCACTGAATCACATTGCTTCCTTACCTTGTTTTTGTCTCATGGACCTCCTTTGGCAATCTGGTGATTGCCAAACCTTGCAGACCTTTACTTGGAATAATGTTTTTAAATGCATAAAAATAAAGTAAAAAGATTTGCAAAGGAAAGCAATTACACTGAAATAAAGATATAATATTTTTCCCATTCAAGTTCATGAACTCTCTGAAAGTTATTAAAGGATCCATTAGGCCCCCAGAAGTTCTCAACCTGTGGATCACAACCGCTTTTGAGGTTGAATGATCCTTTCACAGGGGTCACCTAAGACCCTCAGAAAACACATATTTCCGAGGGTCTTAGGAACCGAGACCATGCTCCTCTATCCATCTCCAGGCGAGTCCTCCCACATGCAGATATGCCCACATATGAGTATTAAAGGGTCACGGCTTTAGGAAGGTTGACAACCACTGCATTAGGGGTTTGTGGATCCTGGGTTAAGAACTCCTGTTCTAAAGGTACTTACTCCAACTCTAGACATGAATTGCCAACTGGGAACAAGTGACTGTATGATGAATGGCATGGCAGGTATTCAACATGTCCTTGATTTTGAAACCTACTGCTCAAAAGGATTTCCTGAAGATTCTCCACTCAACTTTAAGTCATAGTATTAGGAAATTCTAACCTGAATTTAAAAAAAAATCAACAAGTAGTAAGGGCAAATTAGGTGCTATAGTGGAAAGAGTGCTATTCCTAGAGTAAGGAAAAATGAGTTCAAATCTGGCCTCAGACAGTTTATAACTGAGTGACCTTAGGTAAATCACTTAATCTCTATTTGCCTCAGTTTCCTCTTCGGTAAAAGAGGGCAAGAGCAGCAACTACCTCATTGAGTTGTTATGAGGATCAAATTATATAATAATTGTGAAACCCTTAGTATAGTGCCTGGTACATACTAAATACTATATAAATGCTAGCCTTTATTACTATGTAGTTGGTCATTTAATTCAATTGAATTCAATACACATTTAAGGCCCAACTCTGGGTAAACTATTGTGCTACGTTCTGTGAAAATGAAGATTGAAATAGCAAAGTTCCTATTTTCAAAGGTCTTATAGTCTAATTTAGGAAAATGACATGAAACAAATCAGGATAATAAAAGACAATGGAGTGATCCATACAGAGTGCAGGAAGAAAGTGTGATGATAGAGAGAAAATTTTCAGCTCAGGGAATCAGAGAAGGAAGTAGTCAGCAAGGAGGTGGCAGCTGAGGTAAGCCTAGAAAGAAGAGAAAGATTTCAGCAGGTCACCTTCAAGAGGATTGCTCTCTTTGAAGACATAGTGGTGGGATAATGTGGGTTCAGCTAAAGAAATAGGCAGCAATTTGCTTTGCTTGGAGCAAAAAATATAGGAAATGGAAAGGGAACTTTGGGTTGAAACTAGATTAGAGGGGGGGAAGAGCCAAGATGGTGGCATGGAAGTAGGAAAATTCCGTGGTTCCCCCCATAACCATCTCAAAAACCTGTAAAAAATGACCTTAAACAAATTTGAGGGCTCCAGAACCCACAAAGTTACAGAGAAACAAATCTCTTGCTGAAGACAGCCTGGCAAGCAGACAGGAAGGGTTCATCACAGCACACTGGGAGCCGGGCTCAACCCAGCACGAAACTAAGGTGTTAGCCACAAGGCAGCCTGACCAGCCGAGCTGGTGCATTTATGAGTGGATTACTGGCAGCTGTGTTGGTTTCCAGAATTATCAACCCATAAATACCAAAGACAAAGTGAAAGGTCCATGGAAGTCAGCTGAATTTCAGCAGGATAGAGGAGCAGGTCCAGCCCCTGCTCCCAGAGCCAGAAGAAGCAGAGGCTGTGCAGCCACCTCCACATGCCTGCTTCAGAACTCCCAGGCTGCAGATTGCAGGGGGCCAAGAGACCATTCAGAGGCTAAGTGCTTTTGCCTTAACCTGCTTGGACCAGGATTGTGGTCTTGGGTGGTGGTCCTGAAGTGTGTGACCAGTCAGGCAAAGCTGGTGGGGTCTGTAGAGACAGTGACCTCCTAAAAGCTCCAGCAGCTATGAAAACTCAAGAAAATTAGGACAAAACTCGCCCTTCTGGAAGCAGAACTCCACTGTGACAAAGAACTCAAAAGTTGAGTTAATTGACTGGCAACATGAGCAAGCAAAGGAAGCAAAGCAAGCACAGCAATCCAACTTTAGATTCCTTTTTTGGGGACAAAAAGGTTCAAAGCATGGAACAGGAAGAAGACAACACAATTAGAACTCCTCTACCAAAAGTTTACAAGAAAAAGATGAACTGATTACGGGCCATAGAGGAGCTTAAGAAGGATTTTGAAAACCAAAAAAAATTTGGGAAGAGAAATGTGAATGATGCAAGAAAAGCATGAAAAGAGAGTCAACAACCTGGCTGAAAAAAAATAACAGCTTAAAAATTAGAATAACTCAAATGACAAAAGAGGCCCAAAAAGCAAATGAGGAGAAGAATATCTTAAAAAGTTGAATTTGCCAGATGAAAAAAGAATCTCAAAAGCTCAATGAAGAGAATAATTCCTTCAGAATTAGAGTGGAGCAAATGGAAGCAGATGACTTTACGAGAAATCAAGAAACTATTAAACAGATTCAAACTAATGAAGAAATAGAAGGCAATATGAAATATC
>CM053582.1:187216437-187239492 GCA_028627135.1 Pseudochirops cupreus | reverse complement strand
TAATTTTTCATTCTTTTTAATTTTTTTGATTGATTTATCGTTAGCTTCCACTAGCCCAATTCTAACTTTTAAGGAATTGTTTTCCTCAGTTAGCTTTTGTACTTTCTTTTCCATTTGACCAATTTCACTTTCAAGGAGTTGTTTTCTTTTTCCAAGTTGTTGACTTTTTTTTCATAATTCTCTTACACCACTCTCATTTATTTTCCCAATTTTTCTTCTGTTTCTCATAAATGATTTTTAAGCTCCTTTTGAGGCCTTACATGAGTTCTTTCTGGGTTTAAAACCACATCCCTTTTTCCCCCATAGGGTTTTTTTGTTTTTACATTATCGTCTTCTGAGTTTGTGTCTTCATCTTCCTTGTCACCATAATAACTTTTTATAGTCTGATTTATGTTGTTGTTATTTACTCATGTTTTGAAGGGGGTATTTTTGCTTTCTTTTAATTTTGAGCTCTACTCCTAGGGTAGAGGGATCACTGTCTTAGGCTTCTTGTACCAGGGGCTAGAGGCACTGGCCCTTTACCTGGTGTTTCACGGATGTTGCTCTGAAGCCCACCTTCCTGTCTGGTGCTGCTCTGAGGGGATGGAATGTGGGGTGGCTAGTGCTGCTAGAGGCTGTAGACAACTGGAAGCATACTCAGTGCTAAGCCTGCATCCTAGTGCAGGTGCCTGGTGTGTCCTGAGGTCAATGGGGTGTTTTGTTTTGTTTTCCTTTCCCTAGGGCTACACTGAAGGATCTGGTGGTCTGGCCACTGGAGGTTGCCTGTTTGCTTGGGGCTCTGATGAAGCATGGCAGTTTTCAGAGTTTGAGTCTGCCCTTTCTCTTTGTATATTGAAGTACATGGGGTGTCCTGGTATTAGGGTTTGACTGCTCCATCAAACTGGGGCTTAAAATCTCTCACTGGTTTGCTGAGGTGGGGCTTACTGCTGTCTTGTGGGAGGCTTATTGTTTTATACTGCATTCCCCTTTTACCCAAGTGAGACAGATCTTTCTTGCCTATCTTCTAAGTTTCTTGGGCTAAAAGACTGTTTCACCTAGTCCTTTTGCAGGTCCTACTCTTCCAGGATTTGTGTGGGGAATCTATTTTATGGTTGTTTGGAAGTGAATGTTGGAGAGTTACCTTGATTTACTGCTTACTCTACCATCTTGGCTCCCAAAAGTCTATTCTCTCTCTTTTCACCTTCTTTTCCCCTAGTTCCCTTCAGAAATGACTGAGATAGAAACCCAGAACTTCCTTTCTTGCCTTTTAAGCTGTGTTTTATAATTTCAATGGAAGCTTCTTTAGGTAAATCTTGTGATAGATCTCAGTTGTCTACACGTATATTTTTAATTAAAGTCAGAGAGTACAATGGGATAGCTCTGTCCTTGCTACAGAGATTAACTGGATGGAAAGGATTCTCTCCAATTTAGTGGTTAGGTGCTGCCTGGGGGCCTGATGAGTTGTTTAATTTTGAATTTTATCAAAAGCTTTATAAACTCCCTCAAAAAAAGAGCAGGGAAAGAATTAGAATGCATCTGGTACTATTGCCTCTGGAAACAAGTTAAATTATTGTTCTTATAACTAAGAGTTCCTGAGGATAAACTCCTCTCTAATCTCCTGAAAGAGAAGGGAAAGCAAGGAAATTTCAAAGAGGGAAAAAAAAAAGGTAGGATCTGTCTCTGAGACATCTTCCATATTATGACCCATTCTCTTCATTCACACAGCCACCACCCTATTTCAGAGCCTCATCACTTCTTGCCTAGACTATTCCAATAGTCTTCTAATTGGTCCCTGTTTAAAGCCCCTATTTACTCTAACACAGTGGTTCTCAACCTTCCTAATGCCCTGACCCTTTAATACTGGTATGTGGGCATATCTGCATGTGGGCGGACTCACCTGGAGACAGATAGAGGAGCCGTGTCTCAGTTCCTAAGACCATGGGAAATATGTGTTTTCCAATGGTCTTAGGTGACCCCTGTGAAAGGGTCATTCAACCCCCAAATGGGTCACGACCCACAGGTTGAGAGCCGCTGCTGTAACACATCCTTCATATATCCCCTAAAGTGATGTTTCTGCAGTTTAGGTCTGACCATGTCATCAGCTTATGCAATAAAAGCTACTGGCTTACTATTACCTTTAGAATTGAATATAAAATCCTTGGTTTGAAATTCAAAACTCTTTACAACCTGGCCTCTTCCCATCTTTGCTTTATTCCCTTCTAAGAACTCTGTTTATAGTGGCCATCTTACTGTTTTGCACATAGGATATTGCATCTCTCATCTCCACATCTTTGTTGTGGCTGCCCCTTCCACCCCATCTAATGATCTCCCACTTCATCTCTCTCTTATAGGCCCTTGACTTCCTTCAATACAAGCTCAAATGGGACCTTCTTCAGGGAGCCTTCCTGTTCTCCCCCAATGGATGTAGCCTTCCCATCCTAGATTACCTTTCATTTAATCTGAATAAATTCTGTGCATCTGTTTATTTACATGTCGTTGCCCCACTGGTATACAAACCTTTAGACAACAGGAACTATTTTTTGCTTTTCTTTTGATCTCTAGTGTTTAACACAGTGCTATCACACAAATAGGTGTTTGCTGACTGACTGATTAGTCAATATAGAGTTGTGTTTTGTTTGGTTTTGTTTTTTTCCAATTCCAGTATTCTATATATGATTCTAAGATCAAATCAAAGTGTGGTGTCAACCATGACTTATAACTAGTATGAAAATTGAATTTCAGGTGAAATTAATGAAAGAGCTCACCATCTCTTATATCACAATAGTATTCCAACACAATCCTATACCACAGCTTGTTCAGCCATTCCCCAATTGACAGGCATCCCTGCAATTTCCAGGTCTTTGTCATCACAAAGAGAGCTGCTATAAATATTTTAGAAAACATAGGGGTTTTTCCCCCTTTTTCAGCATTAAGAATTGATAAATAGAAGTATGTGTAGAATTTATATATTGAATGATTTTACATGTATTTCTATCTATGTACATATCTATCTACACTTGTGTCTAATGGTACCTCTCTCTAGGGCAAGGAAGAGTGAAGGGGGAAGGAAGAGAAAAAGAAAAAAGAAAGAAGGTGACATGATCACTTTACTATATATTTTCAGTGAATTGCAAGTCATCTAGAATAGATTTGTAGTTTCACGTTCAATCATCTTTTTAAAATTCTGCTATGTTTATGGAAATGCTTGTATTATCTCTTAAATTAACAATAAAATTTTAAAAAGAGGTGAATAAAAAGAAATGATCTGCTGAAATCTCCAAGAAAACAGAATGATCGGACGTTGCTTGATACCGCCTTTTCAGTTATTTATGTTCTTCCCTCCTGCAGAGCCATTCCACATAACCACAAAAAGAGGAAAGAGAAAAATAAGCAGCAAAACTGATAAACACAGCAAAAATATCTGAAAATATATGTAACGTCCCATACCCATGGACTTCTTGCCTTTGAAAAAGAATGGAGACGAGTGTTTTCTCATTTCTCCTTTGGGACTATGCTTATTCTTAGTAATTTTTACAAACTTCTTTTTTGATTCTTTTGTGATCATTATTCTTTCCATTCACATTATTGTGGTCATTGCTTATATGGTTTCACTGACTCTCCTTATTTCATTCTACATCTCTTCATGTAAGTCTTTATTTTCTTTACTTTTCATCATATTCATTTTTTCTAACAACAGATTAATATCTTATTGCATTCATGCGTCACAATTTGGTTAGCCATTCCCCAAATGAGGGGCATCTACTTTATCTCCAAAGCCTTGTTTTGAATGAAATTGAATGAATGAAATTGAAAACAAAAAAGTAATGCTATAAATATTCTGGTATATATGGAGACTTTCTTTTTAACATTGACTTCACTGAGGCAATGGGTTGGTTTTTTTTTCTCATGTGAAAAGCAACTATATGTTGCAGTGCACAGAATACTAGTTAACCCTGAAGTCAGAAACACCAGTTCATATTAGGACCTCAGGCATTTACTAGGAGTGTGATCCTGGGAAAGTCTCTTAAATCTCTCTCAATCTCAATTTTCCCATCTATAAAATAGGAATAGTATCTATTTGGCCAGGCTATTATAAAGATCAAGTGAAATATTTATAAATCTCTATGTAAGTGCTGAGTTTATTATTATCATTATTGTTATTTTGAGAAGGACTTTCACTTTTTCGAGCTATTCAATATAGAATTGCTCTCATGTCATGAAATATAAAGGAATATTTGAATGTGCTTGCCACATTCAGACTGCTCTAAATAATCTCATCATGTTCTAATCAGTGCTATTATGGAAAGAAAAGGGATAACTATAAATATTTCAGCTTGTATTTTAAGCAATTATAAAGGTCATCACAATATTTTATCTTGAATAATTTTTGTCTTTATCTCCAATGCTGTTCCCCTACCAGAGCAAGCCTTAAATCAAAGCAAAAGAGGAAGTTTCCTCTGTGTGCATGCATATGTATGTGCATGTATATGTGTGTACGTGTGTGAGAGAGACAAAGAGATAGGCAGAAACAACAACTGAAAGAGACAGATAGACAGATAGCTAGACAGACAGATAGACAGATAGACTTGTCTGACAGGCAGATAGATACATGAAAGGAACTATGGAAAGGCTACCCTTGTCCAAAATATCTTATTCAGTGTAGTTCTTTGGTGCCTGAATTTCTACCATTTGAGATTCCATTGATTTAAAATATGTTACAGCAGAATATTCCCCTGGTTTTGGAGTCAGGAGACTTGAGTTCTAGTCCTAGCCATATCATTAACTGGTTGTAAATCAATCAATTCATCTGTACTGCAGTTTTCTCATCTGTAAAATCAAGAGACTGAATTAAATTGTGATTCCACTCATCTCTAAGAATTTTTATCAATCAAATGCTGTGTCTAGGTACTACCTTGTTCTCCTTAATGAAAACACTGACATTTATACATGCGTTGCCTTATATTTCAGCTTTATAAGAAATCTATGATATGTTTTATATGTGAATATACTTTAATGATCTATACATATATGTATATAAATAGTTTTATGGTGTTTATTTGTATTCATTTTATACATGAGGAAAATGACTCAGAAAGTCAAAGTCAAACATAACTGTATAGCTTGTTAATTGTCAGGGGAAGAATTTTAACCTACATATTACCACCTCCAAGTCTAACACTCCAAACACTGGGACATATTAAACCATCATCTAGCATTAACACCTCAACATGGACTATTTCATTGGATACTTATCTCTAATATTACCTAAAGTGGATGGGATACTTGAGATATGTTCAGAAGGGAAGGAGAAAGAGAGAATGTGTCCAAGTGAGCATCAACAGTTCTCAGATGGATGTAGAAAGGGTTAAGTGGAAAAACACAAAAAAATAAAAAATTTTCAGAGAGTTATGAAGAAATAAGTCTTCCTTTTCTGTGAGTGGGTGGAGATTTGTTAAGATGAAAAGATTAGGTGGGCCTGGGTTGGGGCTTCAAACACTGAATCTCTTTCCTGCCTAGAATGCCTTTCCTCTTGGCTGTCTCTGCTATCTATTCAGAATCCCTACTGTCTCAAGGTTATGTGTAATCATGCAAGAGATTACCTCAAAGAATAGGCTTATGACGAAAAAAAAGTGGGCCTTTGGGAAAACCATAAGAATTATTTGGGGAAATGAAATACCACTATAGGAGTTTCTGAAAACTGAAAGGATAAGATAAAATATAAAAGTGTCTCTTCAGAGATGTGGAAATACAATAGAACTATTCCTATGAAATCTGCACCTCCACTTTTAAGAACTTCAAACCAAAATGCTAGACCTGAGTTTGCATTCTTATGCTGAGATGGATAGAGATACAGACACAGCAGGAGAACATTTCTAACTCAAGTTTGTTCTTCAGCTGAAGTGTTTTAAAGAATCATTTTGCAATTTTTTTCCCCTTAAACTAAGCTTCTTTCATGCCCCTGTCACCCTCATTCAAAGCAATAAAAGTTGAGTCAGCTATAGGAGAAATGTGCAGGCACTGCATTCTTTATTGAAGACAATGCACTTCTTTTCTTACTAAAATCTCATAATGCGGTACCCACTCAAAGGATGGTCTCTCTTATGTCTCTGCCCCTACTATGTCATGGATGGCAAGGGAAGAAAAAGCTTGTACAGCTTTTCTATAGTAAGATGGCTCTTTCTGGGCCTAATATAATGTCAATAATATTCATAAAATTGTCTTCCTTACTTCCCTTCTGATTTCTGTCTCTAGGGAAAAGATGGAAGAGGTGCATGAGGGAGAAAAGTATAATGGCATCCCTATCCTCCAACAGTACTGTTCTTAAGTCCCTTCTCACTTTCCATAAATATGTATGAGCGCTCAGACAGTGATATATAGCTGCCTGGACTCTACACAGCACTCAAAATGATTGACTGAAAGAATCAAACACAACTCTAGGTTTATATATAAAATAGCAATCAAGTTTAGAATTCAGAAGACCAGTGACAAACCAGTCTACTGGCTGTCTCTGAGGAGAGTATGGGGAAGTAAAGAGAATTTCTCTCTTCTTTTCTTCCTTATCTCCAAGGTGACTATGTAAATTTAGGAGATCCCAAGGTCCCCTTAGAAGCCCCAAGGATGACTGCAGTCAGTAGTGAATTCAGTGGTTCCTAGCCCACCAGAGCTGGTAGCAGTAATCACAAGTGTTGGGAGATGAATGAGCATCCCCCTTGAGATGGACTGACCAGGTGGTGACATTATAAACATTTCACAGTCTAGAAATATTATTAGTCAACAGCTGGCATCTTACACTCCCTACTTCCAAGCAGAAAACAGTGGGGAGAGCACCAGTAGAAGAAGACCAGTTACCTGGCTGTATCAGCAATGTAGTATTCACAATGCCTACAGTAACTATAAATATGCTGATATAGTTATTAATCACAAAATGGAACAGGCTCTCTACATAAGAAATATAGATAGTGCATTCATTTAAATACCAGAAAACTGAGTCCGAAAACCAGAAAGTCAAAGCCAACCCAGTAGTGATAAAGTTGGCACATGTGGTCAAAGTAGTAAAACACCCACATCCTCAAGCCTTCACACAGGACAGGCTACCTCAGGCAAAGATCCTCCTCTCCTCACGTGCACAACTGCTCAGCATCCAGGCAGCTTGGTCCCAGCAGCTCCGGCCCCTGGCAGTTCCTGCGCCAGGCAGTCCTCAGCAGGAGTCCTTAGCAGAGATTCTGCCCTGCTCAAAGCAAAAGGAGTTCGCAACCGCAGGGCTGCCTCTGACGCCGCTTCCAGTCAGCACAGTAGGGAGACTAGCTTGGTTCCGGCGTTCTCTTGCTCCACCCCTTCCTGCTACGTCAGCAAGCTCAAGGGGCATGGAAGATCTTCAAATCTCAGTATCGTTACACTGGCACATCAGAGGAGTGACTGGTCAATCCAGCAATTGGATAAGTGGAAGATCAGTTCATCCCATCAATGTAATGAATGGTCTGCCTACCATTAATGCTACATCCTTCTACAAATTTCATGAAAACTTTCTGAAGGTGGAAAAGGCAAGAGTCAGTAAGTAACCCTTTGCCATACATGTTCTCCATACAAAATGCTTCACTATCATTGCTGCTTAAGCTGGCATCTACTCTTTGTGGGCATTGTATGCTCAAGGGAAGAGAGCACAGTAAATATGGGGAGAATGTTTTTGTAATTGTTATTCTCATCATTCTGCATAAATACTTTTGATAAAAGTTAATTGAAATTTGACCTATTAATAAATAGGAGCACATTAAAGGGGGCTCAGGAGTAACAACACTAGAAACACCATGCACTCAGGAGAAAACCTAGAGGGTTGTAATCTGTAACCAATACTAGGACTCAGTCTGTTTAGAAGAATGCAGGTAGAGAGCCTGGAGGGGCTATACAATTCACTTGTTTCTGCCATTTGCTAAAGTCTTCTGTTCCTTTAATTACCCCCTGCCCAACATAAGAACCCATCAGGGAGAAACTTTGAGCCAAGTGTAGTGTTAATCAATAAGACAACAAACATGTATAGTCAGTCCTCAGCTTTAGTGGAGATAACATTCTTAGAATAAGGTACAAAAGTGAAAAAGTCCAGCGTCAAGACATTGAACCTATGGGAAATACAAGGTTAGGCTGCAATGACAACCAAAAACTATACATTTTTGCTGAATATTGCTGAAAATACACTTTTCTGCATATAATTCTTTATAACAAAACATTAATTCTGGTAATATGCACTTTTTCTAACACAGTAACCATGAAATAACTAGTAATGTGGAAAAAAAATTTCTTGCTACTAATTCTCTTGACTTCTGTAATCTTTTGTTCTAACATCTCAATAAATAATTTATTTTTTTTATTTTTTAAATTTATTTATTTACTTTAAGTTTACACCATTCAGTTCCACAACCCCTTGAGTTTCAAATTTTCTCCCCTTTTCTCTCCTCCCCACCCACCATGGTAGCATGCAACCAAATATAGGATCTATGAATACCTTCACATTAAACATTAGTCAGGTTGTAAAGAAGAATTATAACCAATGGAGTGAACAAAACAAAACAAAAAAAGAGAGACAACAAGTAGTTTGCTTCAATCTGCATTCAGATTCTGTAGTTCTTTCTCTGAACGTGGATATCCCTTTCCATCATGAGTCTTTTGGAGTGGTCTCATAACTTCGCATTGCTGAGAGGAGCCCAGTCTATCAAAGTCAGTCATCACGCATACAATGTTTCTGTAATTCTGCTCCCCTCACTCAGCATTAGTTTATATAAGTCTCTCCAGGTTATTATGAAGTCTGTCTGCTCCTCATTTCTTATAGCACAATAGTATTCCATTACATTCACATACCACAACTTGTTTAGCCATTCCCCAATTGATGGGCATTCCCTTGATCTCCAATTCTTTGCCACCATAAAAATAGCTGCTATAAATATTTTTGTACACATGGGTCCTTTCCAATTTGTATGATCTGTTTGGGAGACAGCCCTAGAAGTGATATTGCTGGTCAGAGGGTATGCACTTATTTTGGGCATTGTTCCAGATTGCTCTCCAGAATAGTAGAATCAGTTCACAACTCCACCAACGATTCATTTGTATTCTAATTTTTCCACATCCTCTCCAGCATTTATCATTTTCCTGTTTTGTCATCTTAGCCAATCTGACCTATGAGATGTGGTACCTCAGAGTTGTTTTGATTTGCATTTCTCTAATTGTTATGGGAATCTGAAGATCTTCCCTGCCCCTAGGCCCTTTGATAGGCTTAAGTGGCTCTGAGAACCTTTCCTGATTTGAAAATATACTCTGCCCCCTAATAGGCTGAATGTGGTCACGTGAAGCCTGTGGCAGGAAGCTTGTTTTTCAGGAATGCCCATGCCTTATTGCTTTGTGATTGGGCAGTGGGTCGAGGGGGCTGTGACATTCTCTGATCCAGGAGAAGGGTATATGTATGCCCTGATGTGAGGTTTTGCTTTGGGGCTCACTTTAAGAGGAGTTATGTGACTTGGCCAGACAAGACTCTGGGAAGCCATTGAGCCCCCCCGCTTTGAAAACCCAGATGTGGATCCTTCCCTCTCTGGTAACTGAATAGGTATGGATGTAATGGTCACATGACTGGAAGCCTGTCTGCTGATCTGTTTCTTTGACTGCTTGTAACTTCTGCTTGTAACTTGTTTGAATTCTGTTTTGTATTCTCTGAAGTTCAGGATGCTGACTTTTTCCCCTGAACTAGGTAAATGATATGTGTTTGATTGATTAAAGTGAGACTGTTAACTCATTTTGAGTTGCTTTCCTTTAGAAAAGCAGATCTAAGAACCTGTGCTAGCAGCCATTCTGGGTATGCTAGGCTGCTTGCTGATATACTAATCAATAGTGATTTAGAGCATTTTTTCATATGCTTATAGATATCTTTAATTTTTTTCCTCTGAAAACTGCCTGTTCATATCCTTTCACCATTTATCAATTGAGGAATCACTTGTATTCTTATAGATTTGACACAGTTCTCTGTATATTTTAGAAATGAGGACTTTATCAGAGGCACTGATTGTAAAAACTCCCAATATTCTACTTCCCTCTTAATCTTGGTTACATTGGCTTTATTTGTACAGAAACTTTTCAACTTAATGTAATCAAAATGATCAATTTTACATTTCAAAATGCTCTCTAACTCTATTTTGGTCATAAAATCTTCCATTTTCCATAAATTTGACAGGTAAACCATCCCTTGCTCTCTCAGATGGCTTACAGTATCAGCCTTTATACCTAGATCGTGCACCCATTTAGACTTTATTTTGGTATATGGTGTAAGATAACAGTCTATGCCCAGTTTCTGCCATACTGTTTTCCAGTTTTCCCAGCAGATTTTGTCAAATAGTGAGTTCTTTTCCCAGAAACTGGGATCTTGGAGTTTATCAAACAGTAGATTGTTATAATCATTGACTGCTGTGTCTTGTGTACCTGATCTATTCCACTGATCCACTACACTATTCCTTAGCCAGTAACAAGTAGTTTTGATGACTGTTGCTTTATAATACAGATTAAAATCTGCCAGGGCTAAGCCACATACCCTAGCACTTCTTTTCATTAATTCCCTTGATATTCTCAATAAATAATTTTTTAAAATTTATTTCAGACAATACTATACAACTATAATAAACCTTTCTATGTTGGCTCTCCTCTGAAAAGCAAGGGAAAGGTTGTTGGGACTTGAGTAACTTCTATAGGAAAATGCCAAGACTGGAGAGGTCTCAACATGACCTCCAACCATTCAAATTCACAGTGAGCTCCTTAGTCTACAGCAGTAAGGTAAAGAAGACAAGTGGAGTATCTAGTAGGATCCCCTCTATTCCACAAACTTATGTATATTGCACCTCTTATTTTTTTCTCTACTACACATATCTGTAAATGAGACTGGTTGCCAACATGAAAGTGAAAGTGAGGTTACTAATAAAATCACACAAATTCTTGAAGTCACAAAAGTTAAACATGCAAATATGAGGACTGACTCTATTAAGTCGTACAACATACCTAGCACTGAGATAGATGCCAGAGACACTTAGACAAAAACAAAATAGCCCTTAAAGTCAAAAAGCTTACATTCTATTGAAAGAAACAAAGTGTTATGAAACATATGCAAAGTAAATAATACAAGATGGTTTGGATAGTTTCAATTCTCAAGCTGAGATATGAAAAAATAAGGATTCTAAACAACAAATCTGAGGAGAGTTCCAGCCATCAGGGTCAGCCTGGGCAAAGACATGGAGGTAGGAAATGGAGTGAGAATCATGGAAGACTCAGGTCAGTGTAGCTGCACCATAGAGTCCATAAATGGAAATACTGATTAGATATGTGTAATAAATTCAAAAATATACTGGAGTCAGATTGCGAAAGATCTTAAATTACAAGAAGAGAGTTTGAATTTGATTGTAAAGCTAATTAGGAACCAGCTCTTTGAACGACAGTGACACAAGCAGACCTTTACTTAAAGAATATCACTTTGGTAGATATTTTGAGCATGCATTGGAGAGGGGACAGGAAAGAGATGAAACAGGAGACTATTTCAAAGTTCAAGAGAGATATGATAAGAGTCTTAATGAGGCTGAGAGCCATGAGAGTGGAGAGAATGGGACAAATTGAAAAAATATCTTGGAAGTAAAACTGACAACAGGTGACAACTGCCTGGATATGATTTTAGGAGATTCAAATCTGGGTGACTGAAAGAGTGGTGACTCTCATAACAGCCTAAATGAAGTTCAGAAGAATGGCTGGGGGATGAAAGATGCTTAGTATTGTTTTGCACTGGCTGAGTCTAAACTGCCTAGGGCATCTGTGTGGTGCAGTGGGTCAAGTGCTAGTCTTAGATTCATTTTCCTGAGTTCAAATTTGGTCTCAGACACGTACTAGCTGTGGGACCCTGAGCAAGTCATTTAATCCTGTTTACCTCAGTTTCTTCTTCTATAAAATGAGCTAGAGAAGGAAATGGCAAACCATTCCAGTATCCCTGCCAAGAAAATCCCAAATGGGGTCACGCAGAGTCAGGCATGACTGAAAACAGCTGAATAACAATAACCACTAACTAAAATTGTCAGTTGATGATGCAGGACCGCAGTTTAGGAGACAGAGCTTGACCATATAAATCTCAATCATCTGTATAGAGCTGATGATTGAACCTATCCAAACTGACGAGATCAGTGAGGGCGAGTGTAGCTGGGAAGTAAAAGTGGGCTCTGGAAAAACCTTTGGGGTCACTCATACTTGGTGGGAAGAGGGAGGTGGGACTAAAGGGGACAAACCAGAAAAGGAGATTGAGAGTGGTCAGACTTGGCAATATAATCCTATCATAGAATGCCTCATTACAGCATATTTTTTATTATAACACAGATCAAACAATGTGCTAGTTAGTGTTTCTCTCTCACAAAGCTATAGAAAACCTAAAGAAACAAACATGAATTTTGTCCCATCATTCAACTTAGGTGGCACAGTAGTTAGAGCACTTTGTCTGGAATAACAATAACCTGAGTCCAAATCTGACCTCAGATACTCACTAGTTGAGTGATGCTGGAAAAGTTCCTCTGCTTACTTTAGTTTCTCAACTACAAAATGGAGGTGATAGGTATGCATACTTCCCAGAGTGGTGGTGAGGATCAGATGAGATTATTTGTTAATCACTTACCACAGGGCTTGGCACATAGTAGGTGTTTAATAAATTTTTTTTTCCCTTCCTCCTCCATGTATTGGGATATCAGTGTATTGTTAATAATGCTATACAGAGTATATCCTTTTGAATCCTATTTCTGGAAGGTAGGAATTGATACTGGACCGGTTGCTTAAACTTGACTAAATTTAGGGACAATGGAGATGCCTTATCAGCCTGTGGACAAATTTGTAGAAATCTCACTGAGAAGAGACACTCATGTATTTTGGTGACATACTGGAGATGTTCCAGGCTACATGGAGTTTTTGGTGAACTTATATGCAAATGGGATCGATGCTACTGGCTCCCCTATAACCCAGGAAAGAAAAAAAAAAAGAATTCCTGAAAGGGAAGGATTGAGGGTATTTTTGTTAGCAATCCACAAAGATCTTAGATCTAAGCTGGGAGAGAACTCAGAATGCATCTAATTCTCTTGTTTTATATGAAAGGAAACTGAGATCCAGAGAAACTAACTGAATTTTTCATAAAATCATATAAGTGATAAGTGTCAGAAGAAAGATCTGAACCCACATCTACCTCTTTCTTAGGGACAGATAATCAATCAGTCACCATTGGAAAAGTGAAGGGCCTTCCATCTTTTACCCTATGTTTCTACTCTGAATTCCTGTGATTTAGAGTCCTAGGTATCCTAAGATATAACTCCCTTCCTTACCTACCACTTCCTGCACCCTCATATCTGTTCATTTCAGCCCTATCCCTATCCTACTCTACCCTTTCATTGAGCCCTCTTGGAGCCTTATTCTTTAGTTAACAAGTTCCTCAAGAAAAGACTTTGTATAGTTTTGCATTCAATTTATAGTTGTTATTCCACCATCACCACCACCATAGAATACTCCTTAAGAACAAAAATATGTTTCATTTGTGTCTTTTGTGATGCCAGTATCTATGATGGTGCTTGGCACATCAAAGGTATTTAAGAAATGTTAGTCAAATTGAATGGCATCCCCAAAGGCTAACCTGGGCATTTCGTGTCACAAGTACCACTGAAATAATATCATAGGATCATAGAGCTAAGAATTAGAAGGTACCTCAAAGGCCATCTAGTTCCAACTTCTCATCACATGTGTGGAGAACCCAAAGTCTATAAAGGTTATGTGACTTATAAGATAATGACTTAATAAAAATCAGCAGTGGGATTTGAATACAGGTCCTTTGGCTCTAGTTAGTGTCCTTTCCACTGTACCATTCTGTCTTCCAAAAAGACAATTGTGTTGGTTATATTTTCCCCTATTTAGTTTTTCTTACTCTCCCTCTCATTTCCCATCTGGATGCATCTCACATAAGGTTCCACAGATGGGAGAACCTTACCCATGCCTACCTCCATCACTCCCCACTCTTACCCTGCCCCCACCATGCTAGACAAGCTGGCTACCACTTCACCAACAATATTCTAAAATGAGAAAACTCAATTGTCATCTTAAGCAACATGGGAAAAATCTCTCATTTGGGATGGGGTCATCTTATACAAAAGGAGGGAGGTGAAATTTTAAGAGTTTTGCTTTAAAAGTACCATTCACTATATGATTTGAAGTATGTCAAAACACTTTCATGGGGGGAGGAAGGAAAAGAGAATATAATCCCTTCATTAAAAAATAGAGAAGAGCTGGGTACTTAAAATCATTCAAGAAACTATTATGCTGTACAGATATGAGATCACAGAAAAACGAAATGAGACGAGATACATTGGAAGGATAGTTAGCCAATGTCAGGTTACCCTTTGGCAAACCTGGAGCTTTTTTGGGAGTGGGGGGTCTTTTTTACATTTTTTCAAGTGTGAAAGATTTTAATGGAGAACTCTCTCATTATATATGTGTATAATCATATATGTATATGTGTATGTATAGTCCTATATGTGTATACACATATATCTATATGTGAATGCGTGGATATAAATATGTTTTTAAACATAAAAAGACAGTTCAGCCTCATAAAAATTTAACAATACAAATAGTCCTAACCATGTCCCTAATGCCTATGCACTTATCTCATCAAAGTGGAAAAGTACAAACATATATTGTGCTTTTCTTAATCACGTTTCTTTTTCTAACATTGATTTACTCACTCTACCATCAATCAGCATAATTACATAAGTCCAGATACACTGATACATAGATATCCTAGCAAATTTTGCTTTCTAAAATATAAGTACACAATGTGGTAGACTAATATAAAAATTATGCTTGATTAAAATCATTTGAACGTATATTATCTCACCTTCATGACCTATGCACAGTATGTGACACATTCATAAATGCTAGTTGACTGACAAACTGACCAAGTTTAGTCATTATTATTATATAGCATTCAGTTTTGGATTTTGTTGTTATTGCTGTTCTTTCCATGTACTTTATTGTAGGCATTATTGCTTCCCTGGTTCTCTTTACTTCACTCTGAATAAGTTTATATGTCTTTCCATTATTTTATAAATTCTCCATGTCTTGTCATGCAGTGATATTCCATTATACTAACGGATCACAATTTATTTATCCAGTCTCCCAATGATGGACTTCTATTTTATTTCTATTTCTTTGCTACTACAAATTATGATAGTATAAATATTTAGCTATATAGAGAGACTTTTCTTTCTATCTATGAACTCTGGTGTACATGCCTACCATTAGTATTTCTGAGTCAGTGAAGCAAAGCATTTTAGCCATTTAGCTAGCATAACTCCAAAATGCTTTCTGGAATGGTTGAACCAGTTTACAGCTCCACCAACAGCATTGAAGTATATCCCTTTTCCCACAACACTTCCCCTCCACTTCCATCAATTCTTTCTATCTGTTGTCCTCCTTGCAAAATGTTGGGGTTTGAGGCAAAACATCAAAGTCATTTTGAATTTCATTTCTCATTGGAACATTTTTTCATATCTTTTTAAAAACATTTTCAATTCTTTTGAGAACAGTTAGTTCATATACTTTGGCCACTTATCCATTACAGTATGACTCTTGATCTTCCGTATTTATGTTGATTTCCCATCTATCTAGGATATCAAGACCTTATCAGAAATATCGAATATCCTCCACTAAACAGTGTCTCTTCTTATCCTGGCTACATTAATTGTGTTAGTTCAAAAGCTTTTCAATTTCTTATCATTGAAGTTACCTATATTACCTTTTGTGGTCTCTTTTTTTTCCCCCCTTGTTTGGTTAAGAATTCTTTCTAGAAAAAGCAATGAAAGGTATATGATCTGGTTTTCTTCTAATAATTTTTTAATGGTGAAACCTCTGATATTCATGTCATATGTCTACTGTGAGTTTATCATGGTGTACAATGTAAAGTGTTATTCTAAAGCAGTGGTGTCAAATTCAAATAGATATGAAAGTCACAGACCTATAAATAAGATTCCCTGTGGGTAACATATTGACATGGCAAAACGTATATTAACATCATATAAGTTCTACTGTATTTTTATTTATTTTGTTAAATATTGACCAATTATATTTCAATATCAGTTGGCCCCACTTGGAGTCATACAGGACAGGAGGGCCATGTTTTTGACACCTCTGGCCTAAATTCATTTTCTTTTAAAGTGCATTCCTATGTTCCCAGAAGTTTTTGACAAAAAGCAAATTTTCCCCAAACTTATGTTTTCCAGTTGATCAAATACGGAGTTGCCAAGTTAGAGAGTTTGTGATTCTTCTTCACCTAGCCTGTTCCACTGATCTAACTTTCTATTTTTAAAATAATTCCAAGTATTTTTAATGACTACTTTTTACAATGTAATTTGAGATCTGAAAACAGTTATTCCCTAATCATTGCTATCTTTATTTTCCCTGTGAGATTATTTGAGTTCCTAGACCTCTTGTTCTTCCCAATGAATCTTATGTGTTTAGTCTAGTTCCATATAATATCCCTTTGGCAGTTTGATTGGTATAGCACTAAAAGTGTAAATTAATTTAGGTAGCATTGTCATTTATATCATATTGTCACAGCCATACCACAAGCAATGATATACTGCCAATTATTTAATTCCCCTTTTATTTCTTTTAAAGAACACTTTTAATAATACTTATGCTCAGTTGCCCCTTGGTATATTGCCTCCCAATCTATTGATCAACAAACATGTATTATGTACTTTCTATGTGACAGACACTGAGAGAGAGAAAAAGAGAGAGAGAGAGAGAGAGAGAGAGAGAGAGAGAGAGAGAGAGAGAAATGTAGCATTTTATAATTCTATTCAAAGGAACTTACCCTTTTTATTATTTTCTCCTTGATTTTGTTATTATTATATAGAAATGCTATTAATGTAGATTTATAAGGAGTGTTTCCATAGTTCAATGGGGTGTTCAGGGAAGACTAGCACATCTGATGTAAAGTACTTCATAAAGTATGAATCAAATACGATGTAAAAAGTACTTGCCAAGTACTTTTTAGGGCTGCTCATCTAACTTTGGTGTCTACCTGTAATCCAGCTGTCATCTATGTCTCCAAGAAGTTGTGTAAGTTGTGCCACATACACCCCAGTTAAATGTCTCTGCAGAAGGCTAAATCAGGCTGAGAGTAACTGACAGGCCTCAAATTCATTGGTGAATCGACATCAGGATGTCTACGCCACACATATGAAAACTTCCCCCAGTAGAATAGGCAGATGAGAACAGTTTATCCCAATGGTCATGAACGTGGCAGAAGCAGGTGCTGTGGAGTGTTTAGAGCTTGAGCAGATATCAAGACTAACATGACTTTAATGTTGTCGCTGGATTTCAATGACTGTGGAAGAGACAGTGAAGCTGATGACTGACTCACTTAAATCTAATTCTTGTACCAGTGAATAGATCATCCAGTGATGTCATTGATCCTCTTCACACAACAAAGTTCAATAAGTACTTTCCTTATAATATCAGGACACAGGAGTGAATGAGTTATTTTCCCCATTTAATAGATAATGTGGATTTACTTGTCATCTACATACTGCCAATAGGTCTCAGTCAGGAATCAATATGTAGTCCTCTAACTCTCAGTTAAACACTGTTTCCAATATAACAAAACACTTTCCTTAGAACACAATTATCTTATAGCTGTGTTCACTCAATGAACTAGTATGAAGTTACTGGAGCTTTGGGGATGGGAGGTTAGAGAAGTCCTTCCCAAACTAACCCTACTGTCTTGCCCATTCTTTGTTGAGCTGATAGTCTCTGTTGCTATTAAATTCTTTTTCTGGAGTTCCCACCAAAGCAAATTCCACCCCCTCTAAAACTTTGCTCTTGGTTTGGGTACCTATGACTCATGGGATGTTCAGAATTAGTTTGAGACTCCCATAGGAATCGGTGATTTGCAATTCTAGACCCCAGAACATAAGAATGTAAACATTCTCTCCTCTCTGGATTTTCATAATACTACTATTTCCTCAAGCCTATCTAACCACTACTTCTCAGTTTTCTTTGCTAGAGACCCATCAGTATCATGCTTTCTTTTTTTTGTTTTGTTTTGTTTTTGGAGGGGCAATTGGGGTTAAGTGACCTGCCCAAGGACACATGGCTAGTAAGTGTTAAGTGTCTGAGGCCAGATTTGAACTCAGGTCCTTCTGACTCCAGGGAGGGTGCTCTACTCACTGAGCCACCTAGCCACCCCTGTATGATGCTGTCTAACTCTGGGTGTATTCCAAGGCAGTGTACTGAGACTTTCCTTTTCTGTTTATATTCTCTCACTGGGTGACCTCATCAGTACTATGGATGTAATTATCACCTTTATGTAGATAATTCCAAGATTTAAATACACAATCATAGTTTCTCTCCTGAGCTACAGTTTTATATCACCAGCTACATATCGGACATTTTAAACAGGATGTTTGATGAGACAAGCATCTCAAATTCAACATATTTAAAACTGAACTCATTATCGTTTACCCCAGTCCACTCTTCTTCTGAATCTCTAATAAGTGTGCTACCATCCTTCCAATCATCTAGATGTACAATCTCTGAGGTTTCCTCAGCTTCTAGGTCTTCCACATTTCATATCTGAAATCAGTTGCCAAATCGTGCCAATTCTAACACTTCAAAAACTCTCAAAATGCCCTTTTCATCCCCTTTCTCTCCACTCCTCTGCCATAGTTCAAGCTGTCATCATGCCCTAACTGGCCTCCTTCAGCAGTCTCCTGATTTCTCCTCTGCCTCAAGTCTTTTTCCTCCTTAATCCATCCTCCAAACATCTATCAAAAATGTTCCTAAGTCTTACCATGTCTCCCCATTATTTATTAAATTTCAGTGATCCTTTATTGAATCTAAAGAATTTTCTGTAGAATCAAATATAAACTTCACTTGATGTTTAAAGCACTTTCCAAACTGGACCCATCCTACCTTTATATATTTATTCCAACTTATTTCCCACCATACATTCTGTAGTTTAACCAAATTGGTCTTGTCTCTATTATTCAAACAAATAAGTAGACAGACAGACAGACAGACAAACAACATAGACATGCAAAGGGTAGAGGAGGGGAGGAAGTGTTGACACACCTGAGGGAATATTTCCTTTGACCCTTCTCCTTTCCCTGGAGAAACACAACACTATCACTAATCACTATACCTTTGCAAAGGTATTCATATCAAGAATGGACTACCTTCTAAATGCTACCTCTTGTAATTCTGTTTCCTTCAAGACTCCTGAAGCACCATTTTTACATGAAGTCACTGAGGCCTTTCCCTGACATCCTCCACTCCAGAATACCTTATATCTGTTTTGTATGTGTTTTGTATCTATCTATATTGTATGTATTGTTTCCTATCATTTCAATGTAAGCTCCTTGAAGGCAAAGGCCTTATCAGTTTTGGTTTGTTTTCCCCAACACCTACTGCACTGCCTGGCACATAGTATCATTAGGTCATTTCCAGAACGATTGAACCAATTCAGAGCTCCAACAGTAGAGTGCTTATTGACTGACTGATTGATTGGAAGGTTGTGTCTTCCACTTCTCTTTGTCTCCTTAGCACTGGGTAGCATGCCCTATAAAGAGCAAACAATCAATGAATGTTTGTCAGTGATTACAAAGGTTGACATGTTTTCTATCAAATAAATAATCCATGCATTCCCTATTATTATACACTGAAGGGTGGGGAGGGGGACAGGGTGGAAAGCTGATTATGCTTCCTTATACTTAGTATTTATCATACCATGACTGACAAATGCCTTTCTCTTACATCTCATTTGAAAAACATTTTCACCTACCTCTTTTCATAATATCACCTCTGTCTAGCTTAACTCTGGCCCTCCCCAAGCCTATTCTTCCTCTCTCCCTACTTTCCACTTTATATAGTCTTCTATTGTTATAAAAAGGTTCCCCTTTTCATCTTACATTCTCTCCATCATCATGTATTCACTGAAACCAAGCTTTCTTGTAAAGATACCACATCTCTTGACATCCAGGCTTCCTTCTCTGGTCCCTCTTAACAACACAGAACTAGAGGAAATATGCTCCTTGTCAATTACACTCCCTCCCAGTTTCAGAATGTTTCTCTGCATCCATCATCTAGTAATCATTGCTCCAATTTTGATACCTACTATATCCCACTCCATCCCCTTATTATTAGTTACTTCATCCCCTCATTCTGCAGGTCTTTCAGTCTTCCTCTTTTACAATAAGTTTAGTTCCTGTCTGTCAGGTTTCTTTCCCAATCCTACACTATCCTAGTTTGACTAGCCTGGTCCCCCAGTTTACAAAGTAACTTCAATGCTGATAACCTTGGCCTACAGCCCTTCATAACCTGTCCCCTTCCTAACTTTTTGGTTTTCTTACATTTTCCTCTTCTGCACATACTCTAAGATCAGTGACACTGGTCTCATTGTTTCTTGCACAGGATACTACATCTCCCAGTTCCATGCATTTTTACTGATGGTCCCACATACCTGGAGTGCTTTCCCTCCTCAGTGCCATGTCCTAGATTCCCAGGTTTCCTTTGAGTTTTAGCTAAAATTCCACTTTCTGCTAGAAGCCATTCCCCAACTCTCTTAATGTTAAGTAACTTCCCTCTGAGATTACTTGCAATCTACCCTATACATACCTTGTATGTAAATAGTTGTTTAAATATGATCTCCTTATGAGCTCCTTGAGGGTTGACTATTTTTACCTTTCTTTGTATCCTCAATATAGTATTTACCAAAGTGACTGGCCCACAGTAAGTGTTAAAAACTGTTTATTGATAGATCAGAGTGTTACATATTAGAATGATACGCCCACCCCTCCACTCCTAGTAATCAACTGAATTTGTCCCAAGTGTCAGAAGGCTTTGTTTTGGCCCTTTCTGAGTCACTGACAAAATTACTACATTTGAGTTTTTTTCCTCATCATACCATTGCACTAATGTAATGAACCAGAGTTCATTGAGTCAGATGATTTCAAGGTTATAACTAGACAGGAAGATATGCAATATTGAGAACTGTGGCTAAAATCCTGAGGTCAGGGTTTAAATCTTGTCTTTGTGATGAAGTAGTTGTCTAACTTTAATGGTATGACAGAGAAATCCTGACCTTTGACTGTAGGCTCTAGGAGTTTAGTCCTGCAGCTGTCCCATACAAGTCATGTGACCATGGGCAGACAACTTCCCCTCTAGGATCATTCATCTGTAAAATGATAGCTTTGGGCTATATGATCCTTCCAGCTCTTATGGTTTTAGTCTCAACGTTTTTAGGTGTCTCAGAATCCAGAATTCCTAATAGGACTAAGGATCATAGCAAGGATTACTTTTATATTCCCTTTATGAAGCAGATCATATGTAATAACCCCAAATTTACAAATGAAAATAATAAGATAATAAGAATGATTATTATATAGATAGATGGATATACATATATACATATACACACATGTGCATATGCATATGAATATGTGTATATATGTGTGTGTGCTTATATATGCGTATGTGTGTGTGTATACACAGGGACATACACATATTTATCTTTAAGTTTATAAAGTACTTAAATCCATCATCTCATTTGAGCAAAAAAAAGAAATTCAGATGTTCCCCATTCACATCAGTCCTTGGTAGATTCTGGTAGTCATTTATAAAGTCATGGGACAATTGGATTTAGAGCTGGGAGGGATTTTAAAGATTAATTTCCTCATTTTAGAGAATAAAAACAAAGTCCAGATAAGGAGATTTGCCCAAAGCCATCCAGGAAATAAGTACCAGAGTCGAGATGTAAACCCTGTTTCTCTGACACCAAGTCCTCTGCTTGCCTACCTGTGTGACCTTGGCTGGTGAGTGGCAAATCCAGGATTCAGACCTGGGTCTTCTGACTCCAAATTCAGAACTCTTTCCACTGAACTACATTGCCTCCCTTAAGCTAACTAAGGGTTATATTTAACCCATTTATCTGTCATTTCACACTGACTTTTGAAGATTTCTGCTTTCTAGCTTTGTGTTTTTAACCTCTGAAAACCACAGTTCCAACCTGAGGGGAAAAACTATTTCAGTCTCTACTCTAGAATAATTCTGCTAGCTAAGGGAACCAGAGGCAACTTGAGATTTACTGATTGACTTGACTTCATAAAGAATGTATTAGGTGCCTCCTCCCGCTTTTCAACCTGATTACACTTAACAAGTACTTGCCAATGGAATGCTATTTTTCACCAGGAAGTGTAGCTTCTTAAATGCCTTATAAAATTCTATTTTTAAAATGCCTTTTCATTTTTCATGGACTTCAATTCACTAGTGACAAGGATAGAAAGACAAACAAAATAGTTCTTGAGTCAAATAGTCCTTGAGTTCATTCTATTGGCAAGTTTGATGAGACCAGGGCACATATTATATAACATATACATAGATGGAGATATAAGGATGCAAGTTAAAAAGGGAGAGTAAGTGGTAACAACTAGGTAGATCAACAAACACAGGTGCTTTACCTCAGCCTTCTTATACTCTCTCCCATCTAACTTCTATTGTCTTGTGGAAATATTTTCTATTTTTCCTCTACTAATATCATATAATGCCAAGTTTCTCACTGACACAAAGGCTTAACTTTTTAGCACCACATACTTCTGGTGATGGCTCATGATTATCAGACTTGGAACAGTAGAGTTTAAGAAGAATTTAAGGTGAAGATGACCCAAGGTCATTATTACTTCCAAATTAGAGAGGAGAAAGATGGGATTCAAACAAGTTAAGTGTATTGATCAAGGTGGGAATCAGAAGCACAGGTCTTCTTAAACAAAACACAGAATTCATTTGTTTTCCTAAGTCTATCATAATACCTCTAGTGTTAGGTGGCTTAGTTCAAGTATTTCAATACTTTGAAATACTCATCAAAAAGAATTTTAACTAAGTATCTCAATTTCTTAAGTGGGTTAACACTTATGAGGAATCCCAGAGTCACAGAGTATTAGAATAAAAGTGACCTTGGCTATACCTGAGCCATATCCAGGGCGGGGG
>CM053582.1:187197596-187215937 GCA_028627135.1 Pseudochirops cupreus | reverse complement strand
TGAGAAGAGTGTTCCAGAACACTCTTCCCTGCTAGAGCCAAGCAGTGTTGCAAAAGAAAATGCGACCTTTTTTTTTCTTCCTTATGGCCCTGTAAACCAAGCTTTTGCCAGTTGTTCCTAAGAGTGATACTGAGCCATCCTACCTTCTTGCCCTCACCAAAGACCCTCTGTAGTCACTGCTCGCTGTCTCAGCTTTCTGAGCGGAGCACCCAACATCCCTCCAAGCTGGCACAGCTTGGAGAGGAGAAGTACCAACGTCCCTCCAAGCTGGCACAGCTTGGAGGGGAGATAAAACCTGGCAAGTTCCCCCTTCTTTGGGAAAGGGGGTATGCCACCCAGGTCTGCAAGAGACCGACCCTCCAAGCTGGCACAGCTTGGAGGGGAGAGAAACCCAACGTACAGAGGAAGGCAAGAAAAATAGGGGCTCACCTGATCTCTGGGCAGCTGAGCTCAGACTATCTCCTACCTGGCTCACCAAAAATGATGTGGGATAGGTTTTGGGGGGATTTCTAATGAGAAATCCTTTCTAGGTTCACATCTGAAAAGAATTACAGGCTCAGCTGTCTTTTGGTAGATTTACGAAAGTTTGTTGATTCACAGGACCAAAAGGAGTAGGGTGAGGAAACCTGGCTAGGAAAAGCTTGCAAGGGGCAAGGGGGTGGGGGGGTAGTCAGAGAAAGCTTGGAAGTGTGACGCTCTGCAGCAGGCAGATGGCCTGCTAGAATGTCTACCTGACCTGCCAGAAAAGGATAGAGATACAAAAGGCCATCTGCCAGGCACGGGGGTTTTAAGCAAGTAGTAGATTCAAACCTAAGTTCTCTGACTCCAAATCCTGAGCCATTTCCCCTATACAATTTCTCAACTACCAAATCATAGGACATGGACTGAAATCTCAGTTCTGTGTGACTTTTTGCACTAATTTCCTGTGTGACTTTGCACAAATCATTAAAACTTTCTTTACCTCAGTTTCTCCTCTGTATATCAAAAAGAAGGGAGTGAATCACCTCTAAGTTGTTGTGTTTTTTTTCCATCTCTAGACCTATGATTATAGGAAAATATCTTCTCAATCCACCTGTTACTGAGATGCCTGAAATTTTTGGTCCTTGAAATTCAGTCGTTCAGAAAAACAAGTAGTCTTCAGTTGATCAACACATTAAGCTAATTGCTACTGATATGTTAATGTCTTGTGGCCATCCTTTCTAGGAAAAGGTCTGTTTTAGTAGATTGATGTCACAGTATTTATGGAAGGAGAGTAGTTAAGGGAGAAGGGAAAGCCAAAAATTGGGACAAAGATAGAAAGATCTCAAGTGTATGCAAATGAGCATCCATTGATTGGGAAATAATAATATAAGTTATGTTATATAAAAAGAACGAACTGTTTTCACACTGGAAGAAACAAAAAGTAGGAATTAAGAGAAACATGGGAAAATACACAAAATGATGCAAAGAAAAGAAAACAGAATCAGGAGAAAAATATAGAAAACAATGAAAAATTTTAAAGGAAAATAATACTAAAAAGTAGCTAAACTCACTATTAAGTTCAATGACCAATCTTGTTCCTAGAAAAGAAATGATAAAACACTTCCTACTCTGAAACAGAAAAGTAGGGGCTGTAAATATGGAAAATTGCACAAAACATCAGATGTCCTTGCTGTGTTGGTCAACTTTGCTAAATTGTATTTTATTATTTGTCAGAAGGGAAACCTGTGAAAGGTGGGGCATATATTTGGAAATAATGGTATTCGAGTTTGTTTGGTTTTTTTTTAATGCATCAACAAAAAATAAAGGAATTTTTAAAATAGATTAAATAGTTTTGTTTTTTTTTTTTTTTAAGGGACAAAGTAGGTATAGCAAGGGAATAATATAGGGCTGGCCTTCATGCTGGATAATTGAAGAATTACTGTAGTTATAACTCCACAAAGTCATCCATACCAACCACAACTTCTCGACTTTACTCCCCTTGCTGCAATATCTAAAACTTGATTTTGTTACTCCCTCCTTAAAAATATGCAACTGCTTTCAAAACTACATGAGAAGGGTGGCTAGGTGGCACAGTGAATAGAGCACCAGCCCGGAGTCAGGAGGATCTGAGTTCAAATATGACCTCAGACACTTAACACTTACTAGCCATGTGAACTTGGGCAACTCATTTAACCCCAGCTGCCCTGCTTTCCCCTAAGCCTTCCCCCTAGGGAAAAAAAAGACTATATAAAACCTGAGAGACACTAAGGAAAAGTGTAAAGCAAATAAAGTTTTCTTTCTTGACTGTGGCCTCTTTCTAACAGTTCTCAAAGAAATTTTATTATTATGCTAGCTGACTGGGAGGTTGACTAGCAGGAAGATGGCAGACTAATGAATCTTGTTATCTGACAGATTTTGAGATTAATACACAAAGTTCAAAGATATTTGTTCTTTAGCCAATGGGCTCTCTAATAGGAAATATTTCTTTTCTACCAACTGAAAGATTTTCCATGGTCTCCAATTTAGATATGGGCTTTCCTGTGCATTAGCAAAAAGAAGAAAAATGTAAATTTCTAAAATCACATTAAAGTAAATGAAAGTTTCCAGAGTCACTCAGCTAATCTACATTATTTGAAAAGAATAGCTCCTCTTTAGGTGTTTAGGTTTTTCTCTAACCTCTGTGATTATTATTTTGCTTTTCTTTTATAACAGTTGATCATTTCCCATCTCATCAGCTATGTAATTATTGGAATTTGATAGAGTCTCTTTAGACTTCATTTTTGAAGACACTCTTTTGAAAAAGACCCTATTTTTTAATACATTCATCACATATTTAAGAGCCAGGAACTCTAAGTTTTCACTCATGTCATTCATTCTCTGAACATACAAGGATGGTTATATCGGTATTCATTTTCACAGTTTTTATCAAAATGAAAGGATTATTCTCTGGTCAACTTAATTACTGTATTTCAGTCTCAAGAGAAAATTGCCCAATTTTTATTTCTGATGGTGAGCCATCAAAGTCAGAAATCAGTTTTAATCACATCACCTGATCTTGCTGTTCTTCCTTCTGACAAATCCATTAATTGAATGCTCATGAGAACATTAATTCAACCTCCATCCCTTTCTCCAAGGTATTCTCACAGTCTTGATGCTGAAGATTGGAAAAGGTAGGACCTAGATCCATGTTGTCTGTGGTACAGATCTGAAAAATCCTGCATTAGTACCAGGAAAAACACAAAACTTCAGAGGAAGACCTCTAATCCACACCAGAATCTGGTAGAAGTATAAATGTTGAGCTGACCCTAGAACTAACTTGCTCTTCTGAATAATCTTTACGTTAGCTCATAGATATCCATGGTACACAAGATGTCCTAAATATATGCTAGAAACAATTAAGACTATGTGTTCAGACTCAGGCCAACATGGGAATTATACTTGACTATACATATCCATTACAAAGATTTTGGTTTTCTTTTTATTTCCAGTGGGAGAAATTGGTGAGAGACATAAAAAATGAATTCTAGTTAATACTAAAAACTGTAATACAAACAATGCATTTGTCATAGCAGGAATAAAGTCTATAGGGGCTAGTGTAGGTTTTCAAACAAAAAACTTCTTCAGTAGCTTCTTGCCTTGCTTAGCCAAACTTACTATGTTTTCATATTTTCTTCCTAAATTTTCATCATTTTCATTTTTCTTCCATTTTTTAACTGAAGCCTCAATATATCTTTCTGTGTAATCAAGCTACATGTAATCAAAAACATCCCCAACACACCCCTTTCCTGAATGACTCTCCCTTCTTTACCTTTCACCTTGCTTAGAATTCAAAGTGTTCCTTCAGGATTGATCTAGGAAGGTTTGAGGTTAGAACCTGCTTCATCAGTAAGAGCTTTCATAAGATGGCTTTATAGTTGCAGCATAAGCCTAATTTATTTACATGAAAGGGTCATATCAAGAGATACTGCCACTATCCCTCTTCCCCAAACAGTTTAGGTTAACCCAGTCAATACTGATTTCTAGTGGCCTCTCTACTGTTAAACAAAATTCATTAGTGTTTGTCTTATTTCATTACATTCAGACTATGTATTTCTTAAGAAATCAGCTTTTCCTATTCTTTTTCAATTCACAGTGATGCTTGTAACACTTTCAAAAGTAGTATCTACTGTGTAACTGATTAACATTCTCCTCGTCTCCCTTCTTCAAAATGATAATTGAGGCACTGAAGTAGTCAAACAAAATCAGACTAAGAGTGATCTCTGAAGTCCTTCCTTTAAGCTCTGTCACCAAACTCAGTGCCTCCCATTTCTCGTTATCTCCCGGTTTATATCTGTTAGCTTTCTATCCTTCTGACAAGCCCCATAGAAAGCCAGTTTGCATTAATTTTTTTTTCTGCATTGTGTTTTCATAAATTTGAAAAGAGGAACACTGTATGAAAACAATGCAGAAGATGCAGAGACCGAACAAATGTACAATAAAGCAACAGTATTAAGGTCAGGGAAATGTTTAGACTTTAAGGATGTGAGTGGCAAACAGTATATTTTTCCAGTTTGCCTAAGGCAAAGAAACCCTAGGGACTGTGCTATCTGCAAAGATCAGCAAAGATCATTGAACTAAGTACTGGCCCAGCTTACTATTATGAAACTTTCTAAGTTCTTCTGATAAAAAAGCAGTTTTACATGATTATGTAGTTTACCTTCTTGCCCACAGCTTCCCTCTTTCTCTGCAATTGTTTTCCATTTATTTCTATATGACAGCAGTAACTTCCATCTTTAATAGAGAAGAGGAATGACATTGTACCTATTTGGACGAAATGGTTATTTGCATCTTGCAAATACTTATTTTCTAACCTTCTTACTCTATTAGGGTCTAAGATTTATCTTACAGCAAAACACTCCTGCAGCCTATCTAACTTTCTTTGATCTTATCCTCCCTTTGTCTCCTATATAAACTCTCACCTCCAGATAAAAAAATCTACTTATTGTCTGGTGAATGTACCAAATGGGTTTTTACTATGAGGACTTTGCTGCCACCTCTACCTGGGATACTTTCCCCTTCTTTCTCTCATTCATTCTCTTCCTTCTAGACCAGCGATTCTCAACCTGGGGGCTGTGACCCCTCTGAAGGTGGAAAGACCCTTTCACATGGGTCTCTTAAGGCCATCGGAAAATACATGTTTCCGATGGTCTTAGGAACTGAGACACTGCCCACATGCAGATATGCCCCCATATGAGTATTAAAGGGTTGTGGCATTAGAAGGTTGAGAACCACTGTTCTAGACCCATCTCATCAAATTGGGTGAAGCCTTCCTTGACAACCCTAGAGCATAACGACCAACATAATATACACCCACCCAACCAGTGCACCAAGAAACAAATTAATTATCTTTTGAGGGGTGGATCCTGTTACCCCTTTTTGTAAGCCCCTCAAATCAGAATCCATTACCTTATATATCTTTGTATCTACTCTATACATCATGTAGTAGGAATTCAACAAATGTTGGTGCATGATGATTAGTACTGAAGAGGATAACCATAAAATGTTGAGGTATAGACCCCAAAATACCAATATGCTGGGTCCTGCCAAATGAATTTGACTCAAGTCTTCTCTCAGCCAAAGAAAAGCAAAGTTTATTAAAACTTCACCTGTATTAGACACAGCAAATCTGTGCTAGAAAATTCTATGGCACTCTCACATACATGGGGGCAAGATGGGGTCTTATATACAGAAAGGTTGTGGGAGGAATCTAGGGTGGTCTAGAGGTGGAATTTGGGGAGGGTCTTCAGGAGGAGTCAATGAGGTCAGACTCCAGTAATGAGTTTTGGGAGGGTCTTCAGGAGGAGTTAATGAGGTCAGACTCCAGTAAATGAGTGAAGTTGCCGGAGGCTACCTGGAGAAGACAGACAATGGTGGACTAGGCCAGTTCAAGGGTGTAACTGTTGATTTGGGTGTTTTGATAGGCTCAAGGGTGGGAAGTAGATGGACAATGGAGGGCCAAGATAATAACAAAGGTTTGGACAGAGCCACAATGAAAGGCTATGGCCTCATGCAAATGCTTCCTCAAGTGGGAAGATTTAATCAGAATTCAAGGGGGTTCCCAGAGCCTGTACCTCAAAGATTCAAGGAGAGCTCAAGGGGGTTCCCAGAGCCTGCACCTCATCAGTATTTGTTGCAATATATAATTAAAAATAAAAACAAAATCATGGAAATCCCAGAAGTCCAGGGACTTTGGCTAATTCATTTTTTCCCCTATTATTTCACTCTCAGTTTAGCTACACGGAAATACAAAGTATGTATTTGTTATTGGTAGCCTCTATATAGGTAGTATTTGTGCATAAAAAGCAAAAACATGCAAAAAAGTTTCATTGTCCCAAAGCTAAAAAGGATCTTTACATATCAAAGGTAATTTGCCCAAGGCAAAAACAAAATGCAATCAAATATGATATAATGGCATGAACTAGGTTCAAATTCAAGGTGACCCCCCCCCAGGTCTTTCTGCGTTGTTCAGAGAGAAGTCAGCTAATAATTGACTAGTATTAGGCCCTTTTCATTATGAACGTTAACAAGATAATAGCATGAGACAACATAGCTAAAGGTAGAGGATCATCATATGCTATTATTGTTCTGTATGTCTTCAGAAGTTATTTCCTTATTATAGAGGGTGTTTTTAATGAACTGATTATCTTTTCTAAAAATATTTTATTCAGAGGGAATGAGGTTTTTTTTTTAAATCACAGAATAAAATTAATGCCAAATTGTCTTGGAAAAAAATGAATTAATACAAGATGACTTCACTGAAGTTTAAAATATTTATGAAGGGTACACTCAACAGTGAAAGGGAGAGAATCTAAAACAAAGATTCCGGCAGATTGGTTCAAATGTCCTATGTTACTCAGAAGTTCATCTGAAACATTTAGTTGAATAAGTCCCAAAATGAGTTTTAGCTTGATTTATTTGGGAGTATTATTATAAAGCTAAATTTTTCCAGTGTGGATATATAGTTTAACTCTCATTTATTCTTCACCTACCCCTCCTGAGTCCATTTTTTTCACACCAATCTCCTGGAAAAAAAAATGTGCAAAGTGAATAGCAAGTCTGTTTGATGAACAACCTTGCCCAAACACCTATACATGTCAGCCTCTAGGTCACTGTGTGAAGTTAGGCCAAGGAACTCAGAATTTTTGCTTTTTCAGAAAAATGATACAGTAGTCTGGGCCAAGGGTCTGAGAGGCCAAAGATGGCATGTTAAAATAATGTTTGGGATGAAAGAGGAAGCAAAGTAACTAGGATCAGAAAATAACTATAATCCTGGAGTTGATATGGATCTAGTGGGGTCTATCTTCCAGCCCTTGTCCCAATCTTCAATCCCTCTGCAACATTCAATGATACTGTACTACCTGTTCATTTAGCCTCAGCTTGATGACTTCTAGTGATAAAGAATTTACTATGGCTCCCCATCCTCCCCCCCCACACACACACACATACACACACTCCCATTTGATGCAGTCCATTGCATCTTTGGGGACATTTCTAATTGTTAGGAATTTCTTCCTTATATGGATTGAAGTCTACCTACCTCTCATGTTGATTCAGAGGGTCCTAGTTTCTAATTTCTGGAGCTAAGCAGAGCAAGTATAATCCCTTTTCAGCATAGCAATCCTTCCAGTATAATAATAACTGTTATTATACTGGAATGATTCTTATTATTATTAAATTATTGTCAAGAAAATCCCATCAGGAGTCAGACACAACTGAACCGATTCAACATGTGCTTAATACTTGTGTGTCTGTGTGTGGAGGGGGGGGGGAGAGAGTGACAGAAAGAGAGAGAGAGTAAGAGAGAGAAACAGAGAAACAAATAGAAAATAAGAGAGGAACACAGTAAGAGACAGAACCAGAGATGAAATTTTTATATATAAACTCATAGAGTTGTTACCACTTTTTAACAGGTATTAATTGATTTCCTTATTACTACTCCACCTAAGTTCTAAGAAACTTAAGGATATGTTCCCATATATTCTCCTATATTAATAGAAATACATATCTATCTCCATTCTTTAACTAGCTCTGAGTTCTGACCCTGGTTTATTTAAGTAATCTAGAGAAAACTTATTTTCTTATAAATTTTCATTAATCTCTTTCTCAATATCAACTCTCCAGTTTTATAGGTATTGACAAAAATATTACCAGTTATATAATTTATTAATAATACTGTAATCAATACAAAGACATATTTCAACATTTCAACAGTGTAGCAACTGTGAGAAAGGCCATGGACCAAGTTAGCTCTAATAATCAACTGCAATGCCTCAGTCCATCAATTCAGTTCTCTCAGGAGGGCAGGCATATTTTTCCAAAGGTTCTCTTTAGGATATCACATCTTATCAGCAAGATAAGAGTTAAACTTGATTCTCTCAGGAGATGTCTTTTCAAACTCTCCTTTCTAACAATGTACTCTCTCAGGAAAGAAATTTTCATAGGCCTTTCCTCTGATGCCTTAAATAGTCTCTCTCCAATAACTACTTCACAGAGTTAGCTCTCCTCAGATGACATTTAAAGCTTTAATCTCCCCAAGATCCTATTACATCAAAATTTTAATAACAGTAATCATATTATCTGTGCAAAGATCTATTGGAACTGGGTTTACATATTCATAGTTATTTATATTACTCCTTCAAGACTTTAAGCCATATGAATGAAGGGACCATGTCTCATTCAATCTTTGTACCTCAATCAGCACCTAAAACCAAGTCTACACTCTTTAAGTTTGTTAAATTATGTTAACATTGAATGCTTGCTAAATTTAATTAGAATGAATTTTTAAAAGGAAGGAAAATGAAGAAGCATAAAAATTCACAAAGTTAGAGCTATCCCAAAATTAAATGTGTTGCCATTCCTCATCCCCAGGAACTAACTCATCAAAAGAAGGGTGGGAAATGACCAGTGCATGGTCTTGTTAAGGTGATTCATGTTCAATTAGTTTATTTTTGATGACCTCTAGGATTCCATCCTGCTTTAAAATTCTGTGATCATCTAACAGCACAACCAAAAGGTTTAGATTATATTTGATTACAGAAAAAAATCATCAGGAAGCGAGGGTAGCTCTGCACACTTGGATCCTTAGTAATGCAAAGAACTGAATTTTATTACATCTATCAGCTGCTGATCTAAAAGCTGACAGCAAAATGTACTTGTTTTCTTTTTAATCCTTTTTACGATTCCTAAAGAATTCATTTTTGCCTATGATTAAATGTTCTACAATGATTCATTTTACATCATGTTATTTGATCTCTTTATTGACATATAAAAAGATATTTGTTCAGCTGTGTAAATAATTTAGAAGTTGATGTTTCAAATCCTTAAGAAGGGTTTGAAATAGATTTTTGCTTCTTTCCCAACTGGTGGACTTCTGTGCATTTTCCTTATTTGGCATGTACATAAGAGGATACATTCAATTAAATATTTATTTGTTGCTGCTGTTGCTGCTGCTGATATGAACTGCAATTTAAATACAAAATAATAATAGTTTTGTCACCAGGAACATTGGAAGAATAATGTTTCCACTTATTCCAAAGTTCTCTGCTACCAATAGGCAACAAGAATTCATTAAGTGCTTACCAGGTACCAACATTGTGCTAAATGCTGGTGATACAAATCATTGTTGGTGTTGGTGTTTGCCTTTCATTTTCAAAGAGGACTGATGACATCTCAGGGGTGAGAGCTTGACTTGTATGAGAATTGCATGGAAGAAAGAGCTGTGCAAAGTCATTACCCTCATTCTCTCTTTCAGAGCTATCAAAGTCCAGTGGCAAGACAAAACTCAGGACAATGGGAGATTTTCCAAGAAGCTGTATCAACAATGCAGTAGTCACAATGCCTACAGTAAGTATAAGTATGCTGGTATGGTTATTAATCACAAAATGTAACAGGCTCTTTACATGAGAAATATAGCTAGAACATTTCTTTAAATACCAGGAAATGGAGTCCCAAAACCAGAAAGTCAAAGCCAACACAGTAGCTATGAATTTGGCACATGTAGTTAATGTAGTAAATACCCACATTCTCAAGCCTTCAAAACAGGACAGGCTGCCTCAGTCAAAGATTCTCCTCTCCTCACTCACAACAACTGCTCAGCATCCAGGCAGCTTGCTCCCAGCAGCTCTGGCCCCTCCACAGTTCTTGTCCCTGACAGTTCTCAGCATGAGTCCTTTATCAGAGATTCTGGCTGGCTCAACAAGAAAGAAGTTTGCCCCACAATCGCAGCTGCTGCTGCTGCTTCCAGTTACCATGCCACAGACTCTAGTTTGGCTCCAGCTTTCTCTCTTGCTCCACCCCTTCCTGCTACATAAGCAAGTTCAAGGGGCATGGAAGATCTTACAATCCCATTATCATTACAGAAGCACTGGATGACCTTGATGTTGTCAATATCTGACCAAGCTCTAAGCAACCCATAACGCTTGCTTCAGCTGCCTTAATGACTGTTGAAACAAATTGTTTTCTTCTGCCTATTCTGCCAGAAGAAGAATTCATATTCTTAAGGCAGACACTACCCTAACTTAACCAACACATTTGATGCCTGTCAGTTACCCTCAACATGGTTTAGATCCTTCTGCTAAGATGGTTTTACCAGGGTGTGGCCACTGCACATGCTACAGCTTCTTGGAGCCACAGGTGAGAGTGGCAGGTAGACACCAGATTTGGATGAGAAACTGAAAAGGGCTCACAAGTTCCCCCATAGTCCTTCAGGAACACACCCCAAAATAAAGATAGTCCTTGCCCTCAAGAAGCTTACATTCTAGTTGGGGGAAGACAACACAAAGAAGGGAGATAAAAAGGTAGGGTAGTGTAACAGAAGTTCCCCATGTTGGAGAACGGTGGCTAAGTCCAGAGAATCTAAAGCATACCAGGGAGATGAAAAAAAAATCTGGCTGTACTGGACCTTTCCACAAAATGGACACTTTAGAAGGTACTGACCAACGATAGAGGAGAATACACCTAGAGAAGGGATATTCCAAAATGTAAAGGCCATAGGCACTAACAGAAGCTCTAGAGTAAGTGCAGCTGGAGCGCAGTGGCAAATTTAGTCATGCCATACACAGCTAAAGGTGAAGTAATAACACACAAAGTAATCAGGCAAAGAGAGGTGATGATCAAAATGCACACCTGAAGCATTAAGGAGAGCAAAAATATTTAGGGGTGTTGGGGAAAAGGGACCATGCAATGAAAGATTACTAAGAATACAAATCATGTTTCTAACAAGAAGACAGTGTGGTAACTAGATAATGGTCTGAGGCACAACCAGATCACTAGGAGAATTGTCAGTAAATCTCTTTCCCCCTCTCCCTCCCTCTCTCTCTCTCAACAATGCATTTAAGCTCTAGCTGTCCCTGATTTCCTGAAGAGGAATATAGGTTGATGGTCTTTACCAGAGAATTCACAGATCAAAAGCAGACTGACCTTGGAGTTGTCTCAGTCTCCAAGACACAAAGGATTCAAATGCCTCAAAAATAGGAGGAAATGAATCTCCAATTAATTTTTAATCAAGAGAATTACCCAGAGTCCTGGATTTGAAATAAATATTACACTTGTGAAATACATGATAGATAATTAATGATGATGGCTAGCCTTTATATAATATTATAAGGTTAATAAACCCCCTTAGAAATGCTAATCTCATTTTAACCTCACACCATTCCTGGTAGTCAGTAGCTATTACTATTCCCATTTTACAAATGAAGAAACTGAAGCTTGCGAATCAAGTGATTTACCCAGGGTGACACAGATCGTAAGTTCCTAAGGCAGGTTCTGCCTCTAGCTCCTGTGTGTATGCATGTGTGCATGTGCGTGTATGTGTGTATATGTTTGCATGTGTGTGCATATATATGTGCGTGTACATGTGCATATGAATGTATATGTATATATATATGCTTATTTAACCACAAATTACCCATTTAAGTAGGTATTATTATTATTATTATTATTATTATTATTATTATGTTAAAGATGAGAGGTTTGGGACTCCCATGGTACTTGTAGGAAAGTCAACATCAGCCAAGGGAACTTTATTCCCTCTCTTACCACAGTCATCTCCTTTGACTTTCTACATCGGTTTGCTTTCTTTCATTTAGTTCAAATGATTTAATAAAGTTTCACAAATATTGATTATGTCTCTATTGCACTTGAAGGCTTAAATAATTTCTATGTGTTGGCCCATTTGATCCTCATTTCACTACAACCCTATGATATAAGTAATTTGGGAATTATTAGTGATCTAAGCATTACAAAAGAGGTAAATGACACAGTCCATGATTGAAGAAATATGCAATATTTTGATGATTAGAAACGAGGGGGAGGGAGAAAATGTATTTTCTAAGTGTATTTTCAAGTTACCTGATTCACAGAATACTTCAAATTTTAACTTATAACACTAGGGCTCTAAATCTGATTACCTTGACAAGTTCTTCTCAATTACCTTCTTGTTTATTTGAAGCACTTAGCTCCTTACGGATCTATTTAAATTCTATTGTTTTAAAATGTCCCTCATTTTTTTTTCATACACATTTAATGCTTTATGTTTTCCATGTGCATAAAGTTTGGAGAAACATTTTCTTTTTTTGTTCTCAGTTTAGTCAGCTCATCTACTGTCATCAGATGCAACATCAGCTTTGCATTTTATTTAGGCATCTACGAGAGAATGTTCCATGTCAGCTCCATTCTAATGGTAGCATCTTATTTGAACTTCATAACAACTCTAGGAGGTAAATGCTATTATGATGTTCATCTTACAGACAAGGAAACTGAAGCAGATGGAGGTTAAATGACTTTCCCATGGTCACTCACACAGCTAGTCAATGTCTGAACACTGATTCAAACTCAGGTCTTCCTGACTCTAGGACAAGCCTCATCCACTGAATCACCAAGGTATCAAATAAGGTAATAACGATAAAGTGCTTAGGTTTACAGATAGCGTTAAGTACAGTGCCTAGTAATTAATAAATCCATCATCTTCTCTTTTCATTTCTCTTCCCATATTCTCCCTTCCCATAGAGAGGGATAAATCTGCAGTGGTAGAGGGAATTCTCACATCAGGAAGTTCTTTCCCCAGACATGCTACCAATATCCAAATACAGTTGAAAATATATAGTCCAGAACTTGTTTTTATTATGTGTACAAATTAAAGATTGTACACAGTCAAAATATTTGGATTCCCCAAAAAGATCAAATAAAGAGACAGAGCATAGGATATTTTCTTTGCAAAAATAAGTTATTAGAATTTCTTTTCTTAAATAGAATAGGCCCTGGAAGACATGTGAAATATGGTTCAATTAATAAACCAATGATTTACACACAAATTTTCATGAATACCCCTAGTGAATAAAGAAAGGTATCCATAAGCCAACACTTTTGTAAGAATTTCCTCATTTTAGCAGTGCTTTGCAGGGTCAGGGAATTTCATCTCTTCCTTTCCTTTCATTTTCTTGTCTTTTCTAGGTAGTACAGTAGATAGAGACCTGGACCTAGAGACAGGAAAACTTGCATTCAGATCTAGTTGTAAAAACTTCCTGGTTGTGCTGCCCCAGGTATGAAACTTCACTTGTAAGTTTTGTCTTATCCTAACTTGCCTCAATTTTCTTATCTGTAAAATGGGGATAATAAAAATACCTTCCAGGTTAGTTGTGAGGATAAAAGGAGACAGTATTTGTGAAGTAATTTGAAAACCTTAAAGCACTATAAAAAGGCTGGATATTATTATTGTTATGATCACTGTTATTAATTAGACTTTTGCTTAAAGACACAAGACATGAAGGCAACCAACCTTGCCTGGTAAACTGAAAACACAGGCAGAGAAAGAATATCACTTGTTAGAACACAGCAGTAACAAATACATTGGGCCAAGACCTGGTGAATTTGAATACTAGGCTCTTTACCTTCTTAGGAAAGGCCATGGACATCACTTTCATTTCCTGTCCCATAGATCCAAACACAGACACAACTGACTTCTTGCAATGTTCCATTGTTACCAATGACTGCAGAGTCAACCTCACACTATCCAAGTGGGAATAACATTCTGAGGGCAATCATATGCACTTGGGATTTTTCCAGTGGGTCACAATTATGGAAATGTCTGGGAGAAAGTAATTTCTGCTGATTCACTGTTATAATTCATGAAACTCAAGGGCCCTCCACAAGCTTCATTCCCTTCCTGTAAGAGGTGTAATGGTCTTCAAGCGGCTACAGAATAAAACATGAATGAACATATTCAGTAAATACTTCTAAAAGTGATTATTTTTAAGGAAACACTGCTTGCTGAGATAACCTGCATTTTTAAATTTCGTAATATTTCTTTTATATGTGCATTTCTCACATTTTTAAAGAGGAAAAAGAGAGCGGCCGTGTGGGCATAGAATGGAATGCTAAAGAGCTAGTTTTTCTAGACTGGTATCTTTATGGCATGCTAAACCAGGAGGTTCTATTCTCTAAAATGGAACAGATTGTAGTGTGTGTTTGTGTGTGTGTGTGTGTGTGTGTGTGTGTGTGTGTGTGTGTGAGTCAGTGTGGGTGTGGGTGTGTAACTGTGGGGAGGGGGTATGTGTGTTTGTGTGTATACTTAAAGGTCAAGTACAGCCTTTCTATATAAAGGGTCTATAACTTCATTGCTGTGTGAACTGTCTCAATGATCATAAACCACCTATCTGTAATTTAGTAAATAAGTCTTAGAGTTTTAATAGGCTCAGAGACACTAAGTGGCATGCCTAGACCAGTTAATTACTGTGAGAAGTGAAGTTAGAACCCAGATTTTCCTGAATGGATGAATAAAGCATTTATTAAGCACTTATTATATGTAAAGCATTTTGCTAAGTACAAACAAAGAGAAAAGCAAGAGAGTCCTTCCTTGTTTCCAAGGAGCTCACATTCTAATGGGAAAGACAATATATATGGAAAGTTTCAGTTGCAAGTCAGAAGGAAAAATCCCAATGTCCTTTGGGCCTTAAAGCATCAAAGCAGATGGCAATTGTGTGTTTGTTTAATACTGATAATATTGTATATTTCTGATATTGACTGAGTCAAAGACTTTGGTGACAAGAACTTTCTCTGTGGGTCTCTAAGTAGTTGGGATGATAGCTCTTTAAAGAGAAGTTTCCAAGCTTCTTCCACACAGATTGCTTTCTAGGATGATAGCTAAGGGCAAGAAACATTGCTCTTCCAAGTCCATTAGATTCAGCATTTGAAGAATGATGGCAGTCAAGGTGGTGGTGGTTATTTAATTTGCCTTTCCTTCATCATACTATCCATCATACCACACTGCCTGTGAAGCTTTACTAATTGAAATTAAATATAATCTTTTGAGTATTCTATCAGTTGTCCAAAACATCACCAATTTATCTGTGATCCACCCATGTGCTTGGGTTGGCAAATATAATGTACTACAATCATTTAATTAAATTTAAGGTTCTATATGAATATTATACAAAGGTCAAGCTTTATATCCATAAAAGGGGAAAAAAAAGATTTTACCTCCATCTACACATGAAGCAAAAGCAAAGAAAAGACCTAAGAGGCCTTTGTTCAGTCATTTTCCAGTCATGCCTGATTCTTCATGGCCCCATTTTGGATTTTCTAGGCAAAGACAATGTAGGGGTTTGCCATATCCTCTTCCAACTCATTTTACAAAAGAGGGAAACGAGATCAAATAAGATCCAGCACTCTATGTTCTTCTCTACCTACCTGCTCAAAGAGGCTTTTGAAGATACTTTAAAAAACAGTAGTAGAAAGAGCATAGGATTTGGAGTAGCTGACCCAGATTCAAATTCCAGCTCTCCCACTTATTTCACTTGTGGGAACTTACATAAGCTAATTATATACCTCCTGCCCCTCAATTTCCAGTTTCCTTATTTATGAAATAAGGATTGACTAGATCAGCAGTTCTCAACCTGTGGGTTGTGACCCCTTTGGGGGTCAAACAACCCTTTCACAAGGGGTCAGCTAAGACCATTGAAAAACACATATTTCTGATGGTTTTAGGAACCGAGACACTGCTCCTCTATTGGTCTCCAGGTGGGTCTGCCCACATATGAGTATTAAAGGGTCACAGGATTAGGAAGGTTGAAAACCACTGGACTAGATGAACCATATGATTCCTTCCATCTTTTTTTGCTAAATAATTTAACATTTTATCAATATATTTCATTTTTACATTATAGTAATTTTCAGAAATTCTCATTTTCTTTATCTCAACCCTTCCCATTCCCATTCCCAGATTTAATTTTTTAAAAATGAAACCAAAAAAATGAAGCAAAAGCAACTGATACAGTAGCCATATCTGAAAATGCATATAATGTTCTTCCGTGATAGTCTCCTGCTTCTGCCTTAAGAAAGGGCAGATATGTGGCAGATGACTGAGAGCTGGGCCTAGAGTCAGGAAAACTCGTCTTCCTGAGCTCAAGTCCAGCCTCAGATAGTTACTGTGTGACCCTGGACAAGTCATTTAAAGCTATTTACTTCAGTTTTCTCATCTTTAAAATGAGCTGAAGAAGGAAAAGGTAAACCACTCCTTATCTTGCCCAAGAAAAACTCAATTAGTGTCACAAACAGCCAGACATGACTGAAAAACAACCAAAAAGCAACCACTTGTCTTAAGAGGAGTGATATATTTTCCTATCTCTTCTCTGATACAGGTCTTGATTTTTCAGTTGCACAAAATTCAGCTTCCTTTCAGTGCTATTTCCATTGTTACAGCAATTGTGTAAATTGTTCTTTTCATTTTGCTTATTTCATTCTGCATCAATTCATACAATTCTTTCTAGATTCCTCCGAATTCCTAATATATGGTATTTCTTACTGAACAAAAGTATTCTATTAAATTCATATAGAATAATTTTCCTCTAAATTTTTATAGGTTTCAAAAAATACCTCTACCAGTTCCTTGCCCAACCATCCCCTCTGAAAACATAGACTTTTGAATTTGAAGCAAGAAACTTTAATAATTCTTGTTTGTAAGAAGTCATTCAGAAAAGCAGAAAATCTGAGGATTAGAAGGAACCTTAGTGTTGGTATAATCCAAGATGACTAATAATATAAATGACACATAATTATTCAATCTTGACTTGAAGACCTCCACTAAAGAGTAACACAGTACCTTGCAAAGCTGCCTATTTCATTTTTGGTTTACCTTTTGTGCTAGAGATATTTTCCTTATATGAACCTAAATTTGCCATTTTTCTTTTTTTAAAATTTTTTTAAATTAATTTATTTATTTTCTTGTTTGCATCATTCATTTCCACAAGATTTTGAGTTACAAATTTTCTCCCCATCTTTCTCCTATCCAACACCTCAAAACAGCCATCCCACTATATAACCCCTCCCCCAATCTGCTCTCTCCTATGTCCTCCACCTCACCCCTCTGACTTTCTGGTAGGGCAGGATGGATCTCCTTACCATGGTGCCTGTGTATCTTAATTCCCACATTCCCAGTTGGATGTAGTTAATAATAATAATAATAATAATACACACACACACACACATTTTTAACATTTGATTATAGACCTTTAAATTCTAGATTCTTTCCCTTCCTCCCTCATCACCCACCCCCACTGGAAGGACAAGCAATTAAATACAGGCTGTACATGTAAAATTACACAGAACCTCTCCACAGTGGGCATATTGTGAGACAATGATTATATGTCCGTTCTTCCTATCCGCCCCCTGCTTTGTTCCATTCTCTGACTTGTCCCTGTCCCTTTACAGAAATGTGTACTTCCATCAACCCTCCCCCCCAACCCTGCCCTCTCCTCCATCATCCCTCCTCTCATTCCCATACCCCCTACTCTCCCATGTGGCAAGATACCCAGTTTAGAGTGTATGTGATTCCTTCTCTAAGCCAAGTTCAATGAGAGTAAGGTTGACCCTTTCCCTTTTGCCTTCCTGTTCTTCCTCACCATTATAACAATTATCCTTTGCCTCTTCTATGAGATGATTAACCCCATTCTGTCTCTCCCTGTCTCCTCTCATTCTAATCTTCTCCCACCTGAGAAGTTCACCTTTTAGAGTATTGTCCCTTCCTATTCAATTGATCTTGTGCCCTCTATATACTCATATATACACATACTCAGATATGTGTTTTTACGCATATATAAACCCTCCTATATAGACATATGTGGAAGTATATGTATATATACATTTGTATTCCCTTCACCTATCCTCATACTGAGAAAAGTTTTATAAGTTACAATTATCACTTTTCCATGTTGTCATATAAATAGTTCAACTTTGATAAGTTCCTTATGATTTCTTTTCCATGTTTACCTTCTCATGCTTCTTGTATTTGAGTGTCAAACTTTCTTTTCAGTTCTGGTTTTTTCAGCAAGAATGTTTGAAAGTCT
>CM053582.1:187163049-187197096 GCA_028627135.1 Pseudochirops cupreus | reverse complement strand
GAGCATTTTTTCATATGCTTACAAATATCTTTCATTTCTGCCTCTGAAAATTGCCTGTTCATATCGTTTGCCCATTTATCAATTGGGAAATGACTTGTATTCTTATAGATTTTACTTAATTCCATGTATATTTTAGAAATGAGGCCTTTATCAGAGACACTAGTTGTAAAAATTCTTTCTCAATTTCCCACTTCCCTCTTAATCTTGGTTACATTGCCTTTGTTTATACAGAAACTTTTCAATTTAATGTAATCAAGATTATCCATTTTGTATTTTGTACTGTTCTACAACTCTTCTTTGGTCATAAAGTCTTCCCTACTCCATAAATCTGACAGGTAAACTATTCCTTGCTTCTCCAGATTACTTATAGTATCAGCCTTCATACCTAGATTGTGCACCCATTTAGACTTTGACTTTGGTGTACGGTGTTAGATGATGGTCCATGTCCATTTTCTGGAGTATAGAAGTTTTTAGAGGATATAACAATTCAATTTATGGAAATAAAAGTTAACCAGTACCTGAATATATGCTGAGTCCTTTGAGATTCCCCCTTCCCCTCCCTTTCCCCCTCAGGCTTCCAGTTACATTTCACTGGAAACACTTTCAGCAATATTTCATGTGGCTTCCATTTCCCAATTCGGATACACTCTCTTAGCACATTATTCCCAGACAGTTTTTTAGCAAAGGGTTTTCTTGGATGAGGTTGACCTACCCTTCACATTCAAGAATGTAACATGACCTGACCTAGTAAAAATGTGCCAACATTTGGTCCCAAGGGATTGCTAGGACAACTGTTGGCCTGACACATGATTAATGCCCCCTGAATGATCTTGTATACTTTGACCAGACACACCTAGTAACAGGATGTAGAAACTTCCTTTTTTTCTCTCTCTCACTCTCTCCCCTTGGTCATAATCCCTACTTTGCTCAGATTTCCAAACACTTTATGACCATATGGAGAAGTTATCCTAAGTCCTTGTTAGAATGCATCTGATAATATTCTAGGGTCTATCAAGCAAAGCCAAGACACTTTAAGTGACCTCACAACTGCAATCCACCCTCTTCCTAAATCATGAAACTTCAACCTTTTGGGAAGCCATAAAAATTGGACAAAGCACAGAAAATGGACATCCTTCCACTCAATATATAACTTAAGTGTAACATTTGCTTTCAGAACACCCACAAATAGAATGGCTGTAGACAATGGTGAATTTTCTCCCCATTTCTTCATAGACCCCAAATTCCAATTATTCAAAAAGACACCTAAGGTGTCCATGAGGAAAGCTCTATTTTTTTTTCTTTCTCCCAGTTATTCTACCAGATGAATTCTTAATGGTGCTCACAATGGTAGAAAGCAGGTCCCAGGACCCAAATGGAATTACTTTAGAGACAAGGAAATAAACCATGTGTTCAAGCAAATGAGAATTTCAGAGTACGAATTTCATATAACCCTTTGACAGTTAGAAGCAAACTTCTTTTCCCTCATCACTGCCCCTTGCTTCGTAACTACCAATAGTGTCTATCTAGCTAATGATGTTTGAGCAGAACAAGGACAAAGGATTGGGGAATTGTCCCAGAGCACCATATTCAGAGGACAGTCCATTTGGAGGGCCCTGACTGTCTGAAGTCCTTCAGCAATGAGTACAACAGAACTTAAAATGGACTTTGCAAAAATAATAAAATTAGATAAATTAGACAATCCCTTCTGTTTCCCCATCTTTCTCCCCCAGTCCTTTCAATAGCCTTCCCAACCCAAAAGCCCATCCACTTCTCTCTGTACCAATTGAGGATGTGCTTACTGCCCCTTGTCCTGGACATGATGTGCACTCTAAAAGGTTAAATAATATTCAGCCAAACCACATTCTTTCAGCCCTGGCTATAAAGATGCTATTTTGTTCATTTAGGATTTTGGAGCCATTGTGCTCTCTCCTGTCCTGTATTAAGAAGGCTTTTTATTCCTCATAGCCAAGTGATGTTCCTAAATGCCTGCTCTGTGTGTGTGTGTGTGTGTGTATGTGTGTGTGTCAGAGAGAGAGAGAAAGAGAGAGAAAGAGAGAGAGAGAGAGAGAGAGAGAGAGAGAGAGAGAGAGAGAGAGAGAGAAAGAGAGAGAGAGAATTGGCATTTACTTATAATAAATCAGTACATTCCAAGAGGACTATTTAGGGTTTAAAGGGTGGAATACACAGTACAAATATGTCATTAATAGCATCATTGATCAGATACCTTTCTATCCAAAGGGGTCTAAACTAAAGCAGTCACTGGAGTCATCACCCTGTGTGGCCTGCCTGTGTTAAAGCTTTCAAAGCGATTATAAGGTTAGGCAAAATTGTTCTTCACCTCTTAATGCCAACAATCTGAAATCTTGCCATACAAAGTGAAAAGGATATTCTCAAGTATCCTGAAATGTAAACCTTAAGCTCAAAATGAGCTTTGAAAAAGACACTAAATCCCAAGCCCTGGAGAAAGAAATCCCTCGCAGCCTTAATCCTTACCCTTGACTGTTTGAAGAAAAAAATCTGCTGCCAAGCCGCCTAGCAGGTCAGGTTTTATAATAAGAGATAATGAATCCAGAGAACACAGGCCTTCCCAGAATGGACATAAGGGCTGGCTAGAATCACAGAAATTACATGCAAGGGGACATTGAAGCAATCATAACATTAGGTCTCTTCTATAAAAAGTCAAGAGGAAGAAGAGTTAGAATTTCTGTCCTTAATATATAGCCCTCTCTGAACTTTTTATTCTTGGAGTCAAATAATCCTGACTCATTAGAGCATGACCAGGAAAAAGAATAACATATATGTTCGAGTCTGGGCACCATATTTTAAAATAGACACCGAGAAATACCACACAACTAAAGGAGGATATCAGGGTGGTAAAGGATCATAATATGTATGGATATATTGAGAGTAGGACCTTAGAATCACCTAAGAGTTCAACCTTTATATTTTACAGGAAAATAAACTAAGGCTCAGGGTTGTTAATTGAGAAACCATGGCAATTACAAACAGCTAAAGGAATTTGGGATGTTTAGACATATGGAAAAAATAAATCAAGAGCTGCTCTGCACTCGCTATCTGGTCATTCCAATAATGTGGTCTTTTTGCAGGAGGACAATTTACATAAAGTAAAAATACATGTAACCTGAGTTCAGACTACTTATGCCTATTATCTTCATTATTTATGCCTACCTGACTTTGGGTGCATGTCTTTAACTTCTCTGGGTTTAAGTTTCCTAATTTATAAAAAGGAGGCAATTTGACTAGATAATATGCAAGGTTCCTTAAATCCAGAACTCTTAAATCCCTTGTATACTTGATCTTCCATCACTATCTTCACCTTGCTATTATTGAGTAACTGCAGCATATAACTCCTCTGCTCCTCTTCTTGAATAACTGTATGCATAACCTGAATGCTCCAAATGGAAACTGCAAAACTGCTGATTTTGTTAACTACTGACTGATGGCATTTAACCTCATTTGGGACTTAATTTCTACATTTAATCTCATATTCAATCTTCTGCATTCATGACTATGGATTTTATAATTCTTTCATTCACTTCTTAAATTCTCGAAATCTTCTCCTCTCTCTCACCTCTGACATTACTAAGAAGATTGAGATATTATTATATTATATTGAGATATGAATGCCCTGTTTCAATTTTCTTGGTCTTTCTATTTCCTCATCTATTTTTTTCTCATCTTCCTCTCTAGTTTCAGAGGACTAATAACAACGTATATTTCTACTGCATTTTAAGTGTAAAGTAAGTACAAAATAGAACCTTCCTGATAACCCTGTAAGAGATAGAAAGATAAGATTAGATAGATAGATAGATACATAGATAGATACATAGACGGATAGATAGAACAAATATTACCTTCATTTTAAGGCTAGAGAGACTGAAGCCTCAGAAAATTACATGACATGTAAGCATGGCATTCAACCTTCTGGGGTCTCAATTTCCCTACCACACAGCTAATAAGTGTTGGAATAAGAATTTTATTCATGTTTACCAACACTGAATAGGAAGGGCAGGGGCAGAGAAAAGATGGTATTTAAAGGCAACAACCAAGGGGCAATTATGTGGCACAGTGAACAGAGCACCAACCTTGAAGTCAGGAGGATCTGAATTCAAATCCAGCCTCATACATTTAATACTTATTAGCCATGTAACCTTGGACAAGTCATTTAACCCTAATTGCCCTGCCTTTCCCCTTCCAAAAGAAAAAAAAAGGCAACAACCCAGTTGAACTCTCTCTGTATTCCCCTCTAAACAACTTTAAAATAATACTTCAAATAAAATTTGGCATGACAGATCCAAGAAAAGATAAGGATAAGATATTTTTTCTGGCCTAAGATAATTGTAGGACAATAGGAGAGACCTGTGACACCTAGGTGGAGGTCTATCCAGAGTACACACACTTGGAGGCACCAACAGTAACCACAGTAGCAGCAGCAGCAACTTCAGGAGCTCTCAGCTTAGAGATGGTAAAGGGGTCAGACAACTCGTCAGAAAGAGATTGTGAGGGACCCAATGCTGGCACTGAATACGACTGGTGCTCAATGCCAATTCTATTGACCATAAGCAGTTCTGGCTCACAGTTCCAGGACAGAGAGGAGTATTTGTGATTGGACACAAGAGATCAGAAATCCTGGTGACAATTCCAAGGCAGAGAGGAGTATTAGGGTTTGCAGCAGCAGGGGAACAGGGAACCTGGTCACAATTCCAGGACTGAGGGGAACTTGTGGCTGCAAGGGAGAAGAGGTACTTCCAAGGTAAAGACCAGAGCACAGATTAGAAGAGAAGTGACTACACCTCTACCCATATCACATCACTTTGGGTACGTTGAGAACTTGTAGACCCTCAGAACTAGGTCTAAAAAGAGTAGCACAAAAAAGTCTGATGCTTGGGACAGTGCCTCCCCAGGCCTAGAGGAGCAGAGGCCAACTTTAACTTAAAATTCTAAGTCAAGAAAAAGGACAGAAAAAAGAAGCAAATAACAAACAATAATTGTAACTTATGAAACTTTTCTCAGTATGAGGAAAGGGGAAGGGAATACAAATGTATATATATGTATACATACACATATGTCTATATATGAGGGTTTATATATGCATATGAACACATATCTGAGTATATGCATATATGAGTACATAGAGGGCACAGGATCAATTGAATAGGAAGGGACAATACTCTAAAATGTGAAATTCTGAGGTGGGAGAGGATTAGAATGAGAGGAGACAGGGAGAGACAGAATGGGGTTAATCATCTCATATAGAAGAGGCAAGGGATAATTGTTACAATGGAGGGGAAGAACAGGAAGGCAAAAGGGAATGGGTTAACCTTACTCTCATTGAATTTGACTTAGGGAAGAAATGACATAAACTCTAAACTGGGTATTTTGCCACACAGGAGAGTAGGGGGGATGGAGATGAGAGGTCAGATGATGGAGGGGAGGGGAGGCTGGTGGGGAAAGGGTTGCTGGAAGTACACACATCTGTAAAGGGACAGGGACAGGGTAGAGAACAGAAAAAGGGGGGCAGGATAGGAAGGAGGGACATATAATCAGTCTCTCACAATGTGCCCACTATGGAGATGTTCTGCGTAATTACACATGTATAGCCTGTATTTAATTGCTTGTCCTTCCAGTGGGGGGGGGGGGTGATGAGGGAGGAAGGGAAATAAGCTAGAATTTTAAGTTCTATAATCAAATGTTAAAAATATATATATATATAATTATTAACTACATGCAACTGGGAATTAAGATACACAGGCACTGTGGTAGGGAGACCCATCCTCCCCTACCAGAAAGTCAGAGGGGTGAGGGGGAGGACATAAGAGAGAGCAGATTGGGGGAGGGGGCATACAGGCGGATGGCTGTTTTGAGGTGTGGGGTAGGAGAAAGACAGGGAGAAAATTTGTAACTCAAAATATCATGGAAATGAATGATGTAAACAAGAAAATAAATAAATTAATTTATTTAATAAAAAAATATTATGGCGGCAGGGAAGACCAACACAAACTCAGAAGATAATAATGCAAAAAGAGCTATGGCCAAAGCCTCAAAAGAAAATACTAATTGGACCACAATGCAACAAGAATCTCTAAATGAATTTAAGAAAGAGATGAGTGGCAGAGGAAAAAATGGGAAAAGAAATAAGAGTGACACAAAAAATTATGAAAAGAAAATTAATAGCTTTGATCCAACAATACCACTACTAGGTCTGTATTCCAAAGAGATCAAAGAAAAAAGGAAAAGAACCTATATGTAAAGAATATTTATAGCAGCTCTTTTCCAAAGGATTGGAAGTTCAAAGAATGCTCATCAATTAAAGACTGGCTAAAGAAGTTGTGACATATGACTATTATAAAGTACCATTGTGGTTTAAGAAACCATGAGAGGGGAGTTCCAGAAACACATGTCAAGCCTATATGAACCTATACAAAGTGAGGTAAGAAGAATTGGGTGGTCATTGTACAAAATAATATCAACATTATAGTGATGATCAACTATGAAAGACTTGGCTACTTTGATTAATACAGTGATCCAAGATAATTCCAAAGTACTGATAGAAAAAAAAAAAGATGCTATCTACCTCCAGAGAGAAAAATGATGAACTTTAAGGGCAACTTGAAGTAAAATTTTCTCTCTTTTTCTGCATCTTTTTGCAATTTAGCTGATATGGAAATGTTCTGCATGATTTCATATGTTGTAATGTTAATGGAAATTTGAAGATATTCCCTGACCCTTAATATGCCTAAGGAAATTTGAAAAGTTTCCCTGATTTGAAGATCTTCCCTTCACCCCTAATAGGGTGAATATAATTACATGGAGCCTGTGGTAGGAGGAGCTACCTGAAGGGTGGAGCAGAATCCACAGGAAGCTGGGAGTCAGAGCAATTACAGGTAGAGGGAGGAGAGGATTCACCTAGGCAGACAGCTAGACTTATGAGTATTGGATTGTGGGAAAGCTGGCGGATGGTGTGGTTCTCCGCTATTGTCGTGTATTAATTTCTATGTTGCTATGATGGATTCAGTTTCCTGGTGTTGGGATTGGTTTTCTGGTGTCTGAATAAATGTTTTGTTTCTGCCTTCTATATGGAGAGTCTTTCATATTTTGTGACTGAGCATTATGCTGGCATATTTACAGTCAATGGAGAGAATGGAATTGTGCAGTATGTGACCTCTATTTTTTTCTTTCTGCTGTCAATAACTGCCTGCACTCTAAACTCAAGAATATATAAAAGCCTATTTCTTAGCCACACTGTGTGTGTGTGTATGTGTGTGTGTGTGTGTGTGTGTGTGTGTGTGTGTGTGTCAGAAAAACATTATTATGAAGGCTTTACAGGATAGATGATCCTCAAATCTTTGTAAACTTAAGAGCTAGTTGAGTCTTCAAATCCTTTCAACTCAGTTTACACTAGCCATGGGTACTGTTTCCTAATTGCTTCTTACATGTAAGTCATGTTTATCAAAAATGTTACAAATTCCTTCAATATAACATGTTTTATGTTTCTGTTAAATCTTTATTTTCAGCAAAATCAATTTCTAGACAAAGAAAGGCAGAATTAAGAAGGAAAGTGAAAGGCTACAACTGCCCAAACTCCCCAAAAACCTCTCCTGCAAATGACCAGAGAAAACATCAAACAACATTCTGAGTGGAAAAGCTTTAAGAAAAACTCACAGTGAATCATTTTTCCTACCTAGGGTAGCTTGGGAAGACAAAAAAGAGAGAGTTTTGGTATTTTTTTTTGGACAATGGGAGTGGGGATAGATGGAAACATGGAGTGGTAGATGGAGATTATTAAGGATGCTACATCAGATGTGGGATGTGGGGCAGCAGCAGAACCCAGAGTTGATAGGTGGACTCAATACCTAGACAGAAAGAGAATGTAGGAGGTCCTTGTACTACCACTGGAAGCAAGATTTTTGCTAATCAATTGCTTTGTTATCACACAATTCCAAATCATATTTCCAAAGTGGTGTGGAGTAGTTACAGTCATGACAAAGTAGAGGCTCTACCATCACAAGAAACAGAGCACAGACAAGGAAAGCAGTTACCAGACCTCTCCACGGATAGCATCACACACCACAGTGGAAACAGTAAAACCTTACAGTTTCTAGACAGAAACTGTGAAAACAGGAAATAAAAGACTGATGCTCAGGAAAGTCGTTTCCCCTCCTCAAACCCTACTGCCAGAGGTAAACAAGGCCAAATTCTAACATAAATTCCAAAGTCAAGAAACAGACTGGAAAAATAAACACATTTTAAAAGGAGAAGAAAAATATTCTGACTATAAAATGCTACCATTTAGAGGTGGAAGCACAAGACACAAAATCAGAAAAAGACAAGACCTTAAAAACATCTAGCAGCTCAGTCTCAAAGTTTAAATAAATGCATATTGGAAAAAAGGTCAACAAGAAATCCTAGAAGAAATAGAGAAAAATATTTTTTAAAGAGCAGAAAAATAGATTTTAAAAATCAAATAATGATGATATAGGGAAAATTGGGAAAAGAAATGAGAACTATGCAAGAAAATTATGAAAGGGAATTAACAGCTTCATAAAAGGAGGCCCTTAAAATATATTGAGGGGGTAGAGCCAAGATGGCAGAGTTAAAGCAGGAACTCACCTGAACTCCTCTGTGAATTCTGTCAGTAATCTCAAAGAAGAGAATCTGAATGGATTTTAGAGAGATAGAATCCATTGGGAGACAAAACATGACAGATTCTCAGTCCAAGAAAGTGTGCATATAGAGCTAGACAGGGGAAGAACAGAGTTTGAGGGCTGCACCAGCACAGATCTGAAACAAGACCACAGTGTAGCCAGAGCAAGCCCCTGCAAGCAGATTCACCCAACGCAGAGGCAACTCTCAGACCTCACACTGCAGGATATATGCCTGAGCTGGGTAAGAGACAAGCACAGGGTCCATCCAGAGTGGACCACATCCTGGAAGTTTAAAAATCACTTACCTGAACTTCTGGGAGCAAAGATGGTGGAGTAAACCCCAGCTGCTCTAATCCCCCTTTCAGAGCCTGAAAACCCAGGGATTATTGCCACAGTGTAAAATACTGAAATAGTAGAACCAGCAACAGTCTTGGGAGTCCTAGAGGAAGGGTGTGACCAAGGCTGTGCCAAGTCTGAAGTGAAATGCCAAGGCATCCCAACAAGCTCCATCTCAACTGACCAGTGAGAGATCCTGAAACCTGGGGGCCTAGAGCCAGCAAGCACTAACACCAGAAGCCCAGATGTGCCTTAGCACAATCAGGGAAATCAACAGACACCAGCTTGGCTCCAGCCACCAATTGCTGACCCTGCCTGAACTCTAAGCCAGGTGCACAGAGCTGGAAACCTGAAGGGGCCATAGCATCCATCCCCTAAACCTTACTCTGTGAGCCTCAAGGTAATCCAGGGGAAACATTGAAAGTTCTGGCCTTGACCTCAGTCTAGATACTCAGCGGCCACAGCACACAAGGTCAGCAACCAGGCCTCTAGATACCAGACACAAGAAGTGTGGGTCAGAACCCTCTGTATCTCAGAAGCAGAAATCCACTTCAAAAGTCAGGAAATAGGCAATCACAATGGAATAGAAGCAAGTTGGAAAAACAAACAAACAAGCAAAAAAAGACAGCTGAATCCTATTATACCAAGCAAAAACAACCAAATTCAGAGGACAGCTGAAACCACAGAAGGGAATATGAATTGAACTCAAGCCCAAAAAACATTCTTGGAAGAGCTCAAGAAGGATTTTAAAAGTCAAATTAGAGGTAGAAGACAAATTGACCAATTTTTTAAAATTACAATTGCCAAAATGGAACAAAATCTCACTGAATAAAACAAATCTTTAAAAATTAAAATTTATGAATTGGGAAAGAAGGTTCAAAATCTAATTGGAGAAAATGAATGCCTAAAAATGAAATCTGAACATACTGAAAAGGAGCTTCAAAATTTAACTGAGGAAAACAATTCACTAAGAATTAGCTAAAAACCAAAGCCAATCAATGACTCTATGAGGCATGAAGAATCAGTCAAACAAAACCTAAAGACTGAAAAATTAGAAGAAAATGTAAAATATCTCAGTAGAAAGACAAGCAACTTGAAGAACAGATCCAGGAGAGATAATCTAAGAATTATTAGCCTACCAGAAAGCCATGATGGGAAAAAAAAACCTAAACAACATCTTCCAAGAAATTATCAGAGGAAACTGCCCTGAGGTCCCAGAACCAGAGGGTGAAATACTTATTGAAAGAATACACCAAACACTTCCTGAAAGCGTTCCCAACTTGAAAACTCCAAGAAATATTGTAGCCTAATTCCAGAATTATCAGGTCCAGGAGAAAAGACTGCAAGCAGCTAAAAAGAAACAATTCAAATATTGTGGAACCACAGTTAGGATCACACAGGATTTGGCAGCTTCTGCATTAAAAGATGGGAGAGATTGGAATATGATATTTCATAAGGCAAAAGAGCATGGACTGCAACCAAGGATCAACAATCCAGCAAAACTGAGCATAATCTTTTGGGCAAGGAGATGGTCATTCAATGAAATAAAGGGCTTCCAGACCATCCTGATCAAAAAACCAGAGCTCAATGGAAAATTTGATCTTCAAATACAAGACTCAAGAGAGACATAAGAAGGTAAACAAGGAAAACACACATACACACACATTCACATAACTTGTGATTGAATAAGAGAAAACTGTTTACATCCCTATATGGGAAGCTGATACCTGTCAATATTGAGAATTGTATAATTATCACAACATTTAAAAGGGAGAGAGAGAGAGAGAGAGGTAGGGAGGAAGGAAGGAAGGGAGAGTGGGGGCATAAATTAACTAATCTGATGATAAAAAAAATGTATTAAGGGGTACAAATGGATTGTAATGGAAAAAAAGAAAGGAGAAGGCAGAAAAGGTAAATTATGAAACACACAGAGGCATAAAAACACACTAGAGTAGAGGGAAAGAAGAGAGGGAGACTAACATTATATGAACTTTGATCTCATTAGGTTTGGTTCAAGGAGGGAATAACATAATCAGTTAATACAGGAGTCTAAGATGAAGAGACACAAAAATCCATTAGAGTAGAGGGAAAGAAGGGAGGGAGAAGAGAATTGTATGAGATTTATTCTCATCAGATTGGGTTTGATGAGGGAATAATGGATTTTGCTAAGTATAAAAATATATTGTGCCCTACAGGCAGTAGGAGGGGAAAGGAGGGAAAAGGTGGGGGTGGTGAGAAGGCACAGTAGAAACAGTAAGGGGGAAAGGTAGGTAAAAGGAGGGGGTGGATAGGAAGGGAATACTGAGGGACATGGAGGTCAAAAAGAAAACTTGAGGGGAAGGGGGAAATAAAAGCATTGACAGAGGAGGAAACAGAATAAAGAGAAAGCCAAAGATAGTAATCATTACTGTGTATATGAATGTGATGAATGCTATCATAAAACAGAGGAGGATCACAGAATGGATTAAAAACTACAGTCCTATGTTATGCTGTCTACAAGAAACACTTTGGAAACCCAGGATAAAGGTAAAAGGATGAAGTAGAATACATTATGCTTTAGCTAAAGTAAAAAAAAAATGGGTGACAATCCTTATCTCAGATACAGCAAAAGCAAAAATAGATCTAATTAAAAGAGATGAGGAAGGAAACTATATCTTGCTAAAAGGCACCATGGAAAATAAAGCAATAAAGCAATATCATTACTAAACATATATGCACCAAGCAGTATAGCAGCCAAATTCCTGGAAGAGAAGTAAAGGGAGTTAGAGGAAAAAATAGATAGCAAAACTATACTAGTGGGGGACCTCAATCTCCCTCTCTCTGAACTTGATAAATCTAACCACAAAATAAACAAGAAAGAAATTAAGGAGGTGAAAAGAATTCATAGATATGATAGACCTCTGGAGAAAATTGAATGGGGATAAAAAAGAATATACTTTCCTCTCAGTGGTACGTGGCACATACACAAAAATTGACCATGTATTAGGGCATAAAAAACCCTCACAATTCAGTGCAGAAAGGCAGAAATACTGGATGCATTCTTCTCAGATCATGATGCAATAAAAAATATTTGTAATAAAGGGCCATGGAAGGACAGACTGAAAACTAATTGGAAACTAAATAATTCAATCCTCAAGAATGAGTAGGTCAAACAAGAAATTATAAAAAAACAATCAGTAACTTCATTTAAGAGAATGACAATAATGAGATAATATACCAAAACTTGTGGGATGCAGCAAAAGCAGTTTTTAGGGAAAGTTTTTTATCTTTGAAAGCATACATGAATAAAATAGAGAAAATGGAGGTCAATGAATTGGGCATGCAACTGAAAAAAGCTAGAAAAAGAACAAATTAGAATTCTCCAATTAAATACTAAATTAGAAATACTGAAAACCAAAGGAGAGATTAATAAAATTGAAATTAAGAAAATTATTAAATTAATAAATAAAACTAAGAGCTGGTTTTATGGAAAAACCAACAAAATTGATAGACCTTTAGTCAATATGATAAAAAAAAAAAAAGAAAGAAACCAAATTAAGAGTATCAAAAATGAAAAGGGTGAATCTACCTCTAAAGAAGAGGAAATGAAAACAATAATTAGTAAATATTTTGCCCAGTTGTTTACACATAAATTTGACAATCTTAGTGAAATGGTGAAAATTTACAAAAATATAAGTTGCCCAGATTAATTGAAGAGGAAGTCAATCACTTAAATAACCACATCTCAGGAAAAGAAATTAAACAAGCCATCAATGAACTCCCTAGGAAAAAATCTGCAGGGCCAGATGGATTCACTAGTGAATTCTGCCAAACACTGAAAGAACAATTGATTCCAATACTTTACAAACAATTTGGTAATATTGGAGAAGGAGGAGTCCTACCAAATTCTTTTTATGACACAAATATTGTACTGATACCTAAATTGGGAAGAGACAAAATGGAGAAAGAAAATTATAAACCAATTTCCCTCATGAATATAGATAAAAAAATTTTAAATAAAACATTAGCAAAAAGACTACAGTAACTTATCACAAGAATAATACACTTTGATCAGGTAGTATTTATTCCAGGAATGTAAGGACGGTCAATATGAGGAAAACCATCAGTATAATCAATCATATCAACAACAAAACTAGTAGAAAACATATGATTATCTCAATAGATGCAGAAAAGGTTTTTGAGAAAATATAACACCTATACTAGAAAGTATAGGAATAAATGAAGTTTTCATTAAAATGATGAATACCATCCATCTAAAATCATGAGCAAGTATTATATGTAATGGGGATAAGCTAGAAGCATTTCCAATAAGATAAGGGGTGAAACAAAGATGTCCACTATCACCCCCTCTTATTCAATCTGGTACTAGAAATGTTAGCAATAGCAATTAGAGAAGAAAAAGAAATCAAAGGAATCAAATTAGGCAAAGAAGAGACTAAGCTATCACTCTTTGCAGATGATATGATGATATACTTGGAGAATCCTAGAGAATCAAGTAAAAAACTTCTTGAAACAATAAATAAATTTAGCGAAGTTGCAGGATACAAAATAAACCCACATAAATCCTCAGCATTCCTATATATTTCTAATGAAATCCAACATCAAGAAATATAAACAGAAATTCCCTTTAAAGTTACTGTAGACATTATAAAATATTTGGGAATCTACCTGCCAAAACAAATACAGGACCTATATGAACACAATTACAAAACACTTTTCATGCAAATAAAGTCAGATCTAACTGATTGTAAAAACATCAGTTGCCCCTGGTTAGGTCAAGCTAATATAATAAAAATGACAATTTTACCTAAATTACTTATATATTTAGTGCCCTACCAATCAATCTACCAAAAAATTATTTTATAGAGCTAGAAAAAAATGATAACAACATTCATTTGGAAGAACAAATATCCAGAATATCAAGGTAATTAGAAAAAAGAAACACTAAGGAAGGTGGCCTAGCCATACCAGATTTTAATCAGTATTATAAAGCAGCAGTCATCAAAACCCCATGGTACTAGGTGAGGAATACAGTAGAGGATCAGTGGAACAGATTAGTTACATGAGACATAGCAGTCAATGACTATAGTAATCTACTGTTTGATAAACTCAAAGACCCCAGTTTTGGGGATAAGAACTCGCTGTTTGAGGAAAACTGCTAGGAAACCTGGAAAACAGCATGACAGAAACTGAGCATTGACCAATATCTTACACTGTATACCAAAATAAAGTCCAAATGAGTATACAATCTATGTATAAAGGCTAATTCTGTAAGCAATCTGGGAGAGAAAGAAATAGTTTAACACTCAGATTTATGGAGAAGGGAAGATTCTATCAACAAACAAGAGTTAGAGAGCATTACAAAATGCTAAATGGATAATTTTGATTACGTTAAATTGAGAAGTTTTTGTGTGAATAAAGCTAATGTGACCATGATTAGGAGTAAAATGGAAAATTGGGAAAGCATTTTTACAACCAGTGTCTCTGATAAGGGCCTCATTTCTAAAATAGACAGAGAAATGAGTCAAATCTATAAGAATACAAGTCATTCCCCAATTGATAAATGGTCAAGGTATATGAACAGGCAGTTTTCAGAGGAAGAAATTAAAGATATCTATAAGCACATGAAAAAATGCTCTAAATCACTACTGATTAGAGAAGTACAAATCAAAACAACTCTGAGGTGCCACATCTCACCAGCCAGGTTGGCTAAGATGACAAAACAGGAAAATGATAAATGCTGGAGAGGATGTGGAAAAATTGGAACACTAATGCATTGTAGGTGGAGTTGTGAACTGAATCAACCATTCTGGAGAGCAATCTGGAAGTATGACCAAAAGGCTATAAATAAGTGCATACCCTTTGATCTAGCAAAACCACTTTGAGGGCTGTCTCCCCAAGAGATCTTACAAGTGGAAAAGGACTTGTATGTACAAAAATATTTCTGTCATCTCTTTTTGTAGTGTAAAAAAATTCAAAATCAAAGGGATGCCCATCAATTGGGGAAATGGCTAACCAAGTTGTAGTATATGAATGTAATACAATACTATCATGCTATAAGAAATGAGAAGCAGATGGACTTCATAATAACTTGGAGAGATTTATATAAACTGATGCTGAATGATGAGAGCAGAACCAGGAGTACTCTGTACACAATTACAGATACAATGTACGTGTGATGACTAACTTTGATTGATCTGGCTCCTTTCAGCAATAAAAGGTTAGAAGACAACTCCAAAAGACTAAAGATGGAAAGGGAGAGAGAAAGAACTTCCCAGAGAAAGAACTACAGTCTGAATGCATATTGAAGCAAACTACTTGCTCTCTCTCATATATGTTTTGTTTTGTCCCTTCTTTCTCATTATTTACTCTACTGGTTATAATCCTTCTTTACAACTTGACTAATTTTAATGTGAAGGTATTGGTAGAACCTATATTTGATTGCATGCTGCCATGGGGGGTGAGGGAGAAGGGGGAGAAAATTAGACACTCCAGAGATTGTGAAACTAAATGTTGTAAACTAAAAGTAAATAAATAAATTATATATGTGTGTATGTGTGTGTGTGTATAGTGAAAAAAATGCTTAAAAATAAGAAATGGCTAAAGAGTAAAAGAGGTACAAAACCTCAATGAAAGAAATAACACCTTAAAAATTAGAACTGGTCAAGTGAAAACTAAAGATTCTATCAGGCATCAAGAAATAACAACAACAAAATGTAAAAAAAATTGAAAATGTGTTATAAGATATATCATAGGAAAAATAAGTGACATAGAAAATATATCAAGAAGAATTAATCTAAGACTTATTGTACTACCTAAAGTCATGATCAAAAAAAGATCCTAGACGTCCTATTTCAAGAGATTATCAAGGAAAACTGCCCAGAAACCAGAGAACCAGAGAGCAAGGTAGATATGTAAATAATTTGATGATCATCAGGTGAAAAAGATCCCAGAATAAAAACTCCCAAGAAGATTACAGTCAAATTCTGGAGCGCCAAGATCAAGGAGTAAATTCTACAAGCAGCCAGATATAAATTCACAGACTATGGAGCCATAGTCAGGATCACATAAGATTTCACATCTACTGTTATAAAAGAGCAGAGTGCTTGGAATATGATAATTCAGAAAGCAAAGGATTATAGGATTATAACCAAGAATAATCTACTCAGCAAAACTTAGAATACAAGGGGGAAATTAACTTTTAATGATAGAAAGGATTTTCAAGAACTTTTGAATAAAAGATTAGAGTTGAATAGAAAATTTGACATTCAATCACCAAATTCAAGAGAAGTATTAAAAGTTAAACATGAGTGAGAAAGCCTAAGGGACTTAATAAGATTAAACAGTTTAAATTCCATATGAAAAGTTACCTATAACCCCTAAGAAGTTTACCATCATTAAGGTGTTTAAAAGGAATATATTCAGACAGAGGGCATGGGTATGATTCTATTATGTTGCAATTATTTCAAAAAAGAATAGAAGAATGAGAAAGAGGAATGCTAAAAGATACAATTGATAATGAAGTAATAGCAATACTGAAGTTCTATGTACTAAATGGCAGAGCATCCAAATTCTTAAAGAAAAAGTGAAAGGGGTCACAGCAGGTAATAGTAAAATGATACTAATGGGGAACCTCAATTTGCTACTCTCAGAACTAGATAAATCTAACCACAAAATTAATGAAAGAAGGAAATAAATAAGATTTTAGAAAAGTTAGATATATTAGACCTCTAGAAAAAAGGAATGATAATAGAAATGGACACATATTTATCTAAGCTGTACATGGCACCTTCACAAAAACTGATGATATTTTGGGCACAATAAATTCACAAACAAAAGCAGAAAAGTAGAAATATCAAATGACCTTTTTCAGATAATATTGTGATAAAAATGACATTCAAAAACAGGGACAGCATAGATTAAAAATTAATGGAAAAATAAATAATCTAATCTCAATGAATGAGCAAATCAAAGAACACATAGTAGAAGCAAATTATTTTATTAAAGATAACATATCTCAAACAAAAGATAGAAATAATCACAAGAAGTAAAATGAATAATTTTGATCAAATTAAATTAAAAAGATTTTTCACAAACAAAATCAATTCCACAAAAATTAGAAGGAAAGCAGAAAACTGGAAGGAATGAGGGATTACAATAAGATTCTCTATTAGAAGTATCACTTCTCAAATATACAGGTAACTGAACCAAATTTATAAAACCAAGAGTCATTCTCTAATTGATAAATGATCAAAAGTTTTCCAAAAAAATAATCAAAACTATCATTAGTCATTTTAGAAATTTCTCTAAAGCACCATTGATTGTAGAAATGCAAAATAAAACAAGTCTGAAGTACTATCTCAGAATGATCAATATGATGGAAGAAGAAAATGACACATGCCAGAAAAGTAAGTAAACAAATGTATTGCTGGTAGAGCTGTGAACCTGTCCAACCATTTTGGAGAACAATTTGAAACTATTTTGAATTTTGAATATTTTGAACAATTTGAAACTATATTTGAAACTAAACTGAAACCCAAAGTGCTATAAAACTGTGTATACCCTATTACCCAGCATATCACTACTACATCTGAACCCCAAAGAGATTTAAGAAAAAGGAAGAGAACTCAAATATACAAACATATTTATAGCAGCCCTTTTTGTGAAGGCAAAGAATTGGAAACTGAGGGCATACCCATCAAGTCAGGAATGACTGAACAAGTTGTGATATATGACTGTGATGGAATACTATTGTGCTAAAAGAAATTATAAAGTAATTTCAGGAAAAACCTGGAAAGACTTACATCAGCTGATATAAAGTGAAGGGAGCAGAACTAGGAGAACATTGTACATAGTAACAGCAATATTTTGATGACAATCAACTGTGAAATACTTAGCTTCTCTCATCAATACAATGACCTACAACAATTCCAAAGGACTTGTGATAAAATGTCATATTATCTTCAGAGGGAGACATAATGAACTCTGAGTGAATATGGAATCATATTTTCTTTCACTTTATTTTTCTTATTTTTTTAATCTTTTGTAGCATGGCTTATGTGGAAATATGCTTGGCATTAATTCACATATATGATGGGTATCATATTTCTTCACTTCTCTGTGGTAGGATATGGTTAGAAGGGAAGGAAAAAATTTGGAACTAATATTTGAAAAATAAAAATTTAAAAAAATAAACAAACTAAAAGTTTATGTGTCTACATGAACAAAGTGACAAGAAGAATATAGTCAATTATCTAAATAATTTAGAATGTAAACTCCTTATGATAAGGGATTGTTTTATTTTTAATATGTGTCCCTAATTCCTGACATGGTCTCTGGAACAGAGTAAATACTTACTAAGTGCTTGCTGGTTGATAATTGAGTGAAAAGAAGCCTGAAAATTAATTTTTTAGGAAGAAGGTATATTGAACTCTGTTCATCTACCTTCCTTTGGGTCTTCCATTTCCCAAATTTTCCAAGTCCCAAAACTAGATGTTTACTGATCCAGCTGAAGGGCATAGACTAAACTCCTTTGGTAAGGAGCTGATTGCTATTTGCTTCCAGAAATAAATGTGGCTTAACTGAGCTTTATTTATTGATTGGTTGGAATGGGTCCAGATTGCTAATGAAATTGACTGTAAGAAACAGAGCTTTGTGGTATTCAGAAAAGAAATGAAGGGAGTGGGGAAAAGACCTGTCTAATAATTTTTATGCTGAAAGAAACTTTCAAATTCCAGTTCCAACTGAAGATGTCCTTTTCATTTTTTTTTTATACTTAAAAACATCTGGTAGGGACAAGAATATATCTAGCAACAATTGATACAGAGCAAATACATTAAGCAAACTCTTCTACAACTCCAAGCAGTAAGGATCTTCAGAGATAAGAGAGATGAGGAGTTAACTGACATATATGAAATTGATAAAGGTTTTCAACTTCCAATTTTCATACGGAATAATTTTTTATTTAATGCAGGATTTTCACCAAGGAACTTCACTATCAATCATTATATGCCGTAGGGCAACTGTAACATTGGAGGCAAGAGGACTTTGGAAACGACAGGATCCTGCTTAGAAACTGCTCCATAAAAGTTGGAAAGATGAGAGGGCACCTGTTCAGGTCAAGAGATTTGGATCAGTCTAAGAACAAGGCCCTGCCCAAAGTCAAGTAATATTACTGAGCTTTTTCATCTTGATTATTCCTGAATGGACAGCAGACAGAGCTAGGAATATCACTCACACAGATGGCCAAGCTGCAGCCCAAGCTTAAAAAAAAATAAAATATAGAAAGCTTCTTCTCCAGTCTGGAAAGCAAAATATTTCTCTTAAAGCAAAGAAGGGATTATCTACCCTGTACTTCATTTTACAACTCTCTAATGTACTTATCATGTAATATTGCATATTACATTTATATCTCTCTGCCTGTCTTTGTCTGTGCCTCTCCAAGTAGGACCAAGTATAATTATAAATCATCAACCATTTATCATAGAGCACATTTTAATGGATGAATCTCTACTAACCACATAGCACCCAAGCACATACAATAAAGGAACTTAGTGGGGAAAGTTAAATTTACAAATCTGAAACAATTAAGAGAATAAGACATCATATATTTATCTGATAGTGTTCATTGATTGCAGAGAAGGACAAAATCCAGGGAAATGTCATAGACATTTGTCTTTGTCCTTGAATGGTAGTAAGGCAGAGGAACTACATGCAAATGGGATCCATTCTCTTCTTGATTTGTTAAATGACTAGAGAAAAATAGGATGGTATTCTGTCCTTTATAAAGGGAATGAGTAATAGATATATAACATCTTTGGTAAAGGAAAATTACCAATGAGGGAAATCCCTTTCCCAGTAAAGGTTTTTGTTTCAGAGACTTGCTTGGGTCACAGAGAGTTTGAGAGACTTATCCAGGGTCCAATAGTCAGTACTTCAGAGATAGCTCTTGAATTTGATCTTTGTTTCTGAGGCTAACTTTACTCATTATATCATACTGCTACTGTGTCCTTTGAATATGAAGAATTACAGTACTACTTTCAGTAAAAGATAAGCTATAACTTGTTTGGGTTTTTTTTTTTAATCACAGGACTGGGGTTTCCTTTAGTCATTCTACTCCTGTTCCACTCTGGCTTTCCAAAGATCCTGTTTTTAGAAATAACCTATAAAATATAAAAGATATACTTTAGGGTCTAGGAGAAAGATTTCACTCCAAGCAAAGTTGCATACAATGATGGAACCCAAGACCTTGGTTTCATTAGTGCCAGACTCATTAGCACCAACACATCTAAGTGGCCTCGAGGGACAGTTGCTATAAAGATTCATTAGGTAATATATGTAAAGGCTCCACAAGGGAGAGCCTGCCCATGAGGAATTATAATAATAAATCTGATAAATGATCTAAGGCTTAACACCTTTAGTGCACATGTTGATAACCCCCACATGCAAACACTGCACCATCAAAATGAGCAAGAAGAAAGTAGCCTGGTGTTTGCTTGCCAATAAATTCTCTCTTCAACATGAAACAAATAGCCTGGTATTGATACCATATTTTGCCATTTGATTTAATCCTCCTCCTTCACAAAGCGAATATTTTGACTGTTAAAAGCAGAGAAAGCAAACGAACAGCAGATGTTGCCAAATATACAGGGCTCTCAGACAGCATCTCAGAACTAAGGGAAATAGCTCATTATCAAAGCTGAACTCAGGGATGTCCAGCTTGCTGCTGTATTCCCATAGATGAAGAAAAATGAAGAGGGTAAAATGATCCAAAAGATATGTCATTAACATTATTAACCTACACAATTCACCAGTCAGAAAGGATGAGCAAAGACATTGCAGTCTAGCTTAGTAGTCACTGGCAGGGGAATAGGTTCCTTCAATTTTGTTGAAGTAAAATTGTCTAGCCATGACTGTCACCTCCTCAGCCAAGGCAGGAAGCAGTCCCCACTTTTGAAACAATGATAAGCACTTGATTCCATTAACAACAGATATACTGCTGGGTAAAAATGTAGTCCACTATTATCTCTGGGCACAAACAAATTGTCTTGGGAAGTTGCAAGAAAAAAAAAAGGAAAATAACTTCTCTGCTGTTATTTAATGCTGTGGTCAAAGAAATCCATGGCATGGTTATGGCAGGCAGTGTGGAATGTTCATCCAAGTGCTTCTTGTTGTCCTTATTCACCATGGCTGCATCATACCCTGCAATGGTAATGAGAATTAGAAGATCTCCCCTGCCCCTTAACAGGCCAAATGTAGCCCACAGTGGGAGGAATTTGCTGAAGGGTAGAGCATAGCCCACAAGAAGCTGGGAGTGGAGCAGGAAGGAGCAGAAGAGAGCACAAGCAGAGCTGGGAGCTGGCAGCTCAGAGGCAGAGCAGCTAGCCTGAGAGAGAAAGCATTTTTGCTTAATGGAGAATGTTTTGTTTTGAAGGCCTGATGAAGGGAAGGCTTGGGGATGTCAATGCTTGCTGAATTGATTACATGTACCAACTTCTTGGTTGCTATGATGGATTTGGCTTTCCAGTATTTGAATAAATGTTTTTGTTCTATCTTACATGTGGAAAGTCTGTTATATTTTGTGAATGAGAACTACATCATCATACTCATAGCCACCATGGGCTCAGTGACTATCACATTGGTGTTAAATATCCCTTTTCCAAATTAGAGCCATGCCAAGTACTCAGACCCTTTAAATGTGTGCATTGAAAGAGCAGCCTTCCCCCATTAAGTGAACTTTAACTTCATGTGTACATTTTCAGTATTAAAAGAAATGTATGATTTTTGGAAATATTTGTAGTTGTAATATTCTTATTTGTTGGAATTATGTTGTTCAACCGTGCCCAGAGCAAAGTCCATCAAAGGGTGGTAGAGATTAAAAGGAGGTAAAGAAAAGTTATCATAAACAAATATTGAATTATTTTTTAACTGAAAAAAAACTGGGTGAAATATCTACCAGAAATGTCTATTTTATTAAATACGTTCTTTACAAGAAGGCTAGCCCTTTACACTGTTATAAAAGTTTCTCATGGAAACATCTCATGCCCTAGGCATAAATTAATAAAAGTTGTGTGATAAAGCAGTGTACAAAACCTGATACACATAATTGAAGGGAGGGGGAAAATTCGACCTTCCACATATAACTCCCCTTTTTTCCCCCAAATAGTGGGGGAGGGTTTTCTAAAAAGTGTCTTAAAGGTCCTTCACTGCATTTGTAGTAGGGGAGCAAAACTCTTGATTAGACAGAAAGAATGCTGCATAAATAAAGAATGAAGTTAAGACAAGTTAGTTCTTCGAGGGAGACCAGTCAAGAAAAAGTCACTCTCCAGAGTTTGGAATGGCAGAATACTTCCTAGAACCACAGTCATTAAAGAGAAGCCAGCCCCCATCACATCTTTTGACCATTAGCACTTGCAACCCTAAAGACTGAGAAGAACAGATTTCTTCTGGGTGAGATAATTAATTCCTCTAGTCTGAGTTGAAATCTCAACTTAAGCTTTGCTTCCAGCTTAACACTTCATTTACTCTGGTGTACTTTTTTTTGCTATATTCTCTTTTATATAACTTCTCTAATTTATATTTACCACTTTCTTTGATAGAGAGATTGCTAACTATTTGTAATCATCTTCTTTTGTAAATAAAATTTGTTGGAAAGAGGCAGCTCTGGTAAACGTAAGATCAGAGCTGCTTTAGAACAGTAAGATGACCAGTTTTCATTCTGAATCTAATATCATGCTCATAGACTACAGATATTTGAGAAGTGGCAGACAGATGTAATTCTAGCCTAATAACCCTCCGGAAGATAAAAGAGATTGTCCAGCCTCAAACAATCCTGGATCCTTTCTTACTCTCCCGAAGCTATGCTGTTGGCAGTACAGAAATGACCATATGACAATAGGGCCAGATCCCAGATCACATCTATTCTTGCCATCTTATGAACTGTATCTTTATATATTGGACAGCACATCCACAGATATAGCCTGTATTAAAAATGAAAGAAATACAAATTAGACTAACTCCAAAGCAAGAACTCAAATTTATGAAATTGGCAAAATAAGGATTACAAAACTCAATGCTGATGGACTTATGTAGAAAAGTTACATTCATACATTCTGGAGAGAGTGTAAATTTGTCTATTTGGAGAGTAATCTAGCAGCACACTACCTAACTCTTGTTATAAAACTAATAATCTGTTATCCAGTTACTAGAAATAAGTCCAAAGAACTTTAAAAGAAGGAAAAAGAGGAGGAAGAGGAGGAAGAGGAAGAGTGGGAGGACGAGGAGGAGAAGGAGGAAGGTGAGGAGGAGAAGAGGAAGGAAAAGGAGAAGAAAAGAGTTCAAAAGTACTTAGAGCATCATGGTTTAGAACTGTGAAAGCTAGGAGCAATACCATTACAGCACTATCCCAGTCTCGTAGGGTAAGAGGAAAAGTTAAGTGCCAATCAATCAATCCATATATATTGTGTCTTCTATGTGCCAGAAGAGGGCAGCTAAGTGGTGCAGTGTATAGAGTGCTAGGCCTGGAGTCAGGAAGACTCATAATTTGACCTCAGACTCATAATTTGACCTCAGATACAGACTAGCCATGTGACCCTGGGCAAGTCACTTAACTCTGTTTGCCTCTGTTTCCTCATCTGTCAAATGAGTTGAAGAAGGAAATAGTAAGCTACTCCAGTATCTTTGCCAAGAAAACCCCAAATGGAGTCAAGAGTAAGACACAGTTAAATGACTGAACAACAAGGAGCAATATAAATTCAAATTCACCCCCCCCCCAATCAACTATGTGAACAGTATTGTTCTAGAAAATGCACAATATAAAATTGTTGATCCTTGCACTCATGAAGTTTATTATCTTGTGAGAGGATATTACACCCACGTAAGTAGATACAATACAAAATAAAATATAATAAATTCGGTTTGGGGTTTTTTTTGCTTTTTGGAGGGGGGAAGGTAGGTCAATTGAGTTTAAGTGACTTGCCCAAGGTCATGCAGCTAGTTTTGTGTTGTGTCTGAGGCTGGATTTGAACTCAGGGCCTCCTGATTCTATGGTATTCTATTCACTGCACCACCTAGCCACCACCAATATAATAAATTCTTAAGACAGGTACTAATTGAGTAACAACAGGAAGACATCAGGGAAAATGCAGCCAAATATTTGAATTTGGCTTTAAAAGATTAAAAATAATTCAATGAGGAAAGAAGAGGATTAGACATTCTCGGGATGAGGAAGAGTCTAAGCAGAGGTACCAAGGCAGGAAAATGCTGACCTTGTACGGGGATGCTAATTAGTCCAATTTGACTCTATAGAGCATATGGAGTGTGATGCTATGAGATACTTCTAGAAAGTCAGGGTACAGCAAGCTTGTGAGTTATATAGGCAAAAATGAGTTTGAATTTTAATTAATTGGGAATAAGGAGTCATTGAAAAATTTTGAGTAAAAAATACACACAGAAACACACATATGTATATGTGCATATATGCATATGTGATATGTGTGTGTATATACACACAGATATACTCACATATTCACACATACACATGTATAGGCTGTGTTGCGACTATATTATGAGTGGTTTAAAGAACAATCAAGAAAATCTGTTATAGGCTAATAAGAGAAGTCAAGGTGAGTGGTAATGAGAACCTATGGAAGTGAAATTAAGTAAAGAATGCTGGAGAGAGATTTAGTAGATGAACATAAAATGAAAAGAATCTGGTACTTTATTGTATATGAGAAAGACAAAAAACAGAGGCAAAGAAAACAACTACGTTTTGAACATGGGAAACTGACAGAAATTATGACATCAGAAGACCTGATTTGGGGGAAAAAAAAATAAGTTAAATTTTGTATTAGAGGTATTAATCAGACCTTCAGACAGAAATATCATAGAGACAATAGATTTCAGTCCAAGTCAAAGAAGAAGGATCAGGATCATTAAAGAAGATATGAGAATTACCTGTATAGAAATGATCATTGAAGCCATAGGAATTTATACATGGGGAATGGCTAACTTTCCTGCGACAAAGCAATCAAATAGAATATTTAAAATGAATCAAGAATGACCAATATAAAAATGATAAAGTAATAATGATAATTCATAATAGCAACTAACATATATGTAGTAAATGTTAGGCACCGTGCTAAGCACTTTACAATTATTATCTCATTTAATCCTCACAAAAACTTGGGGAGATAAATGCTACTTATTATCCTCATTTTGCAGGTAAAGATACTGAGTCCAATACAGGTTAAGTGACTTGCCCAGGGTCACACATATATTAAGTGTCTAAGGCTGAATTTGAACCGAGATCCTCTTGATTCCAGGCTCAGTGCTCTGTCTAATGCACTGCATGAAATATTGTGTTTTTTAAAAGTGGAAACTGAAAATCAGGAGACAAAAATACACGTTTATGTAGTGGGAAAATGGACCCAAACATGTTTAAATACAAAACCAATTTAAATACGAATCAAGATAATGGAAGGCAACACAAGGGCAGGCTAAATAGTTTATATATAAAATATATATCTATATATTTGTAGTGTACATATAGTTTACACATAAAAATATAAATATATACATGTGAGGTTATCTATATCGCACAAATATCATATTATATATTGTGTATGTACATACATATACACACATGCACATATGTATATATACATACAACATACATTTACAGTATGTTGAATTCTTTTTTAAGTTGAGTTACTTGTACATGTTATTTTTGGTACCTTTTTAAAGTTTTAATTTATATAGCAAAATATATGAATAAATGAATGAACAAATATAGATATGCATAATTAAAAATGAAAATCCTTTGTGAATTAGAATTATGAAAGTATATCTGACATAAATTCTTTTTTCAAAAAAAATAGTCAATTAATTCTAGTAGCAGGGGCCTAATAATCTAAGAGTTAGGATTACTCACCGTCCTGTTAGATTTTGCTTTGTTTCCAAGTTTCTCACTGCACACAGCATCACAGAAGATTTGCTGAAACACGTAAATCTTTTCCATACTTTTACAGAGAAGTTCTATCTGGAGCCTGACCCTACCACTTTTTGGAATTCATTTCAAAAGATCTCAATTATTTTTTGCTCTAGCTTTATTGCTCAGAAACACATAAGACACTTATAAAAAGAAGATTACAACAGGTAGACTATAAATCTCCAGCAAATTAAACCTGAATCTCAGCTCTAGGCTTTAGAAAACCCTAATACTCCTTTGAATTGAGAAAGTTATGACCTCCACAGTTGTATAATATTATGGATTCTTCAAACTGTGAAGTCCAACTAGAAACATTTGAGTCACCTTCTCTCTTCACATTCCTATAGCCATTCTGTCATCATCTTCCTTTGAAAGGTGTCTCTGATTTGCTTCTTCCTCCTCACTTCCACTGATTCCCCTAATCTAGACCTTCAGCCCCCTACATATGGATTTCTGGCCTATCTCCCTGATTCTCATCTTTCCTCTTACAATGTAGCCAAAGAAATATTTTTAAAACACTCTTTTCATCACATCATTTCACTTTCTCAAGAATTTGTAGTGACTTTCTATTACCTGCTGCAACTCATTCAAATTATTTTCTTTACAAAAAAGACTCTGCAAAACTCTGCCCCAAATTTATTTCCTACCAGTCCCCAACATGCAGTCTCTGCTTTACTCAGTCCATGGTTCTAATGTATGTCCTAGCCTGAATATCTTCCTTTCCTCATAAGATTCTTGGAAATGAAATACAGGTTCTATTCCCTTCTACTTAACCTGCTTTTATACATCTTTTATGATCTATCTCAAGATCATTCTACCTGACTCAATGGCTGAGACATAATGGACCAAATAGGGACTGGCTGGGACCTACAAACTAAAAAGACCTCTGAGAAAATTAAGTACGTAACAAAAGAAAGTCTTATGAGTCAATAAAGCATGGCAGCTGGTGATCTAGGCAGAAAGTTGATATCCTGGAAGTTCAGTGCTAGATAGCAAATGAGTATCTCAATATGTTACTAGAGAGAAATTGAAGGACATATAAGAGAATGGTAGGAGGCAGGCATCCAGGAAGGCTGTTTTCTATATCTGGAAAGTCTAATTCAGGACTTAGACAAGTCATTGACCAAAGTAGTTCATGTCAATACTATATCTTCTGAATAACTAGCATTATGGAAGCTTCCACATTTTAGCAACGATAACAAAAAATGACTTCACAAATTACTGCATGTATTATTTTCCTTAAATATATTTCAGGCTCTGAGATAGCAAGAACAATGCCTAATGCATAGGACGCGAGGAGGCACAGTGGATAGAATGTGAGACCTGGAGTTGGGAAGACTTGATTTCCAATCCAGCCTCAGACATCTATAAAATACTGCTTGTGTAATCTTAGGCAAATCACTTAACCTCTCTCTACCTCAGGTTCCTCAACTATAAACTGGGGATAATAGCACCTACAGGTCTCACGGGGTTGTTATAAAGCTCAGTACCAGCAGTAGGCACTTGGCTTCTTGTTACCTTGTCCCCTTTTCCCTTCTATTTCTGTAACATTACCATGTAGTATTAGATATGTAGTAAATACTCAATAAATCATTGCTGATTGGTTGATTAAAGGACAACTTTTGAAAAGCAAATTCTAGAAATTACCTCAGGAATAAATTAGCTATTGGTGCTCATTCTATTGGGATGAACTGTTCATATCTAACTGATGCACAAGAACCTTTCTAAATATTCATTGAATGTGCAATATGTAAATAAAGCCTCAGGCTTAAGATTATACCTTTGTAGCAATTCTCAGAAGCTAATATCTCAACTGTGGCTCCCACTGACAATTGGGTCCCCAGATTTTGTCTGCTGAGGGCTCTTCTACAAGCTCTGACTGATTGAGAGGCGTCTTTTCTGATGCTGTAGCTCACAAACCTTCACCAGTACGGTGCCCACTATGATCACCAGCTGATACTAATTGCTGAGCCTGACTTAGATTATTGGAATGGGCTTTTAATAAGGTCATACAGTAGGAATGGTTAGTACAAAAAATTCTTCCAAAAATCTATAACACATTCTACCAAAGTAATACAAAGTCCAGAGGAAAACAAGATGCAGCTTTGAGAACACATGGGGCAGAAAGGATTACACAAATCCTAGAAGTCCTTTTGCTGGAGTCCTCAAAATATTCCCTTTAGTAGGAATGGAGTAGATTTTCTGCTCTGATATATGTAAAGCCTTGAATTTGTATCCAGTCCTTCCTTGGCTCCCAATGTAGATGTTAACTATCAGGTGTTCTGAGAAACTGCTAGAATTGTGGCTGACATGGTTTTCCTCACACCAAAAGAAGGAAAAGACCTAGGCCAAAGGAAGATCTGCTCCTCCACACCAAATGATCCTGTGTAAAGTGTCTCTCTTTCCTCTCTATTTCTAGATATAGGAATCTTTTTCTCCATTTAGATTGCTCTTTTTATACTAGCCCAAGCACGATCAAGTCTCTCAGTCAATCCAGAAAGACTTCCTGTAATATCAGGAGCAATATACACACCTTGTTCACAGGTAGTGAGCAATCTAGATGTGTTCCCACCCAATAAATATATCAGTACTAAGTATTTTGACACTTTTAATAGGGTAATGGTGATTTCATTTATTTACTCAATTGACTCCCATCCTTATAGCTTTACTTTTCCTCCAGCCTGTTTTGATTTCTACCAAAAGGTCTCAATCAAATGGATGGTTGATTTTCCTATTATTTTGAACTGAAAGCTAATTGTATCAAACATTACTGGGTATTCAATTTCCCTTTATTCTCCCTTCCTCTACCAATCCCACGTTCAGCAGATATGGAATAATAAAGAGGACAGAGGAAAGAAAATAAAAATAGTGAGTGGGACAACCTGATATTTAATCAAGGGATATTGCCTATGTTTTGGTATCCATCCAATCTAAATGACTTCAATCAGATTTATGAGAATAATTTTGGCTTTTTTCAAATTGTCATGCTCAAAACATGATTTTGCCAGTATTTTTCCCTTTGCCAGTGAACTTTCACTTAGATCATTATAAACCATTATGTTTATATGACTGTTATCCATTGTTTTAGTCATTACCACAACCATCTCAGCCTTAACACCTCTCAATGCAATCAGAATCATTAGGAAGACAGTACCTCCCCTCCCAGCTCTTAACCCCCATAGGAAATAATCTGACTTTTCACTTCCATCTCACTTCTGATCAGTCAAGGAAGCATCCAATAATTTCCTTGTGGTAGCATCCCAGTTCAGGATTTCAGTTTTGACTTAGGAGAATCTTTGATTCTCAATAAATTTACTTGACACACATCGTATATATCCTTTGACCATGACCCAAATTTGCCACCCATGAGAAAACATGGCAAACTAAAGCCTGAAATGTGGAAAAGAACTAGAATGACTTTATAACCACAAATTGTGAATATGAACCCATCTGTGGCCATAGATTTGCCCCTTTAGCATTAGACAATCATAAAAAAAAATTCATAGAATGATGACAGTTCAGGTACACAGAAAAACACTGCATAAAGTATGGTATTAAATAAATCTTTGAGTTAGTGTGGCCTATCATCCAGCATACTAGACTTGGAGTCAAGGTGACTTAGATTTAAATCTTCCCTTTAACACTTTCATGACATGTGATAATGAGCAAATCTCCTTATATATAGGATTCTCAGTTTTCTCCTCTGTAGAATGAGCATATGCCTACATTGCATAGGGTATTTGTGAGACTCATATAAGATAATGTGTATGAATGCTTTCTAAATTTCAAAGTACTGTATAAATTTCAGCTCCATGAAAACAAAGAATTCAATACTAGACCTATAGAATGAAATGACAAACCAGTGTAGTTTCTTTGCCAAGAAAACCCCAAGAAAACCCAAGAAAAACCTCACAAAGAGTCAGACAAAACTGAAAATGACTGAACGACCAAAATTGCTTGTGGATTGGAACTGAATTTGTGAGCAGCATATCCATCTTTTTCCCTGACTCATCATCCCTTTCCCCACATCTCAATCCCTGTGGGTTAAATAGTGTCAAAAAGGTAGACTAATAGGTTAATATAATACTGAAATATTATCTGCACATTCTACAGGAGTGATCAGGACCATCAGCTGCTCTACTACCCCCTCCAAAAAAAAAATCACCACCAAAACATACTTTTATTGACACATTTTGTTTTTATATTGCTTACATACACCCCCCCTTTCTCCATTCAAAGAACCATTGCATGTATCAAGACTTTGATCACACTGAAATAGATTGTACAAATCTTCCCATGCTTCTTTGTACTCACTATATCCAGCATTTCTTACCACACAGTTAATAGTCCATTATACATATATATATATATATATATATATATATATATATATATATATATATATATATATATATATTCATTCATGCACTATAGTGTTTTATTCTTCAGCTAATGGGTATCAACATCTTTTTTTCTTGGTAGTTCTTTCACATATAGCTCTGTGTGTATGTATGTGTATTTTTTCTGAAATTGAATTATTTAAGATTTCTTCTTGGTCTTCTGTTTGTTTCAGTGCTCTCAAAAATAATCCTTTATTTCTTTTGTTATAAGTTTTGTAAACAGTTTATTGGGCATATCAGTATCTAGTCTTTTTTTGTTTTTAATTCTTCTGGTTCTGTTGTGATTTTACCTTGTTTGTTTGCTATTTTATACATTTTATTTTCTACCTCTTTTTAATCATGTTGGCTAAAGGTTTTGTTACTTTTCAAAAAGGTAGCTTTTAGTTCTGTTTATCATTTTATGGTATTTTTGCTTTCCAATATATCCTATAATTTTAATATCTCTTCTATGTTCATTTTAGATTTATTTTCTTATTGAATTTCCATTTTTAAAAGTATATTCAGTTCACCAATTCTTGCATTTTCTATTTTATAAAATATATATTTTTAGGAATGTAATTTTCCATCTTAGGATTGAATTAACTGCATCCCGGAAATTTTGGTTTGTTTCTTTCATCACTGTCAATCGTCTTTCACATAATTATTAATCCTTTCTATGATTTATTTTTTGTCGCACACATTCATTAGAATTTCTCTGTTAAGTCTACATTTGGGCATATCATGTGTTAAAATAAATTAGTTTTATTGTACTGTGATCTTTAAAGTATATCTTGTTATTGGCAATATCTCATCATCCTCATATATGGTCCAATTTTGTGAAAGATGTGATGCTAAAAAAAATCTGCATTATCTAAAATCATCCCTTTTGAAACATTCCATAAGTCTCTGTCTTGTGATGTTTAAAAGAGTTCAAGAGACACAGTTTCTGGGTAATTTATTCATTTTTATTAATAATGCCAACATTTTAGTAAAAGGATGGTCATTTGGTCATCTTTCTCTTAGACCAAAGATAGTCATGGTGGTGGGCTCAGCACTTACATGCTCACTGGGAATCGGGCATTCCCAAGGGGGGTGGTAATCAACTCTGACGAGTTAACAATTGCTTGGTTGGTTGGTTGATTGTTGTCCTTTGCTCTCAAAGATGACCAAAATGACATCACTATGCTAGAGTCAAGTTTCAATGTGAACAACAGTGGCTGATTGAACCAATAAAAGTTTGGAATGCTCTAGCACAAGTCTGACACAAATAGTCTGTGTGAACATTTGGGGTGGGTACTCTAAATTTGCTCATCCTGCGTTTCTTTTGAACTTTTTCAGTTCTGCTTTGCTCATAGAGCACAGCACTTTCTCTGATGTGCGCCTGCCATGCTAAGGTGGTCCTGTGCCACTGTCTCCCACATCACACAATCAATTAAAAAGTACTTGAGAGAGACCTCGAGAGTGTCCTTGTATCACTTCTTCTGATCATGCCTTGTGAGTTCTCAATAAAATAGTCTTTTTGGCAAGCAAACACTTTGCATTTGAACAATGTGGTCAGTCCATCAGAGTTGTGCTCTTTAAAGTAGAGTTTAATGGCTTGGTGGTTTAGTTCCAGTAAAGACGTGAGTGTTTGGTATCTTATCCTGCCTGGTTATCTTCAGAATCTTCCTAAGACAATTCAAACAGAAGTGATTCAGTTTCCTGGTGCTGGTAGACTGTCCAGGGTTTCTTAGGCATACAACAATGAGGTTAACAATGAATGAGAGAGTGAGTACTACAGCTTTGAGCTGAAACTTCAACTGTCATTTACTTCTAAGTTAGCCCCCAGCCTTGGGGGAATCTATTCAAAGAATTTATCACCACCCAAAACAGGAAGGAAGATAATGGCTGCTCCACCTGGGTGGGGTCTGGATAGAGGAGAAGGTTAGCTCAACCTTCAGAGAGTGAGGTCTTGAAATAAAAATTAAAGAAAAAGGGGGAAATCTGAATCTCCTTAAATCACTATTTATTAATAATCTCTTTTATGAATTGTTGTTTTACTTCATATGATAGCAAGATTTTAACTCCAATTGTATAATATCTTTTTTCAAGACACTGTATATTCTGTGACCATTTTTTACTTTTAATTGTGTGTCATAATCAAAGTATTGTGGGATTTTGTTTTCTTTCCCAACCTTTCATTCTCTTTCATTTTATATGGCTGCATAATTCATTCACATTTGAGTCACTGGAGTTGGGTTTGTGTTTTCTTCCATTTGTCCCTGATATTGCTTTTTGTTCTTTTTTTGTTGTTGTTCCTCTGTTAATAAAATACTTTATCTTAAAATTATTTTTGTAGAATCTACCTTAAGGTAACCTTGTTCTCACGGGCTCTCTTCCTTTCACTTTTAATCCTTCCTTCTGTTTGTCTCTCCTTTCTCTAATTTTGGAGTTTTATGTAAACCGTTGGTTTTTCTTTCTACTTTTTATTTAATTATCTAAATCTTCCTCTCTTTTTCCTTGATTTTCCCTCTCAATCAAGTAGGTAATTTAAAATTCCCCCATATTATCCCCTTTGACTTATTTTATTTGCTATTTTCTTTTTAATTTTCTGGGGTTTTTTTTTATCTTATTCTCACCATTATCTTTCTTTTCTATCTATTCTAAACTTTTATTTTTTGCTTCATGTTTTTAATGATCATGAGTTCCTTATTTAATATCCTTTCAGTCCTCATTGAATTAAAGATTCCAAAGTATCAAGTTTTATTTTCTTTTCAAAATAATTCTATATTATTGCCATATAAGCACTACCTACTACCTGGCCCAAGTATACCACTAATGCAGATTGGCCCTTTTATCATAGTGCAGTTTTAAAATTTCGTAGCTTAATCATTTTAAGCTTTAAAAGTTTAAAATTGCCCTAAGACTTTGGAGTCACCCTGTATAATACTTGTAAGGGGCCATAACCAATCATACAGACTGAAACTTCCAAGGTTCTACAAACCTAGTCCAAGTATGGCTTATTGTTCTTGCTTTGAATGCAAAACTATTTTCAATTTTAAGTTTCCTTAATTTTAAAATATGTTTTGGTAGTTTGGGTCTTGATGGACTAAATTGCACATATAATAGAACAGATTAATTGAGTGACTGTGTCAACTATCATTTGCAACTTGCTGGTGAAAGTGTTGATTAAGACCTCTGTTAAAAAAAAAAAAGCTTCCTTTAGGTCATAGCTATTCCTGAACCAAGGCAGAAAAATAAGAAATGCAACCTCTCATGAGTGCCTCAAGGCTGGGGTACCAGTGGAGCTCAATTCTCACAATGGTAAATTCTGAAACTGTGCTTCAGGGCGTCAGCTGTGCAGAGACTGTGCTGATGAGTGAGAACAGCCAATGAATTCCTCTGGTATTTAATTCTCATCCCAATGAATTCTTAAAACTTAATCAGTAGCACCCTAGAGAAAGAGAGAATTGGGCATAATGAGGCCTCAGTGCTGAACTACTTTTCTCTCTTTTTTTTAAATTTTATTATAGTTTGCATCATTCATTTCTACAAGATTTTGAGTAACGTATTTTCTCCCCGTCTTTCCCCCACCAACCGCCCCAAAACAGCCATCCCAGTGTGTCCCCCCTCCCCCAGTCTATTCTCTCCTATGTCACTTTTTGGTAGGGCAGGATGGATCTCCCCACTGCAGTGCCTG
>CM053582.1:187132891-187162549 GCA_028627135.1 Pseudochirops cupreus | reverse complement strand
CCACTTCCCTTATTTGGTTTTGAAAATCCTTCTTCAGCTCATCTCTAGCTTTAAGGCATTCTTCATGTTTATTGGAGGCCCCTGGTGGGGGTGCTCTGGCTGCACTCTCCTCCTCCCTCTCTGTCCCATGATCTTTCTTTTCCCCAAAGAAGGAATCAAGGGTTTGGGAGCTGTTCTTACTTTGCTTCTTATGCTTATTCTTACTCATGGTTCTTCGGACCGTGATTTTTTTTTTAAATCTCTGTTGGGCTCTGCTTCCAGAAGGGAAAGCTCTGTCCCAAATCGCTGGGCTCCTCCCGGCTGCCGTGGCTCTCAGGAAGATGCTGGGACTCTTCCTAAATACTTCCGGCTGACTGGATAATGAGGACTCCAAGACGGAAGCCCAAGACAGCAATCTGGATCCAGGCCGCTCAACGTGAGAGCACTGGCCTGAGAATAATCGCTCAGTCCCCCTGCTGTCTGCAGGCCGCAGGAGGGAAGCTACAATGCGGATGCGGGTCCAAAACCTCTGCCTTTTCGCTTTTCTGCTGTGGAGGCCTTTCGCCAGACTGCTTATCTCCCCCTTTTCGCAATCCCCACTCACAGATGCTGCTAATCTGCTCACCTGAGAGGCTCCTCAGCTCCTCCTGTCCTGCCGCCCCCGGGGCACAGCCGCGGCTTCAGGCCAGGCTGGTTGCGGTTCACAGTGCTGATATGGTTCCTTGTAGCTGAGCTGACTTTAGTGGGAAGTATCTTTGTGTGCATTTTGGAGTTCTAGGATTGGTTTAGAGTCCTGTTTTATGGGTATTTTGGGGTGGCTATGTGAGAGCTGCGATATGTTGCTGCTGCTACGTTGCCATCTTGGCTCCACCCCCCAGAGAACAATCTAATAATAATAATGACAACTCTTGTAATAACATCTCTAGCATGGGAGGGTAGGGAAAAAAAGGGAAAAAAGAAATTTACGTGATTATTTTGTAGTATATTTGAAAGGAATAACAAAGCATATGTGGTGGATTTGTAGTTTTTTGTATAATCATTTTTTTTTATTGTACTATGTTATCAAAATGCTTATTTTATTCCATAAACTAAAAATAAAATTCTACTTACTATCTGAAATGATATGAAATGGAAAACTAGAATTCTACACCTTGTAAAAAAAGGCCCCTTCTCTTGAAGAAGACTACTTTTATTGTCATTATTATGGGAGGGGGTTTGGAGGGATATGATGCATGGAGTGGTAGAGGGAGGGTTTGGGGAGAGAAGATTTGCAAAGTATGTATCACTGGGATAGTATTACAGAGAAAGATGAAAATCCTTTGCCTCAGGGGAAAGAAAATTAAAACAGAAAGCATCTATGGTCGGTAAAAACTGTCAAAAAGAAACATTACAAAAGTTCACCTTATTAAACAGATATGATGAGACTTCTAATTAAGAGGAAGGGTATGGTTATGACATAAGATCAATAGACACAAGAAATGTGCCTAAGTCTTTGTCTCATATGGAAATTCTTTTGAAAATGAACTGCTGTGTGCTTGTACACCCAATGCCATTCTTCTGATTAATTTTATATCTTGCCTGAGATCAAACTCATTGACTTTTTTAATTTAAAAGAAAAGGCAATGAGCTTGAAAGCCGCTGCTTTATTGGAAGAGGCTGATTAAGTTGAATCAGTCCTTTAAACCAAACCAAAAGCAGAGATGTTAATATTTCAGTCCTCAACATCTTACAGTCCCTCCCAAGAAAAGGGCACCATGCAACACAATACATGGCCTAGGTAAACTGCCTGCATTTAACAAAATGATCACTGAAAATTTCTGTATTCTTAAGGCAGCAGTGATTTATCCAGTCTTTAGTCATGGGGGGTTGGGTGGAGGGGAACAGGGATGTAAATGTTCCAGCAGTATTTAGATTAGTTCTTTCCTTAATTAGACTTTGCAGAGAATGTTGAAAAGATAAAACCTTAGAAGGTAAGCATAGATTTTTTTTTATTTAGGGAAAATTATAGATAATTAATAATAGAATGACTCAATATTATTACCTAGTAGACAATCCAATTTTTCTATTAAAGTGTATGAGTCTGGGTATGAGTATTCATGAGTGTTCATGTGATGTCCAATATCATTATCCTCATCTAGCTTCAGCTTCCCCATATCATAGAAAGTATTATAGTAGAGTAGTATATAGGATATATAGTATAAAAGGTGATTAAAGTCCCTTTTAAACCCCAAATTCTACTCTATCATATTTCAAATCTATCTGTTTTAAGTAAGGTCTAACTTTAATCTGATTTCAAAGCATTTTATATTCCCCTTGTGAATTTATAATTCACATATTTATTCAATATATAATTTGTTCACATACATTTCTTGTTACTCCTATTATATTATAAGAGCCTTGAAGGCAGGTCCCTGTTGTAACTATTTTTGTAGTTTCTCCTAACATTTATATGTATACTTGTGCATAGTGGGTGTTTAAGAAATATTTGTTCAATAATATAATTGTACACAAAAGAATAGGTTTATCATACCAAATTTTTACATATGTACACCCTAATTTATTTTATCCTTATTGTACAGTACACTTCCCAAGAAGACAATGATCTCCAATTAATACTAAGTCCCTAACAGAGATTGAAGTGCTATAGGATATATTGTCAATCGTGAAGAATGAGAAAAGCACTCTCTGTTATACTCAGACTGGTTTCATCATCCCACATATACTCCTTTCACCTTTTTCCTTTGCCCCATTTCCTCTTGCCTTGTTCGCTTCTCTCTCCTTTGCCAGCTCTCCTATGCTTACCTAATCTTGAAAGACCAGGCATTTCCTTTCTCCTCCATAGTTTTGCCTCATAAGAGAATCATAAAATCTGAAGCTGAGAGCTTCAAAGGGACCTAAGAGGTCATCTACTCCAATGTTGTCATTTTATGAGTGACAAAAGGCATCTAGTTCTTGTTCTCCTTTGAATATCTGTTTCACTTAATTCCAACCTGGTGGTTCTCATTTTTTCCATATTAGCATCATCTTTGCAAAGAGATTATAAGCTCATTAAAGGCAGGAAATATACCTTTTTTTTTTTCCTTACCCCAATGATGACACAATGCTGAGCAGATAGCAAACACTCAGTATTTCACATTTTGTGGCTTGTACAGCAGCAACTCCTGCCCTTTTTGGTGACCCTGAAGTTTGGAGTAATGAACAAAATGCTCTGGACATATGTCAGCATCTAAATGGGGATCTAAAATTTCCACATTCTTAAGATCATAGATGTCCCCATTAACAAGAGAAATGGTCCCTATGAATCCCTGTTATTCCTCATTTATTATAAGAAAAATTTGAAGTAGATGAGCTATAATATCTCAACTCTGAATTGATGATTCTATGATCTTGTGAGTGACCAACCAGCAATTTGAAATCCAGTGATGATATTTTGAGACCTTCAATTCAAGTCTTTGGTCTCTTGTCACATAGTCTTCATAAAGAAGTAGGGTGCTGAGAAACATCTCTGTACTAGCCGACTGCAACTTTTAAAATTGTGTTTGTATAATGCACTGTAATACAAATTAGCTTTGCAGTCTTAACGAAACAGGCACATTATATCATAAACATTTTAGGATTCAAATGTCTTAGCATTCTTTTTAAAAGAAAACACTACTGCGACACAGTCTGTAGTGTGCTTCTGACACTAAAGAATAGGAGTTAAAGTTTAATTAATGTTAATTATGGGAAAATAATCAAATTTACTGATCAAGATGGGTCCATATTTATTTTTTAAAGACTAAGGATATTACCTTCCTTCTAAGTAAAGGCTATTATTTATCGCCATATTGCACCTCATTATCTAATATTAAAAAATGCAACATTTTATCATGGCATTAAAGGATCTATACCATCTGGTGTTAATCTACTTTTCAAGCCTTATCTCACAGTTCTCCTTTCTTCTCTACATTATAGGTCAATAAAACTGTATTTTTTTTTTAATCTTTTTCATAGATAGGTTAGATTTGCCTGTTTCCATGACTTTTCTCACTTTCTCCCAATCAAGCAATCAAAAGCATCTAATTAGAGCCTACTGTTTCTCAAGCAGTATGCTATGAGCTAAGACTTCAAAGACAAAAAAGAAACAATGCTGCCTTCAAATAGCCTCCATTTGAAAGACAGAAACAACGTATATCCATACACACACACACACACACACACACACACACACACACACACATACATATCACACTTATATACATACACATATATGTGTGTATATATGGATATATAAGCTTATACAAAACATATGCAGCAGTTACAAGTTAATCTTATAGTGAGAGGAATTAGTAGTTGGTGCAATATGGAAAGTTCTAATGCAGAAGGTAGCATTTAAATCAAGTCTTGAAGGAAACCATGGATTCCAGAAGGTGGAAATGAAGAGGGAGACATGTAGGATGGCCAACACAAAGTCACAGAGCCAGGAGATATGGAGTGACACGTGAATAATACCATACAAGCTAGTATGGCTGAATGCTTAGAGTTGGGGGGAGGGTATAATACAAGACTGAAAAGATAGGAAGGAGCGAAGTTAAAAGAGTATTAAATATCAAACAAATGAGTTTGTATTAGATCCCAGATGTGAGAAAGATCCCAAAAGAGTTCTTGGGGGCCAATGGCACAATTTGGTTAAACCTGTGTTTTAAGAAAATCATTTTGTAGTTGTTTAGGTTAGATTAGAATACAGAGGGACTAATGGAAAGGAGACCAATCAGAATTGAATATGAAAGAGATACACTTCTCTGGACTAAAAAGCTACCTTTCTTTTAAGTCCCTACAATGCTACCTTCTCCATATGAAGTTTTCCTTCATTTCCCCAGCCATAAGGAAGTTCTCTTTCCATTGCACTATAGAATGTTAGAGCCTGGAGGACGCTTGAATTCTCATAGGACCTTGACTGACACCTCTCTTACTTATTCATCATTCTGAATTTTTGTTGTTTATATTTATTATATTATAATACCTAATATATAATAATGATATAGATATATTATATTTGCATTTTTTTTATTTATGTCTATCTCTGTCTAATGTCCCAAACAGAATTGTAAGCACTATTTAGAGGAGTGACTATTTCTTACTTTTCTTTGTACTCATTGAAATGTGACTTTTTCAAGAGCAAGGACTGGTTTTTTTTTTTTGTTTAGTTTTTACTTTCGTTATATTTTCAGTGCTTAGTATAGTCCTGATAAACAGTAAATGTTTAATAAATGCTTATTGACTAACTGACAAAAAATGATTTATACCTGCCAAGTTTTGGAGTTCTGACCATTCCCTGATACTGGGATGCAGAAGAGATATGTTCTGTTACTTAATTACAGTTGATCAAAGAATATTCTATTTCTGAAGCTATGTTCTAGTAAACAATTTTCCTGAAGAGAGTAGGCATGACTCAGAAATGTTAGTTTATAAGAAGGGAAGATTGTTAGAGTCAGAAGCTGTTCATTGACCCTGAGGCATGTCTCTTTCCTTTTTTAGGTTTCTGCATGTATGTCAGTTTCAATTCAATTACATTCAATAACCATTTAACCAAACACCATTTAAGGGCAAAATACTATTAGCATTACTGTGTATACAAAGACAAAAACAAAGACATCCATATCAATGAGAACTTCCATTCTACTGGGAATAAACATAATGTACATAAACACAAATTTAACTAATCAAAAAAAAGTTTTATTAAGCATCTACTACGTAATGGACAGCATACTAGATACCAGAAGACTCAAATATGTAAGCTAGTTACTCCTGCCTTCAAGGAATTTATGTTCAAGAAGGAGAATATTATTAACACTTAAGTAAATATAGGAAATGTACAATATAAATTCAAAGTGATTTCAGGAGGATGGGCAGGGGTGTGGGCTTTGCAGAGCCCACTGTTAAATTTTCAGTGTGAGCATTTATACCTCTATGGAAATCAGAAAATGCTACAAATTAGTGATTGATTTATTGTTCTAGTGATTGCTTAGGCTTAAAGTAATGAAGAAAATATTAACAACTGCAGAATAAACCTAAAAATATGTCATACTTTGGGGGGAGCTGTTTGTTAAACAATACTAGCACGTCCCTGGGAAAGTAGATACAAACTGGAGGAAACAGGAAATACTTCTTCAAGGAAGTGACTCAAATCAAAGTAGGGTGCCAATAGGTAGAGTTGAAATGAGAGAACATTGTAGCCATGAAAGACAATTGTGAAAAAGTATAGAAGGAGGTCAAATGGAATTTAACATATTAGGAACTAGTAAGCTAGTTTGGTTTTAACTTAGAATGATGGAGGCAGAAGTAGATAATACATAAGCAATATCAAAAGGATAGAAGACCTTGATAGAACTAATGAAGGGGAAGAGAAAACAATAATTTGAAATATGAGTCAAAAAAGCCCTTGTATTTAACAAAATACTGTACCTTTTGTATTGAACAAAAGGCAGAAGAGGTAACGATTGAGAGTATTCCTGGCATAGTAAGACAACCTATTCAGGGAGAAGTGATGAAATTTCATGTATAGAGAATATCAAGTAGGTCAGTTTAGCTGAAACAGTACGAGAGAAAATGATGGGAAGACAGCCTACAGACATAGATTGGAGTCAGATTATAGAGGGCTTTAGTCATCAAACACAGCTTTACACTGGAAGCAAGAAGGAGTCTTGAAGATTCTTCAGTGGGGCAATGACACAGGCAGACATGTGCTTTACAAATATCCATTTGACAGCTATATGAAGTTGTATCAGAGAGAGAAGAGACAAGAAACAGGGAGACACATGAGAAAGGTGTGGCTACAGTTAAGACAAGAAGTAGTGAGGGCATGCATTAGCACGTTCACATTTGGCATAGAGAGATAAGAACAAGTGCAAGAAATTCTATGATGTTGGAATCAATAGGACTTGGCAGATGATGAGATTGGGGGCTGGGGCTGTGAGAGAGAAGGAGAAGTTCAGGGTGACACCAAGAATGTGAGCTAAAGATGACCAAAAGGATGGTGACAGCCTTGACAGAAAGAAGGAAACTGGAAAATGGATTTGGGTATTGGGAGGAAAAGGGAGGAAATGGTTGGCAGATAATAAAGGAGAGAAGGTGGCAGCAAGAAACCTGAATTAGCTTATTGAAGGAAATATTAGTCATATGGAACAATATGTAGCACCAAATAGTCATATAATAGAAGTTTGTTGGATGAGTGAATGACCTAAATCAACTCTAGAATACTGGGCTGTGGTGAAGGCTGACATAATTTTTCAAAGTATTTTCTTTTAATAGCAATCTAGAATGGTCACCGATATATCAATTCATGGCAAAAAGAAATGAGGTGACAAAGATCCAAGGATGAGTTTTCCCAAGGATTAAGTATGAAGAAATGTGAAAAATTAATATGAGAAACCAAATGGAAAATAGATAGTTATCTTTTAGAAGAGTTTGGGGAGGTCAAGGTATAAAAGAGGGGAGAAAATCAACATGTCCTTAGAGCAGGGAAGGGACCATTAAAAATTAGATAAAAGAAGAAGTCGGACAATAAAGTCTAGACAGAAGACAAGGTTGGATGCCTGAAAGGTGTGGAAGATAGCTCTAGGAAGACAGGGAAAACAAATACATACAATATGAGAAGTAGAATAAAATATATGACAGGCAGAGAGCAAAGTTAGTAGACAATATAAATCTGTCATTTCAAGAAGTCTGGTGGGGACTCAAGTGAATGATAAATTCAGTTTCAATGGCTTTTCCAGGGAAAGCATCTTGAAAATATTGCCAAAGGACATAGTGAACAAGTCAAACATGGTTAATGGGAACACAATGGGACACAGCAGGGGAGATTTTCAGTTTCATTTCCTTTCATAGGAGTCAGAAAGTGAAAACCTATGAGGTAATTCAAAAAACTCACCAACCAACCTTCTAGCACCAATATCTGTAGCTGATCACTAGAAAGAATCCACTCAATCAGTCCTAAAGACTTTGGTTGAATGTTTTAGTATTTTCAGAAATTAACTTTCAGTTAATTTCTAATCACCAGTTAGGCCTGAGGTAGTGGACAGAGGGCCAGTCTTGTAGTCAGCAAGAGTTGGTTCCCACTCTTGCTTTTGATTCAAATGTGTTCTATGGCCATGACCAAGACAACTAACCTCTCAGTGGCCCCATCCAATTTTCCTAAGACTAAATTGCTGATGAGTCACTGATCACATTGGTAGAGAGGCAGTTTCTACATGTGGAGTTCCCTACATTGTGAAAATCAGAGGTCCAGATTTTTTTTTAATTAATCATCAAGGATATAAAAATCAAGTATGATATTTGTCAGTTCATCACTCGTTTGAAATTGGCCTGTTAAGGTATACAGGCCAAACTATCATGGAGAAGAGAGGAAGAATGGAATTTCACTAAGGTAGGATTTGTCAGGATATGGTAACAAAGTAAATAGCAGAAATCAAAGGTTGATGCATTAATCTCAAGGTCAAAAACCAATAAGAGAGAAAGGTGATGCCAATGGTAATAGCAGAGGTTTAGTTTTCAGTCTGGGGTTTGTATCTACATTCAAGAGACAAGAGCAAAAGCTGCACATGAGATGCTTTGACCTTCTTCTACAAACTCATGTCTGTATCTTTTTTCTAGTCATGACTGCTTAAATCCTTTGGGATTTTTTTTCCTCTCATTTCTGTCCAGAGACACACTCTTTATTACTCACTCACATGCATCAAATGGCCTACCCTCCAAATTCATAGAGCAACCTAACATGGCCATCTAATATGAAGTTTTTCATCTTCATTACCACTTTCTTAAACCTGTTATCATCATCATCATCATCATCATCATCATCATCATCATCATCACAGAAGGTATGCCTCCTTCTCACTAAAGTTAATCCCTGTCCCTGTATCCTTGAGCCTATTCTTTCTAGTTTCCTCTGGGATCTTGTTCCAGTAGCCATTCTAATTCTTTCATGAATCTTGAGTTTCTCTGACTCTTTACCATCTATCTATAACATGCTCTAATATTTGCATTCTGAAAAAGACCTCTTGCTCCTACACACCACTGAGCTAACAACTCACTTTTCTCCTATTATTACGACATGACACAATCTCACGGTGAGAAAAGATCTTTGAGATCACAGGGCTTAAAGTGTCCCATCCTGAGAAAAAATCTAGCCCAATCTCTTCCACTTCTGTGTGATTATACAGACTCTTCTCCATGCCTGGAATACAATCCCTGCTTTCCTCTACCTCTTAGAATACCTTGGGTTGTTTTTTTTTTTCAAATCTCAGTTCAAATATCAAGAGTCACTTCCAGATCCTCTCTAGTTTCTAGTTCCTTTTCTCCCAAACTTACCATGTATTTATTCTGCACATGAGAGGTAGCCTGGTGTAGTGCCTAGAGGGCTGACCCCAGAGTCAAGAAAACCTGAATTCCTTCATCTTGCACACACTGTCTAATCCTAGACAAGTCACTTAATCTCTCAGTGTCCCAAGCAACTCACTAATATTTTAAATTGCAAAAAAGGTGTTGAGGTATAAGTAGAGGAAGTTCCTCATGTGATAGGTACTAAACCCAAAGAAAAAAAAATAGGTCTAGTTTTCTTTTTTAATTAAATAAGCTTACATAATTTCCTCTATAAAACACATAGTTTGCCCTATAGCGCCTTGAAAGCAAGAACTGATCTAAATTTGTATTCGAATTCCCTGGGCGTAGCTCAATGTCTGGCACAAAACAGATGATTCCTAATTTTTTGTTCATTGACTGATTGATCCTGTCTGTAACAGGATCATTCAACTACCTCTTGAATACATTTTCTAATAGAGAACTCATGACTTCCTGAGGTAACCCATTCCGTTAATAGACGAATTTAATTGTTAAAAAAAATTTTCTTATATAGAGCTAAAATTTGGATTATTTCTTCATCCATGTCTCAAAATTCTGTCCTCTTGCCATGTAAACCCATTCTTGACTACTCCTTTGAGCTCCAAATCTATACTTCTGTGTATCTATAGGTCATCTACACTTGGATTTCCCACAGTAATCTCAAATGTACCACACCTTAACTGAGTAAACTATCTTTAATAAAAGGTGAAAAGATATACATGAACTGATAAGTAGTAAGCAGAATCAAGAAAACAATTTACACAATAACCATATAAATGTAAATGAAGGAACATATATACACAAATACCAAAAGTGAATTGTGTAAAATGATTAAGTATAAATGTTTTGAAATAAGAGATATGAGAGGACACTCCCAAGGCAGGTGTTGCATATTACATTTTTTCAAACTTTTTCATTGTGTTGAGGAGTTATGATTTTTTTGTCTCTTTTCCTTTTTTTGTCTTTAAAAACTATTCCATTATATGAGATGACTCTCTGAGAATGGAAAGGAGTAGGAAAACTGGTGAAAATGATGATGTAAAAAGATAAGACATCAACAAAAATGTATTTTTAAAAAAAAAGATAATTTGCTCAGTTTAAGGCATGGTAAATTTGAGGGGACTGGAGTAAATCCTAGTATAGATGTCCTACAGACAGTGTGGAAGTGCAGCTCTAGAACTCAAGGCAGTGATCAATAATGGGGATATCTGTAAAGAGGATAGAATTAGGAAGAATGAGTTCCAACAAATTCCAGAACATTGCAAAGCATTCTGGAAGGTACATTTAATTACTCAAAGGTATTTGATTTAGCCAACCATTCAAAAAGTACCAAGAAAACTGAGAATGGCTATGGGTCAATTTCAAAAGGTATATGGGACAAATGGGCAAAGAGAGGGACCAGAGTTAAACAGGAGGAAAAGAGCTGGGCTGGATTGCATTCAGGAAACTTAATATATATTTACTGACCTCAGACTTCCTATAAAAGCATTTTGCTAGTATTACTATCTGGTATCAAGACATGGAACAATATTGCCTTGAAAGAATTAAAAATCAGTATCATACAGAAGGAGAGGAGCATGTTGAGTATAAGCAAGTTGAAAAAACTAATGCAGAACTCTGAAGAAAAGGAATGAAGGAAATTATTAAAGATTGGTATTATAAATAAAAATATTATAAATCATAAATAAATTTCTAAATATGTTATAAATATTATGAAATACAAATTAAAAAGAGAAGAGATGCACTGCCCATGTCACAAGAGCAAAGGGTGACCTAGAACTAGAGAGCTCTACTGGTACCCTTGGGATGTTGTAAGAAAGGGAGAGAGAGCTGCAGCATGCTGGGTATGGCTTCTGGGATGAATTTTGGGAGAACATGGACAACAGTCCTATGCAATGGGCAAGCATAGATGGTTTGTGATATTCACTGCAAGATCAATGAGATATGAGATTCGTTTGAATATTGGAAAAAGAATTTATTCAGAACCCTAGCCAATCAAGGTCTCTTTAGATTCTGACTCTCTGATCCAATGTATTACTGATCCTTTCCACATTTGTGTTACCTGCAAGTACAAACACATAATTAATATCGTTCTCCATATCACTAACAAAAAATATAAGTACAGGGTCCTCTGTAAATCCATAGGGCATCCCACTATTAATATTAAGTTGGCATGGGGCCATTAATAACTTTTCTTCCAGTAATACCTTTTAGCCAGCTCAGAATACATCTAACTGTACTATCATCAAACCCATATCTTTCCATCTTAGCTGAATGAAAAATAGTTTCAGACACTTTTTTCAAATACTTTGCTGGAATCTAGGCAAACTTTGTCAGTACCCTAATGTCTCAATTTTGCCACCCTGTCAAAAAAAGAAAATCAACTGAATTAAGTATGATCTGTTCTTACCAAAGCCATGTTGGTCTTTTGTGATTACTATTTCATTTTCTAAATGTTTCCTGATTGTCTCTTTAATTATACATTTTTAAATTTTGTCTGGAATTGGAGTCAAGTTTGTTGACCTAGAGTTTGCAGACTTCCTTTTAAAAAGTCAAGACATTTTTCCTAATCCAAAATTCCAGTGACTCTTTCCTTCTTGATCTTTTAAATATCACTGACAGTGGCTCAGCACTTATGCCAACCATTTCTTTCAGTATTTGATGATGTAGTTTATTTGAGCCAGCAGTCTTGAATTAATCAAGAGTAGCCATTTTTGTCCTATTCTTTTTCAAAGGTCATTCACGTTGGCAGGGAAAACAGAAGGAAAATTTAAATTGAGCATCTTTGCCTTCACTCTATTGTCAGTCATCATTGTGTCATCCACCCCAGTAATTGTTTCTTTTCTTTCTTGGATTTTCATCTTTTCCCAAAATAAACAAAAAAGAAAAACAAGTAGAATATAGTTTTATTGCCATTCCTGTTCTTTGCCAGTCTCAGATTATTTCAACCTTTAGCATTCTTGACACTATTCTGATATGTGGTATTATATTTTTGTCCTCTTTCAGGTGCTCTTGCTTCTATTTTCTGTACATATATCTTTTTCTTTTAATTCAAGTTATTTGGTGGTCTTACTCTTTTTTATATATGACATTTCATGTCCCAACTCTGTGCCTTTTCATAGGCTGTCCCCCCATACTTATAATACACTCTTTTCTCATCTTTATCTCTTAGAACTCTCCAGTTCCTTCAAAGTTTATCTCAAATGCCACATCAGGCCTTTCCTCATCCCCCAGACACTAATACCCCTTTCACAAATGCCTTGTAATTTTTTTATATATACTAACATGTGTCTTCTCTACTAACAGAATGTAAAATTTTTAAAGGGAGAGACTGCTTCCTTTTTTCTGGCATCCCCAAGTGTTTAGTATGGAACATATTAGATGCTTTAATAAATTCATGCTAATGGACTAATGAATTCTCTATAAATCCCTCTTGGTATCTTCAGACAACTTTCAATATTTTCTTCTTTTTTGGAATTATAAATCATATCAAGTTAAATATATAATAATTTTATTACAAATATGTTATATTAAGCTAAATATAGAGATGAGATATTGGGACCACCTCTAGACTCTCAGACATCCACCCATTCTTGCCTCGCACTCTTAAATTCTATAAAGAGATGGCAGGGATTAACTGAGCAAGCACAAAGTATTTTAAAGCTGAAATTCTGCTGTTGAGATTATCTAAATTGGACACAAAGAGATCATCTAGAGTCTCTAGACCAACCATCAGACTAATAAGCTCTTTAAGGGAAGACAGTTTTTTTTTTCTCTTTTTGTTTCCCTGGAACTTATCACAGTGCCTAGCACATAGAAGATGCTTACTAAAGGTTTACTGGTTAGTTGCAATGATAAAAGTGAAGGCCAGAAAAGTTAAGTCACCTCCATGAGGTCAAAAAGCTAGTTAGTCATGAAGCTGGGACTAGCACCAAATTATTGCATTCTCAGGTCAGTGATCTTTCCATTCTGGCAATGCTGCTATTTTCTAAGACATTGAGTGTAGTGCTACTTAAACATGCAAACAAAGAAAGTTTAAAAGTTTACATTCCTTATAGAACAATGAAAATGCATTATCTCCGAGTTAAAATCAGAAAAAATTAATAAAGATTCTATGGTGAATACAAGAGATTCTTAGTCACAGGTTGGTAGAATTGGATGACTTCTTGGAAACTTGTCAGTTTTGAGATACGGCATTTTTGTGATTTCTCATTTTCTTTTTGACTGAATTATGTTTGTAAATATAATATAGGTGTGAATAAAGTGTCTAATAGTTGGGGTTTTTTAACCTGTTTCCTCTTTTAAAAAAAAAAGATAAGAATAGGTACCAGATACATGATTTCATTAGTACAGGGAACTCATTCCACTAATGTATGTCAGCTTTAAAATGTATAGTCTTGGCATTTCCTAGACTTACTGAGAGGTTTAAATGAGCTATCCAGGTTTGTAAAGCCAATGTATTTCAGAGGGAAGAGTAGAATTCAGGTCATTCTTGCTTCAAGAACAGTTTTCTATCCACTATAGTATGGTGGGGAGGGAGACAGGGAGAGAAGGAGGGAGAAAGAAAAAGAGAGAGAGAGAGAGAGAGAGAGAGAGAGAGAGAGAGACTCAATTTTTTTTTAATCTAGGTTCCAGCAGATGTCATCCTACTCAACAAGATCACCTTAATAAGCTTTGATAATTTTTCATTTATTTACTAAACTAACTTCTGTGAGTGGGAAATGCAGACTCCAATTGTATTTAAGTTCTATTTAGAGATAACTGGGGGGCAGGAGGGGCATTCTAAGGCCAGAAAAGGAAAGAAATCTTCTTGCCCTTCAACTACTCTTAATTATGTAAAATGTCAGTATTGGCAGATATGGCTACAATTGATAAGTTTTTAATTGAGCACTTAAGGTCTACACTTGCCCCAAAGGAGATTACAAAAAAGTTGGACATTAAGACTAATACACTGAAGTACCATGAATGATTGAAAATCATACATACATAACTGAGAGATGAGGTCATACAGTTAAGGTCTAGATTCATGAGCCCACTGAATTTGGGAACTTCAAATGAAAGAAAAATTTATCAATGCATTTCAGCACTTTCTCTGTATTCTATTCCACTACAGTAGTAAAAGATTGCCTTGCTTATAATTTCTACCAAATAAATATTTCATGTTATGGAATGAGTATAAATAATCATGTGGAGTAAGTAAGTTCCACAGTATGTCTATATATTTCTTCTGCTTTGCTACTTCCAGAATTTCTCTCTTCCTTCTTGAAAATATAATTGATTTCTCAATGTAACTGTAATATAACTGGTTCTACTCCATAAGCATTAATCTGTCTATAATTAATGCTCTGGCAGGATTACACCTTTCACATACCTTTTCACAAAAGTTGGGTTTTGTGTTTGATAGCATGTATCAAACCTATAACTTGCATTTTGCCAAAGTTTGAACTCATCAACAGAATCCAAAATTTTCAACAGACCCCAGAAAAACCAGTGTGCTTTAACATTAGAGAAACCTTTGACTTGAGTATCAATAATCATATTTTTCTATTCAACATGAATATAGTTACTAAAACATCAGGTAACCCAACAGTACAACCTAATAAAGGATAATTTGGGGTAACTCATTTTGTAACACCTGTAATTTCCCCCATATTATACCCTAATATCCCCACTTCTTACAACAAAATATCATGGTTTCCGTACTTCTCAGTATATTAGTGCCTTTTTTTCTAAATGTTTTCCATGTTTTCAACCTCCTTTGATTAGCTGATTAGCAGAGAACCTTACATATACTAGGTGCTTAATAAATGTTTATTGACTAAAATGTGGCACCAGACAGAGAACAATGAGCCAGATGTGTTCAGACCAAGAAAGAATAGAGCAAGACTATTATTCATTACAGAGTCCTTATTCCTTTCGATTCATGACTTATCTTCATATTTGTCAGGTTTCCTTCTAAATTTTCTCAGTTTCCTCTAAAATTTTCCATTTCTTCATGTCACATGGCACAACAATATTCTACTGTATTCATATACCACAATTTGTTAATCATTTCCCAATAAGAGGACATTTCCTTTAGTTGCTAATTTTGGGTTACCACAAAAAAAAGACACTAAAAATATTTTGTGTGCATAAACATCCTTTCTCTCTTTGAGTTATTTGGGAAATAGGCTTGGTAATGGAATACATACATACACATATACACATATATGTATATATATGCATATACATACATATACATACACATATTTATATATACACACATATATAAAATCTGAATCATAGCGTATATAGACATAGTTTGAAATTGTTTTCCCCAATTGCTATACCAATTCACAACTCTAGCAAAATACACAAATGTGACTATTTTCCCACAGCCTCTTTAATAATTTTCATTTTACTCTTTTGTGATTGTCATCTTATTTGATTTAAATTTTTTTTTAACTATTCCAGGAATTCTTTTGGGGTCTAAGACCAATTCACATTCTTTTTTGAGGCTTTGGATTTAGCAGCTTCGACTTTGTTGTCTTCTTCTGAGTTTGTGTTTTGATCTTCTCTTTCACCATATTAACTTTCTATGGTCAGGATCTTTTGGTGGTGTTGTTGTTGCTGTTTGCTAATTTTTCCAGTCTATTTCTTGACTTTAAGTTTCATATTAAAATTGGTTCTGCTCCAGGGGTGGGGGGGTCACTGCCCAAATGGCTTCAGGGTTTTGGGTTGGGGTTTTTTGTTTGTTTGTTTTTGGCAGTTGTTTTCTGAGTTAGTTCTAGGGGTTTGTAAGCTTTCATTCTTCAAAAATGGTATGATCTAAGACAGTGGTTCTCAACCTTCCTAATGTCATGACCCTTTAATACTTGTATGTGGGTGTATCTGTATGTGGGCAGACCCACCTGGAGATGCATAGAGGAGCAGTGTCTCAGTTCCTAAGACCACTGGAAATATGTGTTTTCCGATGGTCTTAGGTGACCCCTGTGAAAGGGTCTTTCGATCCCCAAAGGGGTTGTGACCCACAGGTTGAGAACCAACATGTATTTACCACTCTCCTGGCTATGCTATAGTCTGTGAATGATCATGACTGCTCTTCTGCCTCGGACCTACGACCACGGCCCCCACTCTTCTGTGGCCAAATGTCTGGTAGGCTGGTGTTATTCCTTGCCCTGTGACTGCAACCCAGGACCGACACCTGGATCCAAACATGGATAATACAACAGATTCCTGAACCCAGGGCCAATGAAGGAATCCCTGTAATCTTCTCCTGACTGGTTGTCTGACCCCCTTACTGTCTGTGCTCTGAGAGCTCCAGAAGCAGCTGCTGCCATTGATTCAGTGGCCCTCAAGGGCTACTGTTGGTTTCCTATGGTGAGAACTATAGTGGCATACATTGTACAGGACTGTGCTTCACTCTCACCCTCCTATGAGAGACCTTTCCTGCCAACCATTTATGTTGTCTTGGGCTAGAAAATGTTTTCACCCAATCCTTTTGTGGGTTCTCATGTTCTAAATTTTCTGAGGTCTTATTTGAAGTTGCTTGGAGGGGAATTTGGGAAAGATCGAGCAAGTCCCTGCATTTTCTCCACCATCTTGGCTCTGTTCCTCTTTCTTTTGCTGATGAAAGCATTTAGAGATATAAATTTTCAGCTTTTAGAACTCCCTTAGTAACATTCCACAAGCCTGGTATATTGTCTCAATATTATAATTTTATTTAGTGAATTTTCTATTGCTTCTACAATTTGTTGTTTGACTCACAATTTTTTTTAGTATTATATTATTTAGTCAGCAATTTTATTTTCTTTCTTTCTTCAAAGCCTTTTTTATTGAACATATTTTTTACTTCATTATGATCAGGAAAAAGATATGTTTAGCACTTAGGCTTTTCAATATGTTTTGTATGGGCTTTTTTGTAAAGGTGTCATATATAGTTGAGATATACATAGATTATTTTCTATACACATTCATAATCACTAGAGATGGATTCTTTCTATTTCTATTTTCTCTCGTGGTTCTGGGAGTTCATTTATTATTTCCTGAAATATGGTAATGAGATTTTTTCATACCATAATTTTCTGATAGCCTTATAATTCTTAGATTGCCTCTCCTTGACCTATATGCCAAATCAGTTATTTTTGATATTATATTTCCTCAATTTCCTTCTTTTTCTGTTTTAGTTAGTGTTTTGATATTGTTATATTATTGAGTTTTGTTTTCTATCTGGCCTATTCTATTGATCAGGGTACTAAGTCCTTGAGTGATATATTTCATGATCTGCTCTAAGGTGTTAATTTTCCTCATCATTCTTCCCTTCCTAGATTTTCTATTCTGCATGTTTTGTTTCATGATGTCTGAATCTTCTATTCCGTGTGGCCAACACATTTTTCTCTGACACTTAACCTGGACTTGTTGTGGAGTTGATTCCCTCTTGAGGGTATTTTTATCCTTGGGTGTATTTTTTTCATGGTCTTTGGGGTTTCCTTGGTTTGTTCATTGTAGAACCTACTGGGCTCCTACCAAACGCATCAGAGAACACTGGGACTGAATTTTGCCCAAGATCTTTCTCTTATAGTTTGGTTCAAGGTACCAGTTCTCCTCTAGACCCTTCTAAACACCTGAGAATGTTCTCTTTTCTAGATAAGGACTAGGTTCTGGCTCTTTAGGAACATGGAACAGCTTCCATTTCTGGAATTTATGTGTTCACCACATCCTGCACAACTAGAGGTTGCTTTTTTTGTGCTTTAGTCACTAAGTTTGGGGAATTCTTGCAATTGGCAAAAATTGGAGGATAGTTTCCAGTGCATGGGTGATCCAATGTTGATCCACCAATGCCTTTCTTTTGCAGCCAGAGTCTTTGGAAAAGTTCATACTGGACTTAGCTTAGACATGATGGAACCAAGGAAGGGAGTATGTAATTGTAATGTAATTTGAACTTGAAGATCCCTTTGTGTTGGCAAAGGTAGCAGGTACTTAGCACTTAGTAATTGATCAAACCTCTGTTCAGGAAACAGAAGGTATGAACTCCTATCTCCCATTGCTGACATAACAGGAAGGGGTTACCTGAACCAGGAAGCTAATGTTGTGTTTATATAAGAAAAGCCCCAGAGAGAGACAGTGAGATTTTCTTGGAGCGGGCTTAGTGGAGGCTGAAGAGGAGCTGAGGAAACCAAAGAGGAAAGCCCCTCCCAGGTTTGAGAGAATGATTTTGATTTTGAAAACCTGGATGGAGTGATTTTGATTTTGGGAACCAGCTGAAACTTCTCACAATTCCAAGGGCCAGCCAGAGTTGCTGAGGATTTCCAAGGGCCAGCCAGAGTTGTTGAAGACTGAGGAAGCATGATCATGATACTAACTTGTTTGTGGCTTTGTTAAGCCTTGACTTCCCGGGAACAGACACTGGGAAGGGTTTGAGATGGACTAGACACTGTGAGCTCCAATGTGGAACAGGAACTTCACAGAGAGCTGGACAAGGACCTGGGAGCTGTCTTTCTTTGAACCCAGGTGACAGTTTGGTGAATCCAGGTAGGATCTGGGACCATGGAAGGGGATCCAGGGAATCCAAGAAACCACCCCAAATCAAGCTGAAATAAGACTTTATTTGGATATTGTGTACTGACTGAGAAATTATAAATTTACTAGTGACCTAAGGGGTACAGGGTCTGTGTGGTTTCTGATGACTGAACAGTGAATAATGAAGGATGGTTGACTGACTAAATGATTGTACAGTGATTGGTGACCAAATAAATAATTGATTTGTAACAGTATGCCCCATGAGTGGAAAACTTTGACTGTTGTACTTTGTGATTAAATTAAGGATTTTGTGAATGCTTGAGTTACTAAATGATTGTTCTTTGTCAAAAACTTTGTGACCACTGTAGGGAAAACTATGTGTAAGGGTGTCTAGGTGGTGCAGTGAATAGAGCATGGCCTTGCAGTCAGGAGGACCTGAGTTCAAATCCAACCTTAACACTTACTAGCCATGTGACCTTGGGCAAGTCACTTAACCCCAATTGCCCTGCCCTCTCCCTTCCAAAAAGAAAAAAAAGAAAAAAGAAAGAAAACTAAGTGGCCATTTTCTATGATAAGTTGTTGTGAATGCTAAATTTTGATTTTCTGGGATAAGTTGTAACATTGTGAATGCTGTACCGTGATTTACTATGAATGTTTTGCTTTGATTTCTAGTGGAATAAATAGAGTGTTTACTACACTGTGTAATCAGAATCTTAAAAGCTGTTCACAGTAGCATTCTTCTGAAAAGCTGCTAGTACTTGGCTTTACAGAGTACCAGAACTATAATCACAATCTTGTGGCACCTTCCTCATTCTCTATAATTTTTCACAAGTTACTCTTGATGGTTAAAGAATAGGATCCATAAGTTCTTGTTTTAACTTTGGTGTGTATATCACTTGGGCATAATGACTTGAACACATAGAAGGAAGCTAAGCATTGTCTTTTATTCTCTTTTATCTGGGATGTTAACTTCCCATTTACCTTTTTTTTTATTTTGGCCCATAATTCTTCATTTCTTTGTTTGAAGGACATTCCTCCAATTGGTAGAGAAAACAAAAGAAAATTAGATTTGTGTATTTCTGCTGCCTATCTCATGTTCAAATTCAAATTCAACAAACCTTTATTAAGCATAAACTGTACAGTGTACAGTAATGTGCAAGGCATTATCATCAAACAATCTATCCCCAGGCAAGAGTCTTATTCTTTCTTTGATCTTCGTTCACCCCCAACATAATTTATAGAAAATTAAACTTTTCTTAAATTTTGTTTTGCTTCTTAGCAGTCATCACCAGCTTTAGCTTATTATTTTGACTCCGCAGTCTATTATCTCTCACCCCCTTCTGCTATCCTATTTGTTGTTCAGTCAAAAAAAAAATGAACTGAAAAAACCAAGACCTTCTGTTAATGTGTGCCTCCTGTGATTTTTATTTCAGCTAAAAATTGAATAGCATTTAATAACTCATCGTTTCCAATATCCAAGGTCTGGATGAATCACCATACCTAATGTGGAAGTCATAAAAACATAATGCAAAGATCTATAAATAGCTTGTCCCCTTTTGCCCTCATTCTGCAGGTAAAAGCAGACTCTATCAAAATAGTGATTGCACCACAAATCGATGACATTTTAAGCAAGCTCTGTTAGAACTACTTAAAAGAGCTTTTCACTCCTGTGATAATTATTTAAATACCATTCACCAGAAAAGTAAACTATCTCCTTTTTGCTACATTTTTTTTCAACTACTAGGTTTGCCAATTATTTCAGAACCAATCTTTTCTCCTTATTTTTTTTTTCTTTTTGCTGATCAGTTTTTATCTTCCATTCATCTTTTTCTATCTCATGCCTAATGCCCAAGTCAGCCAGACAATCCACATCCAACAGGACCCTGGGTTCCCTGTTAAAAACTGCTAGACATATCCTTATTCCACAAATCTTTCTGCCTTGCCGGTTGGGTCATGAATTATCTCAATTCAATATGGATTTTTTTTTCTTCAAGGGCATTTCATTTCCTACCTGACATGTTGGTGGTTCTACCTCTAAAAGCCAATAATTTACACTAGCATTTATTTTTAAGTTAATTCCTTCAGAAACATTTGAGCACCTACTTAGTTCTAAGTATTGTCCTAGATGGTAGAGAGAGACAAAATTCGGATAAGATATAGTCCCTCCCCTTATAGAACTTATCATTTAATAAGAGAGATAAAATAAATACCATTAACACTAATATATACATATATATATATATATATTTGCGTGTGTATACATATGTGCATATATAAATATAAAATATGGTAAATTTACTTGATTTGAAAATTCTCAAATTTATCTGTCATTTCTTTTCATTTTTTATGTTATTAATTTCAACTATATTAAATGGCATTGTCATTGTAAGGAATTGCTTATTGAGCATTTATTATTTCCAAGAACTCTACTAAGCCTCATGGGAGATTAGAAAAGAACAAGACAAGAAGAGTGGTAGGATGGAAAGAATGCTCTATTTGGAATTAGAATCACTGAGTTCAAAACTTGACTCTGATACTCTCTACATAAGACCTTAGATAGCTCATGACCTCTCTTTCTCTCCATTTACTCATATTTAAAATGGCATAGTTCACCTCTAACATTCCTTCTGACTTTAAATATATGATCCTACGGTCCCCACCTTCATGAACCTTAGAGACTAGTAATGGAGATTTTGTTGTTGTTCAGTCATTTCAGTCATGTACAACTCTTCATAACGCCATTTGGAGTTTTCTTGGCAAAGATACTAGAGTGGTTTGTCATTTCCTTCTCTAGCTCATTCTACGTATGAAGAAACTAAGGCAAACATGGTTAAGTGACTTGCCCAGAGTCACACAGGTAGTGTCTGAGGTTACATTTCAACTCAAGTCTTCCTAACTTGAGGCCCAGCTCTCTATTCATTGCACCAACTATAAGGGAGAAAAGAAATATAATCTATGCCTTGGGAGTCCAGAATAGGGAGATATTATTTCTAATTGACACCAGATCTCTTTCCAACTAGTCAGCAGACCCCTTGGAAACATCTCAGAATCTCATCACTGCTCCTCCCTCATCTATATCCCAAAATAAGAACATTAAATCAATATCCCTTCTAGGGTCTGAGCTGGGCCGCTATTGGTAATAGGAGGTGAATGAAGCAACCATCTCCTAGTCTCATAACAATGAAAGGTCTAGATAGACAGAATGCTTCTCACCACCTACCTAGCCACCCAGTCACTGAAATTTTTCATAGTACCAGGGTCTCAAGCCCCTGATTGAGAAAATTTGTATCAGAACAGTGACTTGGAACCAATCTAGTATAGAAAAGTATACATTCTACCAAAAAATGGCTAGGAAGTACATTCCTTCTGGATGAATTTCTGTGCTTCAAAATTGAAGAGTGAAACACCCTTTCCCTGCTACTACTCTACTTCTCTGACTCAAATCCTTCTTAATATATTCATCTTAAGACCATATCGCTGTGCCCTTCTGTTGAGCCCTCCATGATTCCTATTTTATTGCTAATAAACAGTCTTTCATATATGGCCTCTTATATTATTTCCATCTTCTTGCACTCACACACAGTTAAACACTCATACACACATAGCCATATACAGCTAAATAAACATACACCCATATACACCAACATAAACACACACATATGCATACACACAATGTGGGGATAGGGGAATAGGCATAATTTTAACTCCTCACTACCATATTCAAACTTTCCCAAGGCTATCATGACTTGGGAGCCTCTCATTCTTTAATCTTCACTCCCCCACCTATATCATTGTGCACAGATCCTGTTTGTTCTTGTCTCCCTTCTCTCACAAGGAGGACAGTACCCAGCTCACAGTATTCCTCTATTGCCTTCATATTTAGCAACTTCAATATATTTGTCATTGTCTCCCCAAATACTCTTGTCTTCCAGTGTATCAATCTCCTCCACTTCCATGATCTATACATTCACTCTAGCTCTAACACAGACATGGTTGTAACTTTGATCTCGATATTATCTATAGCAGTTAAACCAGCATGATTCAGAAATTCACCCTTTTATCAATCCATCTCTCTTCTGGCCTTAATCTTCCTAATCCTATTCTTTTTCCTTATTGGGACCTCTCCTTTGTTAAGTGTCTTCTAAACTTACTTTACTCCTTTTGAAACCTTAAACCCACATTGCAGCAAATAATTTCAACACCCTCTTTATTTTGTTCTTTAATTTAATGCCCCCGTGAGTGGTGAATTCATTCTTTTCCAAACCCCAAATCTGAGTTATCTTCACTATATGCCTTTTATAGTCCTCTCATATGTTCCCTGATGCTTACACATACATCACAAAGATTGTGATGAAGAAAATTTTGATAAGCTTAAGTTACATCTGTAAGATTTTATAAAGAAAATATGCTTTCATTTAAAAAAATATAGCACATAATAGAAGCAATATAAATGCTTATTGTATTTCTCCTTTCCTCCATTTTCCCCTCCCATAATAGGCTCCTTACACAATAACATTGTATAACATTTCTATACTACAATTAGTTCAACTAGTACCTGAGCATTGGGGACATGATTTGTCTTCAAATTCTACTGCCATACGTATTTTTGACAGATCTTTTCTTCCTGGCAATAACCTTCTTAGGGTTTAAATCAAGAGTGACATTGTTGGATAAAATGCTGTGAGTGTTTTGCATAATTATTACATAATTCCCTATTTTCCAACTACTTTTTCCTATTTACCATATATTTTCCTTATCTCATTGGTTTTTTTTTTTAACCCATGCAATAGACTTTATATTTGCCCCTATTATCATTACAGAAAATTAAGGCCAGTGTTATATTTTGTACATAATTGGATAGTCGCTGACCATAATTTGCAGTTTTCCTACATCATTCATATTTCTAGGAAATTAAAGTTTACAAAGTACTTTACTCATAATTACTTTGCAAAATACTCAGCAAAAAAAAAAACAATAATAGTTCAAAGTTATATTATATTTTATAAAGCATAACAATCATGGGAGATTCCATAATTCCAATATTCTTACTCTCATTTTACAAAGTGAGACTCTAAGTGTACACCAAATCATAAAACTAAGAAGTGACAAAACCAGACCTTGAACACTATACATTTCTTTGAAGTTCAGTGTCTTTTCCTTTTTGTATTATGTCAATTTGTCTCTTCATTGTATTTTAGTTAGTCGTTCTTTTCAGTCATGTCTGATTCTCCATGACCCCAGTTGGGGTTTTCTTGGCAAAGATACTAGGGTAGTTTGCTATTCCCTTTTCCACTTATTTTATAGATGAGGAACTGAGGCAAACAGAGTTAAGTAACTTGCCCAGGGTCACACAGCTACTAAGTGGAAACAATTATGAACTTCCTGGACTTTCCTTCATAAGTCTATGTAGTCATAGTTCCTTTTACTTTTCTTCATTATAAACTACTTCTTAGCCAGCTTATGATGAGTTTTGCTCTCCTTTGAATTTTCTCCAAGCTTTCTACAACAAACTATTGCTATGAAATGTGAAAACATTATAATTATAATAGAAACTGTAATATTATATCATACTATAATTATAGTAATATTATATAGAATTATAATAAGAACAGTTAACATTTATACAGCACTTCAAGGTTCACAAAGCCCTTTACAAACATTGTCTCATTTTATCTCCACAAAATCCTTGGGAGATAGGTGCTATTATTTCCATTTTCTTAACAAGGAAACTGAGGCTAAAAGAGGTTAAATGACAAACTTCACAGGTTCACACAATAAGTAAAAATATTTTTGGTAGGATCTGAACTCAGATCTTCCCAATTCCAGGTTCACTACTCCACTGCACCACTATCCCTTAGCTCTACCATTCAGCTTCCACAGAGAATTACTTGTATGGATACATTCCAGAATTACATATACTTTTAAACAAAAGTACTCCATTTTATTTGTGATCTCACAGGAAGGTTTTTTAACTATTTAATCATCTTCATAGTATTATAAGATCACAGATTGACAAATGGAAAGGACCTTAGAGGCAATCACATACAACTACTTCATTCTATAGGTGAGAAAATTGAAGCATAAAAGTGTTACTGCCCCACCCTTACCACTACCATAAATTTGTGAGCTCCTTGAAAGTTGGAGACGGTTTTGTTGTGTTGTTTTGTTTTGCCTTTCTTTGTTTCCTCTATGCTTGACATATAACGGTGACTTAATAAATACTTGACTTAAAGGACTTGTCTAGGCTAGTAAGTGTCTAGGGCAGGATTTCAACTCAGGTCTCCTTCACTCTTCTCAGTATTCTCTAATACAGAACTGCGCAACTTGGCAGTACATAAGGACCAAAATTAAAATGGGCTAAACTTCTTCCAGTCACAGATAGGTTAGATTAGAGACAGGCTGATGATGGCTGATTGCCCGTGGGTCACATGACAGCTGCCTAAACACCTTTGGCAGGCCAGAAGGGGCCCTCGGGGTGTATGTTGTGTAGGTCTACTCTAACACCTTCATCCCAGCTACTCATTTTTGTGTCATAAAAACTGATGGAGAAACTACCTTCTTGCCAGCAGATTCCAGGGAATAGTGAGTTCAAGACAGACTAAAGTTTATAGAAGTCACCGCAAAGAGGTCATCTAGTTCATTTTCCCAACCATCCACCCCTTCCCTAAATAGAAGTGTATCTAAAGTACCCACCACAATTACCAAACCTATCCTGAAAACCTCTTAGGAAGAAGCTTTCTCCGTAGCTTCTCTAAGAAACTATGCCTGTGCCTAATTATCCTTGTAGTTAGAGCTCTCTTGTTCTAGTCTCCCTGGGCGTGTAGAACAGCTGGTAACCACACTCCTTATAATGACTGTTCATAAATTTGAAGCCTGTGTTTAAGTCATCTTCGGACCATCTCCCCCAGACTACCTAACTCCCATGTCGAGCAGCCAATTGAAGAATGTTTTCAGTATCCAGGGACTGGAGATGTAAGCATGTGCTTAACCATGGCTGACTCTCCTAACATCTTGAGAAAATTTTACAAGAAATCAATCTATATTTGAGGGAAACTGAATTGGCAAGCATCAGTCCAGTAGAAAATGTATTTTCTTCCTTTTTCTGTCTTTTTAAGGCAGACACAGGTATGAAAGGTATAATTTTTACTAATCCTAACTGAATATAATATTTTTGCTGTTCCCAAAGGTTCTTCCCCTGGCATGGAACGGACATGCATTTTGTTTCCACGGTACTGTTCCACCAAATGTTTCTGGGTCTCATATTAAGAGGCTTCTGTGCCCACACTGGGCTCTGTCTGTTCCCCATTATGCCCTGATTGAATAAGTAATGGATTAAGTATACTGCAGTGCCTTGAGTTACAAAAATATTTCAAGCTGTCCTGGGAAATATATGTAAGAATTGCTTTGATCTCAAATTACTTTTCGGCATAGTGTATACCTCTGATTTTTTTTATCTCTCCATTTCTGTCAGTAATGTAACTTCTTCCACACAATAACTGTTAGAGTCTATCACGTCAGGTATCTACAAGACCTGTTAAATAGACAGTCTGAACTATACTTAAATCCTATTACTTTGCCTGGTGATCAACATCGTTCAATTGATTTTTTTCTTCTTCTTTTTTTTTTTTTTACTAATTCCAAGCAAGATCAATGAACTACTGAAATTCAGAGCTATATGACTCTTTTCATCTCTGCAATCAGATAACTGGATGCAGTTCACTGTTATAAAGATGGGCAACAGAAACTGCAGAACCCAGTGAGATACCTTTATTGATCTCAAGAGATGTTGATCCTGAAGATCATTGCGAATGTGAGGCTTCTGATAATTTGGAAGTGGAGAAATTATGGGAAAAATAAATGCATAAGATGCATTTATTCATATTATATTTCATCATATTAGATTTGGGCCCTTTTCCTAAGCCCATTCAGATCTTTTGGGACCATAATTCTGTTACCTAATTTGTTAGTTATCCTACACAGTTTCATGCCCACAGAATATTATATAAAAATGAAATCTGATAAATAATAAAAATGATGATTCCACTTCGGATACTGTGTGATTCACATACTCTGGTCTCCTCCTCATACATACCATTCTATCTCCTGACTCTGAGCATTTTCACTGGATGCCATCCATGCCCGGAAAACTTTCTCTTCAACTCTGCCTCCCAGCTTCCCTGTCTTACTTCAAGTCTCAGCTGAAGGAAGGCCCACCTTTTAAAAGAAGCCTTTCCTAGTCCTTTTAAAACTTACTGCATTCCCTTAGTGATTAACCCAATTTGTCCTGTTTGTACAGAGTTATTTACATGGTGTTTCCACTATTTGATTCTGAGATCCTCAAGAGCAGAGACTGGGCTTTGGATTTTGGGGTTTTTTTTGTTTTGTTTTTTTATTTTGCCTTTCTTTGTATCCACAGGGCATAGCACCATGCCAGGCATGAAATAGGTGCTTAATAAATGCTTGTTGACCATTGTCTGACTAACCAATGATGACAATGATAATAGAAATAGTCTTGTCAAACATTAACCATAAAAACGTGGCCATGTCCCCAGATCATTTCTGTCTGTACCCCATTAAAAAATATAGGAAGAATGAAATAAAGATAATAGAGACAGGGTAGGACCATAAAAACTAGAATAGACTTGGAGTGAGGAAGACCTGGGTTCAAGTCCTCTAAATGACACATATTTCACTTGCTCCCATGGTCACATGGACAAGTCACTTCAGCTCCTAGTGTCCTCAATTCTCTAAAACAAAGTTAAAGACAATCAATCAATAAAACATTTATTAAGAGTCAGTCTCCCTGCTAAGTGCTGGGGATACATACAAAGGTAAAAACAGTCCGTGACCTCAAGGAGCTATCAATCTAATGGGGAGAGGTAGTCAACAGGCAAACAAACATATACGAAGCAAGCTACGTACAGGATAAATAAGAAATAATAAACAAAGGGAAGGCACCAGAGCTTACATTCTATGGGCAATCAGCCACAGCCTTTGTCTAGTCTGGTAGCAAGTAACAAGAGAGATGCTAAATTACAGTTAGATTCAATCAGTCAAGTACTGATTGATTTTAATTCCTAAGATAAAGCCTTGGGTAAGTCACATATCCTTATATTGGTCTATCTTAAATTTCTTCATCTGTAAAAACGAGAGTCATTCTAACAGATAATCCCTAAGGTTCCTTTCATGAGTAAATGAATGCAAGAATAAAATAGCATTTATTAAATGTTTACTATTTACTAGACATGGTAATAAGAACTGTGGATAACAATGAAAAACAAAATAGATTCTACCCTCAAGGAGCTTGAATTGTAATGGAGAAAACAACTCACAAAAAGGTTGTTGTTCAGTCATCCTCTACTTTTCATGACCTCATCTGGGGTGTTCTTGGCAAAGTTACTGAATGGTTTGCCATTTCCCTCTCCAGTTCATTCTACAGATGAGGAAACTGAGGCAAAGAGAATTAAGAGACTTGCCCAGGTCACACAGCTAGCAAGTATCTGAGGCCCGATTTGAACTCATAAAGATGAGTTTTCTTGACTCCAGGATCAACACTCTATCTACTGCAGCATCTAAATGATTTTCATTAAAAGGTAGTTAAACTTAAATTCTAATAAGGGAAAACAATCCATAAAAGATAGAAGGGAAGGAGGGTGGGTTATACACTTTTTAAATGGACAGAAAGTTGAATACTAGCCTGATTTAGGGCAAGATAAAACAAAAGTTTACCATTTGGAGTCCTGAATCCTAGTTACCCAAGGTCTCATTATGAAAAGCAAGCTACACAAAAAAAATCATTTCAAATAAAGTTGATAGCTATATAATTATAGTGCCTACTGTGTCATAGTTGTCTGCTCTGTGGGACAATTCCTCTGAGTCTCTCCTCCATGGTCAACTTCCTGAATCCTAATCCTTTGGCTGTAGTCTCTCTGTCTCCACTATGCATTTGTTGCTGTGCCTGGTTTCACCTCCACTGAACAAGAACCCTCCCAAGTGAAGTTTATCACTCCTAATTTTACCACCATAAAGCTAACTCTAGCCTTGACTGACACCACTTCCATCAGTCCCCTCTCCCATCTCTTTGTAGGGCTAGAGGGTGAAGTACCAAATTCTTTCCAATGTCTTCCTTTATAGAAGGCAGAAGCTGGACTCTTGAACTCATTCTACTCAGCATCTATTTCTCTGCCTGGTTTCAACTCAGTACTGCCTGGTGTCCCCTCTGCTCTTCCCATTTCCTGTCTCTTTCTATGTGTTTTCTCAATGCAATATATGGTAAGCCTCTTGAGAGCAGAAACGTTTTCTTTTTATTAATTATATCTCAAAAGTTTAACAAAGTGCCTGGTACATAATAGATTTTTTTCTAAGTTCTGTTTTTGATCATAGCTTTCTGGTAGTCCAATAATTTTTAAGTTGTCTCTCCTGGATCTGTTTTCCAGGTCAGTGGTTTTTTCAAGGAGATGTTTCACATTGCCCTCTATTTTTTCATTTGTTTGGATCTGTTTGATAGTATCTTGATTTCTCATGAAGTCATTTGCTTCCATTTGCTTCACTCTAATTTTGACGGAATTATTCTCTTCAGAGTGCTTTTGAGATTCTTTCTCCATCTGGCAAAGTCAACTTTTTAAGGCATTCTTCTCCTCATTGGCTTTTTGGGCCTCTTTTGTCATTTGAATTAATCTATTTTTTAGGGTGTTGATTTCTTCAGTCATATTGCTGACTCTCTTTTCATGATTTTCTTGCAACATTCTTATTTCTCTTCCCAATTTTCTTCCACTTCCCTTATTTGGTTTTCAAAGTCCTTCTTCA
>CM053582.1:187101299-187132791 GCA_028627135.1 Pseudochirops cupreus | reverse complement strand
TTCAGCTCATATCTAGCTTTAAGGCATTCTTCATGCTTATTGGAGGCCCCTGGTGGGGGAGGTCTGGCTGCACTCTCCTCGTCCCTCTCTTTGCCATGATCTTTCTTTTCCCCAAAGAAGGAATCTAGGGCTTGGGAGCTGTTCTTACTTTGCTTCTTATGCTTATTCTTACTTATGGTTGGTCAGTCTGTGATTTTTTTTTAATCTCTGTTGGGGCTCTGCTTCCCAAAGGGAAAGCTCTGTCCCAAATCTCTGGGGTCCTCCCGGCTGCTGTGGCTCTCAGAAAGGTGCTGGGTCCCTTTCCTACTTACTTCCGGCACACTGGATAATGAAGACTCCAGGACCAAGGCCCAAGACTGCGATCTGGATCCAGGCCGCTCAACGTGAGAGCACTAGGCCTCTGAATGATCACTTAGTCCCCCTGCTGTCTGCAGGCCGAGGGCATGGAAGCTGCAACATGGAGGCGTGTGCAACACCTCTGCCTCAGCCAGATGCTTTTCTTCCCCAATTTAGCAAGCTCCACTGACCTAGTTCTGAATGCTGCTCACAGCTGCCGCTAATCCGAGGCTCCTTGGCTCCTCCTGTCCAGCCACCCCTGGGGCTCAGCCAGGGCTTCAGGCCAGGCTGGTTTCGGTTAGCAGTGCTGATATGGTTCCTCATAGCAGAGCTGACGTTAGTGGAAAGTATATTTGTGTGCGTTTTGGAGTTCTAGGATTAGTGTAGAGTCATATTTTATGGGTATTTTGGGGTGGCTATGTGAGAGCTGCGATATGTTTCTGCTCCTACGCCACCATCTTGGCTCTGCCCCCATAATAAACTTTTAATAAATATTTATTAGATTAGATTTTGTCTATAATAAAATATTGACTTAGCATAGTGAGGTGGCACAGTGGATAGAATGCCCAAGAGTCAGGAAGACCTCAGTTCAAACCCAGCCTCAGACAGCTACTAGCTGTGTGACCCTGGACAAGTCATTTAATCCTATTTGCCTCAGTTTCCTTTTCTGTGAAACGAGTTGGAGAATGAAATGGTAAATCATCCCAGGACTTTTGCCAAGGAAACCCCAAATGGAGGTCACAAAGAGTCAGACATGACTGAACAACAACAAATGTTGACTGCTCATCTACCTCTCCCTGCCACACAATAGTGAACTGTTGTACTCTGTAATGCAGTTCTCTATCCACTGGGTCACACACTTTTTTGTCTGTTGGTGAACCCGAGCTGTCTGGCTAGGCTTAGTCTACATTCTGCAATTGGGAACTCCCTTAATTATTTACTCTTTCCCTATGGATCTGACTTGTGTCTGGGTAGTGATCATTCCCATGATGGCCCACTTTACTACCAAATGAACTTCTGTTGTGATAAGGAAATTCGAGCTGTAACTTAATTTAAGTCATTTAGTTCTTATTCTCACTATATCAGTAATATCTTCCAATATAGGTTTTTTACCCAGTCAATAGAAATGTTGAGTAACCTTTCACCTTCTATGTTTAACTATCACCATCAGACCTTAACAGACTGATTAAGAACAAACAAGACTGTTGTGAGCTTTATCACTGAAATATATCCCCAAATATTTCTCAGGGGCTGACAAATGGGATTCAATGCAGTTCTGAAGTCCTATGTTTAACAAATGACAGTCCTTGGTGTGCAGATACCAAGCTTTTGACAGATCATTTAGAGTGAAAAATATCCATTCAAAAACATATTAAAGTGGAACATTAATGGTAGCTCCAATTCTTCAGTAATCAAATGATTCTAACACTTTAAAATTAAATTTCCCCATTCCATGTTTGCATTCTAAGGATGCATACTTACATAATTTGTTATTTTAAAATTATGTTTATAGACACAAAATTGTTCATTCATCACTAGAGGAACAGCACCTTAAAAACAGACTGCCAGTGTTAGCTTTTTTTTTTTTAATCGGCATCTCTGTCCCACATACTGAAAGTTAGATTAACAGTGCTAAATCATTCTGTCTCTGGGAGCCCATATGAACTGTAAACTAATGAGCTAAGCAATTTTGGTTAATTGTAATCAATAGTATCATCTTTTAATTAAACAATATGGATTACATTATCTACAGGATAGACATTTGAAAGGATATGGTTTTATATGTACAAGCTCTTTTTGACTTACAAAAATTATGTCAGAAGATCTGCTAAACTTTGATGTATTATATCACTTTAGATAGAAACTAGTGTAATAATATTTGGGATTTTAATAGACCCATTTCCCCAAAATTTGTTTCTATGTTATACAAGTGGCATAATTAGAACCTCACTGTAGCATTCATTTGGATAGATACTGAAGCACCCTTGTGGAATTGTTGATTAAAAGGAATTGCTGATTAAAAATTAGACTATCACCAAATATCTAAGTGCTTCAAGATTTTTAATGACATTTTCATCTAGTTATCTTCACATTTCAAACAAAAGTCTCTTTTTCATATTATTAACTGAATTCTTTACATTGTGGATAGAACACAGTATAATGAAAAAGAATAAGAATGGAGCAGGAGGGCCAAAGATGGGGATTAAAATACTTGTTTCATCATATACTAGCTAACAAGTCAGCTAAATCTTTCTCAGCCTCAGTTTCTTAACCTGTAAAGTAGGGATAAATGTACAGGTATCCTTTATCTCCATAGGCTTTTTGTAAAGATCAAGTGAGATTATGCAAATGATAAACTCTAAAAACTGTAAAAAATTTTAAATGTAAATTATTACCAACACAACTATGAAGGTGTGCTGTAGTAAGTTTTAGGCAAAATAAATCTATGTATGTGAAGGCCAGAAACTCAGTTTGGTAAACAAAAGAGAGAATAACCTTGGGTCCCTGGGATTAGCACGTCTCTTGTGATTCTGTTTCTCTATCTAGAGAACAAAAGAGACATAGAGTTTAAATACTAGGGAAACCAAAGTTCCAAAGCTATTTAGTAATAACAGTTACCTGGTTATAATCTATCTTGCAGAGATGATAAACTGTGGTTTGTGAAATTCTCACTTAAAGTGGGCCTAGGTCTCTGAATCAGAAAAAGGAATTTAAAGAAAATATAGACCTGAAACCATTAGGTATATTGGAGAATCATGATATGTCTTTCTTTTTCTTTTTGTAATTTTTCAAATTTATTTATTTAGTTTTAGTTTTCAACATTCATTTCCACAAGATTTTGAGTTACAAATTTTTCTTCCCATCTCTCCCCTACCACCCACCCCAAAATTGCAAGCCTACTGAATACTCCTTCCCTCAATCTGTTCTCTCTTATACCCTTCCCATCCCCCCATCCCCCTCTCCAATATCCCCCAACACCCCTAACTGTCTAGTAGGAAAAGATGGATTTCTTTTTTTTTTTAATTAACTTTTATGTTTATTTTTAGTTTACATCATTCATTTCCACAAGATTTGAGTTACAAATTTTCTCCCCATGTTTCCCCTACCCACCAACCCAAAACAGTGATCCCACTGTATACCCCCTTCCCCAATCTGCTCTCTTTTATATCCTCCCCCATCCCCTCTCTGACTTTCCAGTAGGGCAAGATGCACCTCCATACCCCAATGCCTGTATATCTTATTTCCCCAGTGCATGTAAATAATAATAACATTTTTTAAAAATTTGATTTTAAAACTTTGAATTCCAGATTCTTTCTCTTCCTCCCTTGTCACCACCCTTACTGGGAAGATAAGCAATTCAATATAGGTTGTGCATGTGCAGTTATGCAAAACATTTCCACAGTGGATAAATTGTGAAAGACTGACTATATTTCCCTGTATCCTGTCCTGCCCCCCACTTGTTCTATTCTCTACTTTGACCTTGTCCCTTTTCAAAAGTGTGTGCTTCTAACTACTCTCCCCACCAACCTTCCCTCCCCTCCATCATCCCCCCTCTCATCTCCATCCCCCCTGCTGTCCTGTAGGGCAAGATATCCAATTTAGAGTGTATGTCATTCTCTCCCTAAGTCAAATTCAATGACAGTAAGTTTGATCAATTCCCTTTCACCTTCCTGCTCTTCCCTTCCATTGTAACAGTGTTCTCTTGCCTCTTTTATATGAGACAATTTACCCTAATCTATCTCTCCCTTTCTCCTTCTCCCAATATATTCCTCTCTCACCTCTTAATTTTATTTTTAAGATATCATCCCTTCATATTCAACCCATCCTGAGCCCTCTGTCTGTATTTACATGTACACACATATGCACACTCACATATATATTTATATACAAATAGACACTCCTATACATACATGCATATATATGTATGTATCCATATATACATATATATTCCATTCAACCATCCTCATATTGAGAAAAGTCTGTTGACCTATAATTATTGTTTTACCATGTAGGAATGTAAATAGTTCGACTTTAATAAGTTCCTCATGATTTATTTTTCCCATTTAACTTCTTGTGCTTCTCTTGCTTCATATTATTGAAAGTCAAATTTTCTGTTCAGCTCTGGTTTTTTCATCAAGAATGCCTGAAATCCTTTATTTCATCGAATGACTATATTTTCCCCTAAAGCATTATGCTCAGTTTTGCTAGGTAGGTGATTCTTGGTTTTAATCCTAACTCCTTTGACCTCCAGAATATCATATTCCAAGCCCTTTGATCCCTTAATGTAGAAGTAGCTAGATTTTGTGTTATACTGATTGTTTTTCCACAATAGTAAAATTGTTCCTTCCTGGCTGCTTGTTATATTTTCCCCTTGACCCGAGAACTCTGGAATTTGGCTATGATATTCCTAGGAGGTTTCTTTTTGGGATCTTTTTCAAGAGGTGATCATTGAATTCTTTAAATTTCTATTTTGCTCTCTGGTTCTAAAATATCAGGGCAATTTTCCTGGAGAATTTCTGGAAGGATGTGTCCTAGGTTCTTTTTTTGATTATGGCTTTCAGGTAGTCCAATAATTTTTAAATTAGCTGTCCTGCATCTATTTTCCAGGTCAGTAGTTTTTCCAGTGAGATATTTCACATTGCCTTCTATTTTTTCATTTGTTTGGATCTGTTTTATAGTATCTTGATTTCTCATAAAGTCATTAGTTTCCAATTGCTCCAATCTAACTTTGAAGGAATTATTCTCTTCAGTGAGTTTTTGAAATTCCTTTTCAGTCTGGCAAATTTGGCTTTTGAAGGCATTCTTCTTGTGATTGGCTTTTTGTACCTCTCTTGCCATTTGAGTTAGTCTACTTTTTAAGGTGTTATTTTTTTCAGAATTTTTTGTGTCTCTTTTAGTAGGCTATTGACTCACTTTTCATGATTTTCTTGCATCATTCTCATTTCTCTTCCAAGTTTTTCCTCCCCTTCTCTTACTTGATTTTCAAATTCCTTCTTGAGCTCCTTCAAGGCCTGTGCCCAGTTCATATTTTTCTTGGAAGCTTTTGATGCAGGAGTTCTGACTTCATCGTGCCCCTCCAGTTTCATGCTTTGATCCTTTTTGTCCCCAAAAAAAGGATCATATGGTCTGATTGTGCTTCCTCATCTTGCCAATTACTTGACTTTTGAGCTCTTTGTCATGGTAGAATTCTGCTTACAGAATGGAGAGAGATTTGTCCCAAATTGCTGGGGTTTTCACAGCTGCTGGAGCTATTAGTTGGGTGCCCTCTCTACAGCCCCCACAAGCTCTGGCTCACTGGCCACACATCCCAGGACCACTATCCAAGACCGCAATACAGATCCAAGCAGATTAAAGCAAAAGCAATTACCCTCTGAATGGTCACTTGGTCCCTCTATAATCTGCAGGCCAGGAGCTCTGAAAGCAGCCACATGGCACTGCCGCAACCCCTGCTACTTTTTACCCTGGGGGCAGGGGCCAGACCATATTGTTTCTTCACCTTCACAACAGAGTTCCTGAATTACCTTTCATTTTTTTCTTTGGCATTCATGGGTTGAGGAGTTGGGAAACCACCACAGCTGCTGGTGATTCATTCTCCTGAAGTCTGCTCTGGCCAGTTTGGGCACTGGTTGGGGCCACCCTGGGACCAGAACCACGGCTCACTGGGGAATGTACTTGGCTTCTAGCAAACTGCTATAGACCTTTTGTGTTGGCCTTCCAGATTGCCTTCAGTAGGAGATTTGTTTCTCTCTGTCTCTTTGTGGGTTATGTAGCTTTAAAATTAGTTTAGAGTCTTTTTTTTTTTCACAGTTATTGGAGATGGTTGAAGCCAGAGCCCACACCAAGTTTATGCTTTTACTCTGCCATCTTGGCTCCGCTTCTCAAATTTTTTTTTTCTAAAGAGTTTGGAGGGGGTGCAGAGGAAGAGACAGAGAGAGACATGGGTAGGTAGTACAGTGGATACAGCACCAGCCATGGATTCTGGAAGACCTGAGTTAAAATAGGTCCCCATACACTAGTTGCGTGATGCTGGGCAAGTCCCTTAATCCCAATTGCCTCAAAAAAAAAAAAAGATTTTGGTGAGAAGTGGAGCTGGTGATCTCCTATTGTAGAAATCAGAGGTTTCATAGCCAAGACTCTATGAACATGAAGCAGGGGAGGGTTTTTCTTGTTACAAATGTAAAGGTTTCCTCACATTTCTAAGAGTTGGAAAATTATATTTACTAAAATGAAATCCCACCACCTTCATATGTATGATTCATTTATATCAGTTCTTTCAATATACAATTCACTTCAATAAATATTTCTTAAGTCAATGCTATCAGTGATGTGATCTTTCATTAAAGTCTTTCTACTTTGCTGGTTCCTCATCAAAGCATTGCAGTAACTCCAAGATCTTGAAGTTTATGTCAACCAAACACAAGTCAAACAGATTTTACCTAATCTGGAAAGGCTTCAAATATGTGTAGCAACAACCACACTGGCATACCCAGGATGGCTGTTAGCACAGGTTCTTAGATCTGCTTTACTAGGACAGATAGCTGTTTAAACAGTTAGCAATTTTTTTTTAAATGCATTCACTAGTTCAGGGGAAAAGTCAGCACCCTGAACTTCAGTGAAAATACAACTAGAGAAAGAAAGACCAACAGACAGGGCTCTGACTACCTGAATAAAGCAATATTACTATGCATTTTACATACATTCCTGGCTAGAGAGAGCCTTTACATATTAGCAGTTGGGGAACTCTGAACACATGACCACTCAGAATCTTAACCAGGGAATCTCAAGATCCTTCTAATAATCGAGCCCCCACAGCAAAATACCAACTCGGAGTATATATATACATATATATATATATCTATACATATACATATACATATATATACACATATACATATATATACATATACATATATATATGTATGGATATATATACATGTATATGTATACACACACTTCTCAGAAGTAGAAGGCATCACAACCCTGGGTGACTCAGTGCCTAACTAGAAATTAGCAAAAGGTGTGATAGCCTTCCTACAAGCAAGCCTCCCCCAAGCAAGCTTCCCTTAATGGGATCCACCTGAGGCCTATTAATGTGCAGGGAATATCTTAAATCCCATTAACATTACAATGTGGAATCTGTGATGGTCTCTAAGTCTGGACTGAAAAGCAGCATACTTATGTTCAGAGAGGCTTTTCTCTAGCTTGGACACAAAGTGATGATTTGGGGGGCTGCAATGACACTTAAAAACTATGTCCCAAGATCTCAGAGATCTGTATTAGTTGAGAGATTAGCTACACTAATTAAAAACTAGATCTTTGATATATTGAAATATATGCCAGGGAATGCAAAGTTGAAAGGTGCAGTTCATTCCCCTAAGACCATACACTCAAGAAGTTTATAATCTAATGGATTGTAAAATAAGGTGTATACAATAACTATTAAACAACCCTGTATGTCAGAAAAGCAAAAGGGGGTGGGAGGCATGGGAAATTTAAGTAGGGACAAATCTCTTTCAAATGGGAGGAATAAGAAAGAAGGTAATAGCTAAGACTGACCTTGAAGAAAGAAAATGACTTCAAAAGACTCAGATTATTTCTTGGTTGGGGATGGCAATCCATTCCAACAAATAGGGATGGTTTGAGCAAAGGCACAGAAATGGAAGAAATAATATTCAAGATGTGAATTTGAGACACTCTAGAATGGGACTGGAATGTGAAGGGATGTGGATATGTATATATCACTCGAATGTGATATAAGACTGAAAAGCTAGTTTGATACTAGATTGTGAGGGACTTCAGATGGTAGGATCCGGAATTTAGATTTTCTTAGTTAGACAATGGGAGCCACTGCAAGTTTTTGAGTAGGAGACATGATGAGAGCAATGCATTAGAACAACTTTTATGATTAGATACTCAAAAGACTCTAAAGACAGCCCTGTGAAGGACCTGGCCAAGGATGATGAATACTGAATTAGGGTGATTGCAGTGAAAGTGGAAAGGAAGGCACACATTCAATTGTCAGTTATGAGGTAGAAATGACTAATTTCAAACTAATTTCAGAGAGAGAGAGAGTCAGTCAGTCAGTCAGTCAGAAGTCAAAGATAATTCAGAAGTTTTGAGTTTAGTATGGAATGAGCTTCCAGGGTGAAGAGGTTTCTATGGCATGATGGAGAATGGCCTGTGGAGATGAGTCAGCAGTATCTCCAGGAGAGGAATGAAAACATCTGTGGACTAAAGATGCAACTTGAGCCATTACCTAAATAATAGGTAGGATTTTGTGAGTGCAAAGGAAGCAATGTCATTTCCAGTATGTTAAAAAAAAAAATGAGTAAATATTATAAGGTGAAAGGGACAACATGAAGAATCCCAAAGGCAGAATCTGAGAATACATATACAACCATACATTTACTTGTATGTGTGTATGTATAATATGCTACAAAAGACTGATCATTGTTAATGACAGTAAAGGATTATGTTATGTTTCCTGTATTCCATATTCTATTCAATATGTTCCAACATCATCCCTAGTGGTGGTTGTTTGCTTTCCTGACTTAGGCTTAGCTGTAACAAAGCAATCTAGAACACCTGGGAAAGGTTAAGGGGAAAATGTGACCAGGTTACTGACACTGATCCACACTTATTTCTCCATGGGCTTGAGCTGTCTCAAACCTGCCCCAAGTCTTGTTGCTCCCCTCTTTGCTCTGATTTCCTTACTCTATAGATTAATTCAGCAAGTGAATTGGATTTGAGGCATTGCTGTGCAAAGTCATCAGACTCATTCTGTCCTCAGAGGCACAGGAGACCAGTGGCAAGACATAGGTCAGGACAACTGGTGATGGCCCCAGATGTAGTAGAAGACTTTGGCCCTTTTAAACTAAGGTCTTTCCCAGGTCTCTGTTTGTCTGAGGCAATACCCATCCAGTAATTAAAGGCTAGGTAAGAACAGAAGCAAAAGATGGCCTTGTAGCTTTTATATGTTTTGTATTTATCTTCTAAGATTATAGCATCATAGATTTGGAGCTAGAAGGGATGCTGAAGGTCATATAGTCCAATCTCTTCTATTTTACAGGTGAGGAAACTCTGAGGCACAGAGAGATCAACTGATGCCCAAAATCATACAAATGAATGACAGAGGTGTAATTTGAACCAAGCATCTCCAAATTCATCATCCTTTCCATTGTAACATGCACCTTATTAATTCCTGTAACCCCACCTCCATCCCCAGCTAAACCTAGTTTCTCAAGGACAGGGACAGTTTTTCATTTTTGTTTATATCTCTTTATTGCCTTGAAAAGTATCCTAAACATAAAAAAAACTTAAGAATTTTTTAAAATGCATAATAAAGATGAGAATAATTTCTAGTTTCAGTATGATCCTTTAAAGTTTGCAAGAAGCTTTATATGTGTTCATGTCATTTAATCAATTGAAATCAATTGAATTATAACTTATTAATAAATTTATCTCCATGTGTTCATCTAGGGAAAAAAAAAGAATTGAAGTTAGGTGAAAACCACCAACCAACCTCTCTCTGATTGGCCTTGTCTCTTTCTTTAGCCACAGTTAACATAAATTCAGTTTACCATGGCTCCATATAGGGCATAATAAATACCACTTTTACCTGAGTGGTTTTCCCATCTCTCAGGGTCTACAACTTTACATAAGCCTATTGTACCCAAAGCAGAGATGAGATGCAGTTCAAATATATCTGCTTCCAAAGGCATATGAATGATTTAAATTGGTTCCCAGTATACAAACCAAATTATTCCACAATAACTCAAGAGCTAGAACTTTTCACATTCCAAGATCCCTGAAATGGAACTGCTGGGTCTGGCTCAATCTCTTTTAGACGTTTTAAGCTAAAGACTCCTTTTCCCAGCCAGGTCCTCTAGCCATGCATAACACAGGGATGATAAATCTTCTTTTCCTGCAGTGAATATAAATCATTATAAGAAAAACATGCTGATTTGTATTGAGATGTACTTGATTGATGCAATGAAAATGCATCCTCCAGGAGAGTTGCAATGAGATAGATGCTGCATCTGATTTTTGCTCTGGCTCCCAAGACAGCAAGAACTCGGAGCATATGCTACCTCCAGCACTCTTATCACACACACAGAAAACTGCATTCTATCACAGAGCTCTTGATTTAGTATAAATCAGAAGCCTGGCACAAAGCAGGCTTCCATGTTACCACTGTCAGCATTAACTTCAAATCTACTGGTGGTAAGTTCTTGCTGCAACAGGTCACTCAGTGGGGAGAAAGCAACAATGTTCAAAAGCTTCTTTCCTTCCAAATTATGTCAAATTCACATCACAGGCCAAAATGTAAAATCTTTTAACTCTTCTTAATCGAGAAGACAAGGGATGCTAGTGGAAAACATTTTCCAGATCAAAGTTAATGTTTTTCTAAGTCTATCAAAAATCACAAATTATTCTTTGGGGGGGGGGGGCGGGAATCAGAGTTAAGTGAATTTCTCAGGGTCACACAGCTGGTATGTAGATTGGAACTCAGGTCCTCCTGACTCCAGAGTAGATGCTCTATACACTGTGCCACCTAGCAGTCCCTACAAACAATTCTTCAGAGAAGCTTCAAATATATTGAAGGAGGGGATCCCAAGAAAAATATAGAAAAATGTGATTAGTAATATTTTCCACTTAGATATGGATACTTTCCTAGGACCTCAGGATTAGACAGGAGCTATCTAGTACAATCTCTTCTAAAATAAGAATCTTCTCTGTATATAGTAAAAATGCCTTTCAGGTTTGCAAAGACCTCTACAAATACCTCATTTCATCCTCTCAACAACCCTAGGGTAATTATTATTATGCCTATTTTACAGACAAGGAAACAGTAGCAGAGAGATGTTAAGTGATTTGCCCAGAGTCACAAAGTTAGTAGGTGTCTGAGGTCAGATTTGAACTCACCTGACTTGGCCTATCCCCTGTGCCAGTTAGTTGTCTCAACATGTATATGCATGTTTGTATAATTTCATCCTCATAACAGCCTTAAGGTTAAGACAATAGATAACCTTGTCTCATTTTGACATGTGAGGCAACAAATTCAGATATTAAGTGACTCATCCACAGTCATATCATTAGTAAATGTCAGAGGCAGGATTTGCACCTGGGTCTTGGTGACAGTAAGTACATTGTAAAAAAAAAGTAGTCATTCAGCCTTTACTTGAGGATATTTAAGGAGGGGTAATGCACCATTTATTGATTAAGTTGATTCCAATATCATTATTGTTACCATTACCCCCTAACCATTGTGTGTGTTTGTATTGGGGGTAGGGGTGGGGTTCATTATATTGAATCTAAAGCTGCCTTTTTGAAGCTTTCATTCCTTATTACTCCTGGCTCATTGAGGTTAAGTCAAAGAAATTTGATTCTTATTCTATCTGACAGCCCTTCAACTATTTGAAGTGATGTGACACTCTTGCCCCCTTCTCCTAGTTCTCTTTTACAGGTTAAACATTCCAAGTTCCTTCGGCAGATCTTATAGTTTACACTTCAGAATCTTCAACAACTTTAGAGGCATCCTGTCCTTGCTAAAATGTGATGTCCACAGTAGAACACAACAACTCAAATGTGGTATGGCCAGCAGGGAGCAGAGGAGACAATGACTTCTCTTGTTCTAGTCACTGTCTCAATGTTGCCTAAGATCTCAGGAACTTTTTGATTACTTTGACATACGCCTGACCATAGGTTTGCATAAAGCATGAGCTAGGTAAGTTAGCTTATGCTCTTAACTCATATTAAGCTTGTGGTCCATTAAAAAACCCTGATCTTTTCCAGATGAACTACCGTATCTCTTCTTTACTATACATATGAAGTTATTTTTAATTCATTTGAGGCAGGGGAATAGGTGGTTTCCTTTTTCAAATCACATTACGCTCTTATTCTCAGGGCACTTGAAGTATTCCAGAATTGAAGGTTCTCACAGTTGAAATCTAGGAAATGTTTATAAGGTAGTGTTTTGATATTTCAACTAGAAATTCAATTTCTCTGGAAATTTCTTTTTAGTTGTGTTCTGCAGTTCTTTGGGTTGGCAGTGACAAAGTTTGTCTTTGCTGTCAAGGGTTCCCCTTGATATTTGGACAGACCAAGGAAGAGGTCCCCTATAGTACCCATTTATACACCACTTTAAGATTTGCAAATCACTTTGCGTGCATTATTGGAAGGAGGAAGTTCTTATAACCACCCTGTGAAACATATCCTTTCATTGTCCTAAGTTTACGTATTTTATTCATATTAATCATCTGCTTTATGGATGAGAAATGCGAGGCTGAAAAATGGGGACAACCTTATCTGTCACTTTCCTAAGTCACTGAAGCCTCTCTAAAGTAGCTGAGTTCCTGAGAAAACTGTGTAAAATATATTATTTTTAATTTTATTATTTACATTGTAGGAAGTGAATTCATGCCTATGTTTAGATGCATAAAACATAAGTATCATAAGCATAACCCATTGTTTTTGGAGATCAGAAAAGAAAAACATTTTTTTCCTACTTATCTCACCTGTACATTCATTTGACCTTACCCCTAGAGGTCACAGAAGCATATTTCATATAGATATTTATAACAGGTTGTCAACCTATTCTTTATTCTTGTCAATTTTTCTTGCTTCACAAATTGATATCAGAAAAAAGGAGTTAATATTTCATTATCCTTTCTTTTGCTTGAGTATAAACAACATGTAAGCCCAAGGCAAAAATGATAACACATGTTGTTTCTGATATCATTCATTTAATTATTAATTGTCATGTGCAAAGCATTTTGCTAGGTATTTAGGGAGGTTAGAAAATAAATGAAGTACAGGGGGAACCCTGCCCTCAGGAAGCTTATAGTCCAGTAGAGGTATAAGTCATGGGCAGCTGTTTAGTGGATAGAAAACAGTACTTGGAGTCAGGAAGACCTAAGCTAACATCCTGCCTCAGACAATTAGCTAGCTGTGTGACTTAATCTTGCTGAGCCTCAATACCCTCATCAGTAAAATGGGGATAATAGTAGCACTTCCTATAGAGGGTTGTTGTGAGCATTAAAGGAATGAAATGAAACACCAAATGTAAAGCATTGTGCAAACTTTGAAGTATTATATAAATGCTAATTATAAACAAATTAACATCACAAAAATAGAACATTAAAGAAAAAGGTACAAAGGACTATGGACACAGAGCATCAGGTAACAGAGTAGATGGTATTTCAGGTGAATCTTAAAGGATTTAAATAGGTGGATTATGAAGGGGCCAGGAAGAAAAGTGGAAGGCACTGCTGGTAGCCACAGTGAGGAAATCTCATGAGACTCAGTTACAGATTGCCTGGGCTATAATGTATATGATGATATAAAATGGTGTGAGATAAGGCTGGAAATATAATTGGCACCAGACTGTAGAAATCCGTCTAAAACATAGCGGTCAATAAATGTTTGTTGAATTAAATTGAATAAATATAAAGCTATAGCTTGCATGCTTCTGCCCGACACATGGCAATTATCAACACTGTAAAACTTAAAATTAACTGCAGGTGTTAATTATATAGCTTTCAAGATGCCAAAATTAAAATGGTTTTGAAGATAGAGATGCATTTCAACCTTGTATGTAAATGTTGCATATGCCATCCCTAGAGACTCAACACCACCTTCATATTTGCAGCAAAGAACAATTAGCAAATTATTTTAATTGCCAAGACTAATCATCTGCTTATTTTGATTATGTTGTACCTTGACTTCTGTTGTCCATTACCTATTTATCATGATCTATAACGTTCTAAATAGTTCAGAACTGAATTGCTTTAATTGTGTGCCATATCAATTTCTCATTATAATTCTTTCTTCTAACATTTTGTTCATTTTGATCTTAGTTGTTTTTTTTTCTGACAAGTCAGTGGTCTGACTGTAGTCAGACAATAGTAGCTGAGTCAAGGGATAACTCCCAAAAAATTACAAATATTTTTCTTTCAGTAAAAATATAATTAGTTTCATGTTTCCATTATTATTTGATATTAACTATGTCTTGCGACTACCATTATTTTCTCAAAAGGAGTGTGTGTGTGTGTGTGTGTGTGTGTGTGTGTGTGTGTGTGCGTGTGTATGTTGTTCAGTCAAGTCAGGCTCTTCATGACCCAGTGGTCCATAGGACACCAATACTGTCCATGGGGTTTTCTTGGCAGAGATAATGGAGTAGTTTGCCTTTTATCTACTCCAGTGGATTAAGGCAAATAGGGTTAAGTGATTTGCCCAGGATCACACAGTTAGTGTCTGAGGTCAGATTTAAACTGAAGTCCATCTGACTCCAGGCCCAGTACTCTCTCCACTGAGCTACTTAGCTTCCTCCTACATAAACATATTTTATTAATATATACACATACATATTTATATACATATATCAATATGTATGCTTCTATAATTAATTATTTATATTTTCTAAATTATACATATATTATTCAATATATGTCTGTGGGTGTGTGTGGGTGCGTGGCTTCTATTCATTTTACAAGTTTTGGGCCTATCTCATAGTTTCTTCATACTTTACAATATATTTCAACTAACCTCATCATATATTTGCCCATCAAAGTCATCCTCAGTGAGGTTATTTGTAGGGAACAGGCAGGTTTTCACAACTAATCATCTATAACATACCATATATTTAACATTTTGCAATTTCTTGGAGGGCTAGCTTAGCTTTTATTATGTTTATCATTTTTTTTTAAAGCATTTGATTCAATGGAGCAGCTCAAAAGTTCTCTCTACCAGCAAGGTGCACTCCAACCACATATCAAAAATGTTCAAGTTCCTTTGAAAAACATATCATCAGAGATAAACCTGTTTGAGTACACTGGGGCCATAGACAATAGACATACCATAAAAGAGGAAGATGTAGGCTTTACAAAACTAGTCTTCACTAACATGAAGGATATCCTGCGCAGCAACTAAGTGGGAGATGGATTCCTTGAGGATGGTGAGGTCCTCCAGATGCTTCTACTGGTGACTATGATTTTGTTAGTGACAACAAGCTTCAGAATATTGCAGATTCTCAACAGAAATCCATAAGCGCTCAAAAGAATCTGACATAGCCATCCACACAAGAAAGATCAAGGATATGTAGCAGGACATGGAGTCAAGACCTGAATACAAATCCATCCTCAAATACTTAGTAGTTGTGTGAACCTGGGCAAGGCACTCAAGGTCTCTCTGCCTCAGTTTCCTAATCTATAAAATGGGCATGATAACACCTAGCACTACAGTTGTTGTGAGAATATAATGAGATAACATTTAAAGCACTTTGCAATTCTTTAACTGCTATACTACTATACTGTACTGCTAGCTATTACTGTCATGAATGAAGAATATCTATTGCCTCGATTATGACATGAAATTGGATAAACCTTTATACATACAAATAAATGAGATATAACTTATCAGTGAGAGTATCAGGTACAGTCGATACAAGTGGACAATGAATTGGATCATAAAATCTAGGCTCTAGAGTTTGAAAGAAAAATAGAGATATCTATTTAAACCCTCTCATCTTACAGAAAAGGAAACTGAGGCCAGGGAAGGTTAAGAGAATTGCTAATGTCACATAGGTAGTAACAATCAGCATTGAGATTTGACCCCAGGTCCTCTGACTCCAAAATCAGTGTTGTTTCTTCATTAATCTGTCCCTCCCCCCTCCAATCCCCACTCTGTGTGGCCAGAATTTCACAACAGAATAAAAGCAGCTTAGATTGTTTCTAGGAAACTGTAAAAGCTCTTTAATGATCCAACTTCTGAAAACAAAAGCTCATTTTTTTATATCTATGTAGAATCCTTGAGCCTCTTTACCCAAAGCCAAGTATGTGGAGAAAGGGGGAAGACCATCTTCCCACCAAATAAAACCAGTTCTGAGATCACTCACAGAGTGTTTCTGTCCTTATGGAGGAGCTCAATGCCAAAGCTCATTGGTCCCCATCCTAAAGACCTTGGGGGAAAATTCCTTAAACAAAATTTAGGGCTGGTTCATGTCTAGTGTTTCTCCAAAAGGAATTAACAAGATCCCTCACAGGAAGATACTCAACGTAAAAATTAGATCAGATACAGGACAGCTATTTATTTCTTTCACCAAAAAAGGAATGATTAAAACACAAAATGCACATAAATGCATACTGACATTCTGAGAAGTTAACAGATACTTTAAATATATACTTAAACATAAACATTTTATGAGTCTGCTAAATAGTCATAACTTTTTACCTCAGATCTGCATAGTCCAAGCATATCACTCAAATTCCCTATCTTCTGGCCAGCCAAGTGTGCATGGCTCTTTGGGCTATTAGTGGCCATTTTCTCCCCAGAGGAGCATTGCAGTAGCAGTCAGTGCCTTCTGTTGGGAAATTAGTACTTGATTCTCAAGTTTCTAAATTTCTCGCTCACAAGGTAGTCGCCTAGGTAGGATATAACTATCTCAGGATTCCCTTTCTTGATAAAAGACAGGAACATAAAGTAGAAGAGACATCCAGGGGTTGAGGCATCATTTTAGGCTTGCCCAGAAAGCAACAAATACTCTTTCTGCTCTGCAGGTAGAGTTGCCATGATTAACAAGGGTAGGAGAGAAGAGGATAAAAGATCTCTCTCCCCTCCTGTTTGCTGGAAATCTCAGGGAGATCTTCAATGATTTTAACATGCTTGATAGAAAGAGACAAAGAGAGAGAAGTAGAGAGAGAGAGAAAGGGAGAGAGATAAAGGCAGAGTGACATTTCTTAAAATGAGCTTCTATTTTTCGTCTTGACTCAATAAAGAATCTCCTTGAAACGTTTCTCTTCCCAACTCCTATCATGGGAACCAACAGACCAAACAGCAACTTGTAGTCATAAAATCTCTTTGGAGAAAGGCCAGAGCACACAAATCACAGGAAAGTAGACCATTATGGGGTACACTAGAAGGGGCCAGGGTGAAGGCTGGATTTCACACATGCTCCAGAGTATACTCTCAAACCCCAGTTCAGCAGAGGAAGGGAGCTTTTCTGATAATGGCCATTTTACCAGCATTCTACTAGCATTGCATGGCAGCAAGATATTGGACACAACAATTTCCAAAGAATTTCCAATTAATTTCACATAGAGGGAAATAAGGAAATGTATGATGTGTGGTGAGCAAATCACAGTGTATCACCAATGAGGAAGTCTGAAAAATAGGAAGAAAAGATAGGATGGTCATGAAACATTTATTAAGCTCTTACTATATGTCAAACACTGTGCTAAGTGCTTTACAAATATTATTTCATTTGATCCTCTTAATAATTCTGAGAGATAGGTGCTATTGTAATTCCCATTTTAGAGTTGAGGAAACTGAGATAGAATTTAAGTGACTTGCCCAGGGTCACACATCTAGTGAGTGTGTGAGACAGGATTTGAATTCACTTCTTCCTGATTCCAGGTCCAACAAGGTATCCACTGTACCCCCTATCTGTCTTTATTTCCAGTGGATAAACTGAATTCTCTACTAGTATCTTTGCAATATTAAGAGAAAAAGGAGAAGGCCTAGAGCATGTTGGGTGGATGCTCTAAGTCAAACTTAAGGGAAGATATTACAAGAGTAAAACAATAGTTACACAGTGATCCGCATCATTAAGAGGGCGTATCCAAGCTGATGAGATTGCATATTCAATTAATCACATATATCTTGATTGAAACTATTTGTCATTATTAGCAGATAAAAAACAAATTTTCATACATTACATATGTGGCAGAGTGCCAACTTTAGTCTATGTTTTTCTATACTGATTCCTAAATTAAGGCACAATATTTACACAAACTTAAAAAAAAATTTTTATGACATACTTAAATATGACTGGCTCCTTAATCTAGTAACTAGTCTTCCCTCTTGTAAAAATTAGGTAACAATGCGTCATTTAGGTAAAATTTATAGATTATAAAGTATGTTCATTAACACTGTGATGTAAGAAATTAAATAATTATCATATCTTTTATGATGGAGGAATTAGATTCACTGAGGTTGTGCCTATTGCCACAAGTCTTAAATGTCACAAAACTATTAAGTTCAATTAAAAAAACATTTATTAAGAATCAATTATGTGTCAGACACTGTGCTAAGTGCTGGTCCCTGCCCTTAAGGAGCTTACAATCTCATGGAGGAAGACAAGACACAAAAAGGAACTTAAAGGGGGCAGGAGGGGTGAGTTTCAGCCATGAAAGTGTACCCTACAGGGAGATATGGTGTTCTATGTTCAAAGTTAAGCAGAGCTGCTAATGGAAAATGCAGCAAGTGTCAGAAATGGGATTCAAATTCAGTTTTCTGGCTCCATGTACACTTTTCACTATACATACTGCACTGATAGCTAAAACATGTATATTGCTATATATAATAGCTATTGATTTTTGGCTACACCTGAAATTATTTTAAAGCTTGACATTTGCACACACAGGTTTTGAAAGGCCATATCCTGGGAGTGGAAGCAGGAGATACCGGGGTTCAAATCCCAGCTCCAACACTTAACAGTTATGTGACTTTGAACAAATCAGAATCTATGTAAATCCGAAAAACAACACAAACCCTAACTACTTCCCACGTCATTTTTATGAGCAAAACATTTGATAGAGCTAATTGTGTAGCCAGCTCCTACCTAGCTTGAGACAAGCAATTAATAAAATTGCCATTGTAAGCATTTACACCTGTGAAACAGGCAAACACTACACATCAGGACTTGATTTGTATTTTGATGATTGTCTAGACTTAGGAAAGTGTTGGAGAAAATGTTAATAATGCAATTTATGTCTACATGTTTTGGAGTGCCAGTTGTTAAACATTTACCAACACATTCCTACATAAAGTTCATTTAAATGCGAATTTATTAGGGTATTGTTTTAAAAGTGAAGGTAAGTTCATTTAAATAACTATTCTTTGACACAAAGATTATGATTTTTCCCCTGTCTGGGGATGAGTTATTTTAAATGGGCTACTTATTGTAATATTAAAATTCCAGCTATTTTTTTCCACTTGTGGTCTCTGTAGCAATTTTTCCCCCAGCTGTCACTCTTGCAATGACAAGACTAAGGAAGCACTCAACAGAGTATGAATATTAATAAAGTGAGGTGGTATCACCAGTTAGGAGGCCTCCAGGGAAAGTGATTGAAAAGGTGAGTGAAACAATAGAACCACATGTGATACTGAAGGGTTTTGTCTTACTCTTCACTTTTAGCTAACTTCATCTGTCTCCAACTTTTACAGCGCTGCTCCTCATTGTGCTAACCTGGAGGGGTTTAATGCATGGGAATCAGCAGCATTTTTTGCTACGCCAAACACCTTCATTGAAGTTTGTTTTATTTAAGAAGTTTGTGATTCTCATACAAAGCTTTAGGCTTGATCCTCTTCCTCTCCCAAAATTGGTTAAGCTGATTTAGTCTAGTCTCTAATGGAAAATACTATTTTGAAAGTAGATGCTAGTTAATTGGGAAATGGCTAACCAAATTGTGTTATATGATTGCAATTGTATAATACTGCACAATAGGAAGCAGAGAAGCATGAGAGAGCATGTACGAACTCTTGTGAAGTAAGCAGAATCAGGAAAATGATATATGCAAAAATACAGCAATGTTAATCAGAAGAATAAGAAAAGAAACCAAATGACATGTAGATATAATGACCCAGTTTGGCCTCAAAGAAGAGATGAGAAAATGAATTTCCCCCCCTTCTTTGCAAAGGAGGGGTGTGTGCATATAGAATATTTAATTAAATTTTACTGAATTCAGTTTTACTAAACTACTTTTTTCTTTTCTTTTTTCTTTCTTTTTCTTCCAAACAAAGGATTGTTCACCAGATCGTGAAGCTGGGAGCAATATTCAGAACTTATGGTGATATGAAAACAATAGAAAATATTTTTAAGTTAGGAAAAGAAATATATAGGTATGTCTTGTCTTCCCAATAAATGTATCACAAAATAAATTTTATTTTCCTGTTAATTTACATTATATTCTTAGTGACCTTGTATATTGATTAATCATTCCTCAGAAAGGGTTACTAAATAGTTTATCTTTAAATTTCTCTGCCTTCCTCTCTAATCACTATACTTTCACTAAAACTAAACATTTTTAAGTATCATAGAATGGCAAAATGATGAGACTACTAACTATTCTCCGAGGGTAGTGAACTCTCACTTAACTAAACAGAAAAAAAAAAAGAGAAACATTAAATTTCCACAACCTAGTATTTTCCTATTGAATTTTTTATTGTGTTTTCTAGCATTGTTTTCAAATAATCAGAAACCAACTAAAACCTATACACAATTTATTTAAACATAGCACGTGAAAAAGTTACTTGCCAACGGATTTGTAAAAATTTGGTATGTTGATGTTGACTAAAGTTAGTTCAGATCCATTCAGCCTTGGGAGAAGGGGGCACATAATAAGAACCAATAAAAGAACTGTGTATACCAACTACCATAGACCCCTCTCCAAAGGAACTCCCTCAACACTTATGTTTGGTTTTATCTGACCTACTCATGATCGATATATTTAAATTTGACTATGAGCATCCTAAAACGGAGTTCCTAGCTCCCCTAGATCTCAGAATAAAATCACACGGACTTTAACATCTGTGGGTCATCCAGTGCTTGGTCAATGGCTACACAAAGCAGAATTTTGGAAGGCCATTAAGTTTCATGTAAAGCTTCTTTTCTCAGAGTCAGACAAAAATGGAGATGTCCCGAAAGTGTCAACAACTAGAACATCATACACCTCCTTGTACCATTTTTATATAAATGATTATGTTAATTATTTTGCATATTAAGCTCTGTTCTTAGCTCACCTGAGTGTAAGCCTTTTTCTCTGCTCCTTGAAAACCCTTATCTGACTAATATGTATGCCTTGACCAGCTTAGCCTTGGTGGAACTGGCTATATGCAGAACTAATGAGTTATGTGTATAGATCAATAAATGAGTATCATTCTGCAAATAAGCCCCTAAATGAACCAGGGAAACTAATTTTGAAACCCTGGGGCAAGCTCTCCTAGTAAAGATCCCCATTATAATAAACACAGTTAGCCTCTCCGACTTCTTTCTACTCCCCTCTCAATTTATCTGCTCTGTAATTTGGGGTTTTCCTATATTGGGTTTTCTTAAATTAGGAAACAAACATACTTAAACAGAGTAGTAAACCTCATTACTCACCCACTCCACCCTCTCTCTGTCATGAAAGCTCCCAAAACTACCTTCTTCTGAGCTGGACATATGCCCTAAGATTAGTTATCTATTAGAGGTGGGGGGAGGAGGGGGAGAGAAGGAGGGAGGGAAAGGAAAAGGGAGAGGGAGAGGGAGAGAATATGAATACATATAGACACATTCATATGTGTGTGTGTGTGTATAATGTATATACATATGCACACATATGAAAAGAAGATCAAGGTGAGGCAAATATTCTCTACCCTGACACCACCCACAGCAATACCTGTAGCAGATGCCATAGAGTAAATTTTGACCCCAACCCTTTCCAGATCATAAAAGGGCTATAGAATATAACCCTCCATTCTCTGGCTTAGCGACTGGTGAGTAGGAATCCCCCCATCACCCTTTTTGTTTTGGTTGGTCCAAAGTCCCATAGGATGAGCAGTTATGGACAGAATGGGGGTAAATTACACAGGTCATTGCCTTATCATTTCCCCTAAGCTTAACCATCTTCCAAATTTCATTTTTCTGGTTCAGTACTCCATCATTCTTCCGGTCACTCAAGTTCACAGCCTCAGTATCATCTCAGACTCTTCTCACATTCTCTCACCCTACCTATCAAATCTATTCTATTCCAGCTGTGATTTACAAGGTGGAGGGTCCATTGCTCATACAAAGCTAATTTAAATTTTCCAGGTTATATGACAAGACGAAGTTATCTCCCAAGAGTTCAGGGACACCTTGATTGTCCATCTCTATAAAGGTAAAGGAAATAGAGTATCCTGTGACAATCATGGGCGGAGGACGAGGGGTCTCCCTCTTAGTCACTTATGGCAAGATTCTTGTCAGAGTCCTCTTTAATAGGCTTATTCTTCACCTGGAAGATAGTCCTGTACCTGAGAGCCAGTGTGGCTTCACAAAGGGTTGAGGAATGGTCGATATGGTGTTTGCTGCCCAATAACTCCAGCAGAAATGCTAGGAGCAGAACAGAGATTAGACAGACTACCAAAATGAAGGTAAATAAAGCCATTACATTGACACCATTGTTGTATGCCTCTGAGATCCAGACAGCATACCTATGCCATGCCAGTAAACTGAATTACTTCCACTTGAATTGTCTTAGAAAGATTCTGAAGATCACCTTTTTACTAAGATAACAGACTCTGAGGTCCTTTCTCCAACTAAACTGCCAAGCATTCAAACTCTACTGCAGAGAGCAAAACTCCAATGGGCTGGCCATGATGTTCAAATGCCAAAAGTATACTTGCCTAAAAGACTGTTTTATGGAGGAAAAGGCAAGCGCTCACATGGTGGTCATAAAAAGCAATACAAGGACACTCTCAAAGTCTCTCTTAAGAACTTTGGAATTGAGTGATATGGGAAATAATGGCAATGGCACAGGACCACCCAGCACAGCATGCCCTCATCAGAGAAAGTGCTGTGCTCTATGAGTAAAGCAGAATTGAAGTAGCTTCAAAGAAATATGAGATGTGCAAATTTAGAGAATCCACCCCAAATGTTCACATGCACTATTTGTGCCCGACCTATGGTAGAGCATTCTGAGTTTGTATTGGTCTGAGTAGCCACGGTTGGACACATTGTAACTTGACCCCAACATAGTGATGTCAATTTGGTCCTCTTAGAGAATGAAATACAACCACCACCAAATACTCTCTCACTCTACCTATCAAGTGAGTTAAAAATTTTACTATTTTAAACTCAACATTTCTCATATCTGTCTCTTTCTCTACTCACACAGTTACCTCTTTCGTTTGAATAATTTCTTATTATTTTACCTGATGAAAGTTCTTCTACTCTCTCTACTCCATCCTCTGCATAGCTCTCATGTGATTTTTCTCAAATTCAGATCTAATCTTGTAACTTCCCTACTCAACAAAGTCCAGGGACTCCAGAATGATTCCCTATTGATTAGGATAAAATACTATTTCATCTTTACCTCTTCCTTTTAAAATTTCTATTGTTGCTTAAATTGCATACTGCTTATAATCATTAATATATTATTATAGATATGTGAGGGCAGCTAAATGGCATGATGGATAGAGTGCCAAGTCTGAAGTCAGGAAGACTCATCTTCCTGAGCTCAAATCTGGCATTAGACATTTATTAATTATGTGACTAGGGGCAAGTCACTTAACCTGTTTGTCTCAGTTCCTATTCTGTTTTAAAAAAATGAATTGTAGAAGGAAATGACAAACCACTCCAATATCTTGCCAAGAAAACTCCTTAGGGTCAAGAAGAGGTGGGCATGAGCAAAATGACTGAACAACATAAGTATGTACTTTATAAACTAGCAAATATATACCCACTAAATGTGTTTTCAAATACACACACACACATACATACACATACACACACAATCAAAGAAGTCTTAGAGAGGGCTCATCCAGAGTATTGTGCTCGGTTTGGTTACCATATTTTAGTAAATACATTGAATTTGATGATAAGACATTGAAGGAATTGCCATATAAACTGCATAGGATCAATTAAGGGATCTGGGGATATTCAGTGTGGAGAAGATGTATTAGTAAGAGGTAGGAGATGGGGTAGAAGAGATAAATGTGGGAGGGACGATATCTGTCTTCCAATATTTGAAGGCTTATCATATAGAAAAGGGATTATGTTTATTCTGCTTGGACTCAGAGGGCAGACCTCAGCCCAAAGGCTGAAAGTTGCAGAAGGTAAATGTCAGTTCAATAGATAGATAGATAGATAGATAGATAGATAGATAGATAGATAGATAGATAGTAGATAGTAGATAGATATAGATAGATCCATAGATAGATGTAGATATAGATATAGATATAGATAGATAGATACACACATATATACACACACACATATATGTATATGTAAAACTTCCAAACAATTCAAATTCCCCAAAAGTAGACTAGACCACCTTATGAGGTAGTAGTGAGGTCCCTATCAATGGAAGTCTTGAAATAGGGAACAGATTACTTCTTGTCAAGGATATTGCAGAAAGAATTTGTGTTCAGGTAGAGATTTATCTAGGACAGAGTTTCTTAACCTGAAGTCAATTAATTTATATAGATAAATATATAGACAGATCTAGATCCATCTCTATCTATCAAGACGGGAGAGGGGAGAAACAGGGGGGGAAGAGAGAGAGACAGAGAGAGACAGACAGAGAAAGACACAGAGACAGACAGAGAAAGACACAGAGAAAGAGGGGGCAGAGAGAGAAAGAGAGAGAGAGAGAGAGAGAGAGAGAGAGAGAGAGAGAGAGAGGGAGGGAGGGAGAGAAAGAGAGAAAGAGAGAGAGAGAGAGAGAGAGAGTTGCGTGTCTATTTTCCAAAGGTATCCATGACACACAAAAAAGACTAAAAGATTAAGAACTTCTGGATTACATAGGGTCATATATTTAAAGCTGGAAAAAGTTGGGGGTCATTGAGCCCAACTCCATTAATTTTACAGATAGGATAAAGAAACTGAAGCAGTAATAGGCTGTGATATCCCAAGCATCACACAGTCAGTAAGTATCTGAAACAGGATTGAGCTAAGGTCCTTCTGACCAGCACTCTCCACTACACTACCTGGATAATCTCAGAGTTACCTTCCAACTCTGGAATGCCATGATTCTGGGATACTACTGCAAGAGACACCAATTATGCAAGCAGCAAAATAGCTGCACTTTGAAAGCTACTGCGCCTGTAGCCTTACAACACCCCAAAGGCTCTTGGAAATATCTGAACTATTTCTGTCACTCCCCTCAGCTTTCCCTAAACCTGAATAGATTGGGATCATTGGGTTTCTGATGCTTTATCTATTCGTCAAAGACTTTTCTGGCTTTCCAGGAGTAATTGTTTGAACAAATAGGAGAAAACAATGCCTCTCAGGTTCATTGGCTAATACCAAAACACTTAGAAAAATTAGCCCAAATCCATGTGTGTATGCCAACTCCATGTAGCCAGCAGGAGACAGGAGCTAGTGCACAAACCCAAATGCATATCCCCTCCCCAGGGAGAGCATCCCACAGCCAGATACAGAAGTGCTTTCTTTTGACTCAAGATACAGACTTGGCACAGAGCTATGACCACACAAAGGGTTATTTTTCAGGCACAGTAGTAAGTCCTGATATTTCTAAAAAACCTGTGAGATTGGTCCCAGAACTGGAACAGCATGAGGCCTTTGCTTTACTTTTGATCACAATATCTCCTGTATGGTAAGAGCCAGTTCTTTTCTCTTCCAATCTAGCCATTTTCTCTTAATGAGGAATGCACAGGATAAAGCTGAGCAGAGGCCCCTTGCTGCCCAAGCTGTGCCCAGCTTCGTGGATTTGACTCTGAGGGAACTCTGCCAACTTTTCACTTTTCATTCAAGTTACCTTCCTATGGGCTGGAATTCCCTTTACTCCAGGGCTCAGATACTCATAGCAGAACACAGAGCTAGCACCTTGAAGGAATCACCTGGCTGGAGAGGAAAAATCACTCTAAGCTCACTAGCTTTTCAAGTTGGAGGGTTAAAACTTGTGGGTCGATGAAAAACGTGGTCCACATTCACCTGAAAGGATTAAGGTTGTAGGTGAGGTTATCCCTTTCACAGACTTGCAAAACAAACCGCAGCAGGTGACTCAGGACCAGTTTCAGATTTCACTGTTAAGCATTTCATACAGCTGTGCAGAGGAGGAACACATGTGTCTGCTCTCCTTCCCCTCTCTTTCCCTCTCTCTCTCTCTCTCTCTCTCTCTGTCTCTTTCTGTCCCCCCTTTTTTTTCTTTGCATTTTTATTCTCTTAAAGTGGTTTCTAATTCCATTGCATATTATTTAGCAGTCACAGCTAAGCAGGGCTGGGGGAATGGAGATAGGGGGAAAAATCTGATGGAAACCAGACATCAGCACCCCAAAACAAACAAAAGGAACAACCTGTGGAAAAAATAAATTAGACAGCAGAAATCTAAATGAGCTTCACTCAGTTGCACTCACAGCTACATCAGCAAACGACAGTATGGTTTTGAAACTTTCCCAGAGAAAGGTCTTTGCCCTCTCTGCTCCTTTCAGTTCCTCTCAGAGATAGGATCATACAGTTAGAGCTGGAAGATAGCTTAGAGGCTGTGAACTCCAACTTTTTCACTTTACAATTGCTACAACTGAGACCCTCAAAAATTATGTGACTAACCCAAGGTCACAAGCTAGTAGTGGCAGTCAGAATTTGAACTCAGGTCCTCAGACTTTTCTCACCACACCCCACTTGTATAATGGATCCATGTGAAAGTAACATTAAGAATGGGAAGTGGATGCTTCCTAATGTAAGGGTGAAGGCAAAGATAGTAGTGGCAACAGCTGCAGGGATACAATTCATACCAAAGAGAGGAAGGGGAAGACACAGGATGCTCAAGTTTTAATTTCCCCAGTGTCTGCTACCCAGCGATTTATTTCCTACCCTAAGGGAACGTTTGCTAAGCTGAGTCTGAAATCACAAGTGCCAAAATGGTGGTGGGAGCCCTGCCAGAAGCTTCTATTCAGTTTTGATGAGTATCCAGTGTTTTGCATCTTCCTTTTGGAAACCAGGCTGGTGGGCCTGTGTGCCCAACTCTCCTCTGGAGATCAACAGCACTGTTTAACTGCAAATGCCCTAAAAAAAAGAAACAGGCATTGTGTGTGTGGGAGGGGGTGCTTGCCTTTCCCCCTTGCAGCTGTAGAAAATGTTTGACCTTCTAGTCACCTATATCTCTTGTGGGTTTACATCCCTCTACATCCTTTCAGGAAGCAAATATCACATTATTTGGTATGTTTGCAGCATTATTCTTATTGCTGACAATCAAAAATACCTATCTATTCCATGCATGTGAGGAAACAGATCCAGCCTTAAAGATTGAAGAGGGGGAGGGAGAGACAAGGTAGCAAAGCCAATATTGAGTATTGACTATATTATACACACACACACACACACACACACACACACACACACACACACACACACACACACACACCCTCTGCATACCCAAACCAAGCCAGGACTTATATTAATCCAACTGTGTACATAAGATTACAGTTTTAATGTTTCTGGTGATAAAACTAAAAGACACTGATTGGGACAAAGGCTATGGGATGGGGAAAGAAAGATAATTAGGAAGAAAATGAGGGTGTTGGATTGCAGTCTAACCCTTTTGATTTCTTGGGCACCCAGGCTTTGGGGAAATTTCTTCATAGTTTTCTCTGTGTGTGTGTGTGTGTGTGAGAGAGAGGGAGAGAGAGAGAGAGAGAGAGAGAGAGAAAGAATGTGTGTAATACATAACCATATTGATTTGGCAGGCAGGGGGAGTGATTACAACATGAAAAATTGGGGAAAAAAACAAAAGGTTAATTCTAGTTTGATCTAAACATTTTAGTTTACATTGTCAACTGAAATATAAATAGTTTCTCTGCATTTTTTCAAATAACAAATGCTTATGAAGTTAAAAATGAAAATAAGGACTCAGGATACAGAAAGCTATGATGACTACAACTGAATGAAACTGTAACAAACCAAAAACTAAAGAAAAGGAATTTGAGGAAGGGATGAAAATCATTCAATCAAATTAAAGGCCTTGAAAAAAATGACGTGTTCTCATCCAAATAGCAGAAGCATAACAGTGTCACATCTATCTGTTTTAACCCTGGCTATCCCCCTAGCCAGGGGTTTGGAAAGGGTTTAGATTTGCTAGCATAGTGGCAGTGAACAAAGAGGAGCATGAGTTTAGGATCAACAACAGTTGCCATGAGAAACTTGAAGGCTAAGGATGCTTCATTGTGAGACTCCAGAGGCTAACTCTCTTAAGTGCAAAGCTGAGTCCCAAAGCCTTCCTTCATTTCTACTTTCTTTCCTACCTTTCCTTCTTTCTCTCCTCTCCTTCCTTCCCTTTTCTCCTTTCCTTCCTTCCTTCTTTCCCTCTTTCCTTTCTTACTTCCTCTTCTTCTTCTTTTTTTCCCCCTTCCTCTCCTCCTTCCTATTTCCCTTTCTTCTATCCTTCCTTCCCACCTTCCTGTTCCCCTTTCCTTCTCTCCTTCCTTTCCCTCCTTCCTTCTTCAATTCTTTCTCCTCTCTCTTTCCTCCTTCATCCTTTCCCTCATTCTTTCCTTCCTTCTTTCCTTGCTTCCCACAGCTTGAAAGGACATCTATAATCTGGCTCACACCTACCTTCTTAGCTTTATTGTATGCTATTTCCCATCATGAATTCTATGTACTAGACAAACCACATTATTAACCATTCTCCAAACTCAATACTCTCGTTCTCCCCCTCTCTCTATGAATTCTACAAGTGAAACCCCATCTCTGGAATGTATACTCTTCTCATTTCCATCTCCAGGAAGCCAGGTGCAACTTTCTTCAAGAACCACTCTCTCTCTCCTCCAGCTCTGTTTTGACTCTTCTGATTTAATAATGAATTGTAGAATTTAAACTCCTTAAGGAGAAGCACCATTTTTCATTTTGTCTTTTTATGATTATCACCAACCACAGTGTACATAATGTTTAGTCAATATTTGTGGAAATTAATAGTTTCATTTTAAAATTTCTACAAAGGAATGGAGCTTACACAGACCTAACTAGCTATGCTTGACCAACATTAATCTTGAGAATATCCAGGCAAGGTTCTAGTTTAGCAGAATGCCTGGGCCATAGTAGGCACTTAATACATACTTATCAACTGATTGTGCCTATAATTAATGCAATATGAATATGAGCTTATTGGCCACATTATTCAAATGGAGAATACTTCAGTATTCCCTATCATATTCCTATTGTATCATACACCTTCCTGGCAACTGGGCAGAGAACATCTCTTTCCTCTATCCTCATCTAGATTATCTTATCAGGCAAGCTTAATGCCTAGTCTAATTATCATATAATAATAACTCATATAATTCATAAAGCATTTGCTTTGCAAAAGTGCTTTCAAAGGACAAGTGAATGGGAATGAATGGGCAAACAAAGAAAGCTAATGGAATGAATTAGTGACAAATTGCTATGGACATTTTCTGTGTTAAAATTCATTTACCCAAATGTAAATAGTTGTGAGCTTAATTGGCTTTATTGATGTTTAATACAAAGTATAAAATAAATCATCAATGATTTTTAAAGTTTTTTAGATATCACAGTGCCAGTTCCAACATGTTTTCTGATCTCATTAACTTCACTATATTTTCTGCCAGCAAGCTCAAGTCTCAACTCTATGGTGTTTCCCGACAGGGACACCATTCTTGTTGCCTTAAATTTCCTAAACCCCAAGCTGTCCCCCTTCCAACATACTACTGGCCAAGCTAAGCTCACAAACACACCTGGGGGTCTATAGAGACTAGAAACCTTTTTTTTTTCCCCTTCACCTTAAGATCCAATCAACTCTACACCTTGGCAGGATTAGCCTTTGCTCCCACTTGGGCCATTCTTTTGATGGGGTTGGATCTCAGAGACTGTGAGTCGTTTTGTTTTGTTTTTGTTAGGTGTTTTTTTTTTTGCCATAATTACCAAAAAATGCCTAAGCATAGTACAATAACAATTCTTCTATCCTTTTACATGGTAATGGGTAAGGATCATTTTATTATGCATACATTATCTCATTTTCTTCATTCATCAATCAAGGTTATAACGCATATTAGATACAAGATTGTCTTTTTTTACTCCAGAGAAAGAATATGATGCCACAGAGGACTCAGAACAGCATATAAACAGTTGGAATAATTCTCCCCTTTCCAATGAGTCATATATTACATCCCCAGATTATATACAGACGTTTGGTCTTATAGTACTGTTCTATAGTACTAGATTTCTCCCAGGTATAAAGTGAACTTGAGGTTGCAAAGGAGGGAACCCTCTTTCTGGTAGAATCTATACCATCCAAATAATTCATGTAGCTGTGGAAAACTACATCCAAATGCTTGCTCTTCTCTGTCATGGTCCACTCCTTTGCAGTTTCTTGAGCTGTGAAGCCACATCCCTTTCTTCTAATAAACCAACACTTTCCAGGGACCTCCCCTTTCACTCTAGAAGTTCAGATCTTATAATTCTCCAGGAACTCTGTCTTGTCCAGGAGTCTCCCACTCCATCCTCTATCCAGAAGGTTAGGCTATGTGATTAAATCCTCTCCTGCAGCCATGAGAGATAACCAAGAAGTTATGGCAAAGCTTTCTCTCAAAGTGAGAATATGTGATACTGCACAGTTCTTGTGTCCTTCATCCTTTGCAGTTGCCATTAGTAGCTTTAGAGAGGCATGCTGTTGGGGTGGCTAGGTGGCACAGTAAATAGAGTACTAGCCCTGGAGTCATGAGGACCTGAGTTCAAATCTGGCCTCAGACACTTAACACAAAACTAGCTATGTTACCTTGGGCAAGTCACTTAACCCCAATTGCCTTACCTTCCCCCCACAAAAAAGAGAGGAGTCCTGTGCCCCCACCTCTAACTTTTCACTCCTAGAACCGGTCAGCCCTTAGTGCTGATGATTTTTCTCTTATATTGGCCAACTCTTTAACCAACAGTACATTTTATAATCCAATACAAAGGGATAACTTTTCACTGAAGTAGCTCAAACCAATTCGCCATGCTGAGACCAAAGTACTAATTTCCAATAGGCTAACAAGTATACAACTCCAGTAGATAGCCTCAACCCACAGGCCTAAACAATAGCCTTATCCCTTTAACCTCTCCAACTTGACAAGGTTCCTCTAGAAAACCTTTTACAGCCATAAAGAGAAAGCCTTTTGGGATGTCCATTATCACCCCTCTTATTCAATCTGGTACTAGAAATGTTAGCAGTAGCAATTAGAGAAGAAAAAGAAATCAAAGGAATCAAATTAGGTAAAGAGGAGACTAAGCTATCACACTTTGCAGACGATATGATGATATACTTGGAGAATCCCAGAGAATCAAGTAAAAAACTTCTTGAGACAATAAATAAATTTAGCAAAGTTGCAGGATATAAAATAAACCCACATAAATCCTCAGCATTCTTATATATATCCAACGAAGTCCAACAGCAAGAGATCGTAAGAG
>CM053582.1:187059934-187100799 GCA_028627135.1 Pseudochirops cupreus | reverse complement strand
ACTGGGTATCTTGGCCTACAGGAGAGTGGGGGGGGGGGAAGGGGATGAGAGGCGGGATAATGGAACAGAGGGAAGGTGGGGGAGAGGGTTATTAGAAGCACACACTTCTATAAAGGGACAGAGATAAAGTAGAGAATAGAACAAGTGGGGGGCAGGATAGGAAGGAGGGAAATATAGTCAGTCTTTCACAATATATCCATTGTGGAGATGTTCTACGTAACTACACATGTATAGCCTGTATTGAATTGCTTGTCTTTCCAGTGGGCATGGGTGATGAGGGAGGTGTGGAAAGAATCTAGAATTTAAAGTTCTAAAATCAAATGTTAAAATATATATATGTACACATATATATGTGTACATATATATGTGTATATATTGCTATTATTATTTACATGTAACAGAGAATTAAGATATACCGGCACTTGGGTAAGGAGATCCATCTTGCCTTACTGGAAAGTCAGGGGGAGGATATAGGAGAGAGCAGATTGGGGGAAGGGGTATACAGTGGGATCACTGTTTTGGAGTGGTGGGTTGGGGAAAGATGGGGAGAAAATTTGTAACTCAAAATCTCATGAAAACAACTCATGTAAACTAAAAATAAACAAAAGTTAATTTTAAAAAAGAATTTTCAAAGGCTAAGTATTACTTATGTAAATATCTATGAATCTGTTATGTAGGTTACTTTATTTTGTAAGCAAAATGATAATCTATAAACCCTGGATAGACAATCCTCCCCAACATACTGTCTAATTTCTTTTAGGTATATTTGACTATAAAGTTTACTTTTTTAGGACAGTATAGAATTATGGGTGAGTTACTGCATTTATATCCATTATTTGACCTTTGATTCCCAAAAACTATACCAGTGGAACACACATTCTAAAAAGTTTACATAATATGACACGACATTATATAATATTAATGTAATATATGTAACATTATATAACAAAACAGATTGGAATAATCATTGATTTGGTCTTAGTGAAAGACTCAATGTCTATCATCCGAGGACCATCCTAACTTAGTCTAAGTGACTCATCACCAGAAGATTGGTCATCAGGTAAAGGAGATCACTGCACAAAATTAAAGCGCTTCAAAGGTAAGAAATATTTTCATTTTCATGCTTTGTCCTCAGCACTGAGCACAGCATCATCTGTAACAGGTAAATTCTTAATAAAGGCCTGTTGATTATAAAAATACAAATTATTTAGATTAACAGAAGAGGAACTAGAATACTTAAATAGCTCCATCTTAGAAAAAGAAATTCAATAAGCCATCCTAAAAACCCCCTAAAAAAAATCCACAGGACCAGTTGAATTCACAAGTGAATTCTACCAAACACTGAAAGAATTCATTCTAATACCATATAAACTTTTTGGAAAAAATATGTGAAGGAATCCTACCAAATCATTTTTAACATATAAATATGGTGCTGATACCTAAACCAGGAAGAGCAAAAATAGAAAAAGAAAACTATAGACAAACTTCCCTAAAGAATCTTAATGCAAACATTTTAAATAAAGTACTAGCAAGGAAATTACTGCAATATATCACAAGAATCATAAACTATGAGCAGGTGGGATTTATATGAGGTATACAGAGCTGGTCCCATATTAGAAAACTATCAACATAATTGACCATATCAATAACAAAACCAATTGAAATCATGTGATTATCTCAATAGATGTAGAAACAGTCGTTGACAAACTGCAACACATTCCTATTAAAAAACTAGAGAGGACAGGAATAAATGGAATTTTCCTTTAAAAGATAAGTAGTATTTTTCTAAAACCATCAGCAAGCATTATCTGTAATGGTAATAAGCTAGAAGCCTTACCAATAAGATCAGGAGTGAAGCAAGGATGTTCATTATCACTACTATTATTCCAAATTGCATTAGAAATTATAACTATAGCAGTAAGAGAAGAAAAAGGAATTGAAGGAATTAGAATAGTCAGGGAGGAAACAAAACAATCATTATTTATTTGCACATGACACAATTGTGTAGTTAGAGAATCCTACAGAATCAACTAAAAAGTCAGTTGAAATAATTAACAACTTTAGCAAAGTTCCAGGATATAAAATAAATTCACATAAATCAACAGAATTTCTATGTACTGCTGAGAAAGTCCAGCAGGGAGAGATAGAAAGAGAAATTCTACTTTAAAATAATTGTAGACAATGCAAAATACTTCAGACTCCACCTGCCAAGGCAAACCCAGGAACTATATGAGCACAAATACAAAATACTTTTCACACAAATAGTCAGATCTAACCAACTGGAAGCTCAAAGGTGGGCCAGGATAATGTAATAAAAAGGACAATTCCACCTAAATTATGAATTCAGTGCCGTAACAATCAAACTACCCAAAATTATTTTACAGAGCTAGAAAAAATAATATCAAAATTGACCTGGAAGAACAAAAGGTCAAGAATATCAAGAAAATAAATGAGAAAAAGGTGATGGAAGGTGCTCTAGCCTTACCAGATCTCAAACTGTATTGCAAAGGGTAATCACCAAAACAATCTGATACTGACAAAGAAGTACAACAGTGAATCAGTGGAATAGATTATGTATACAACACAAAGTAATAAATGACCACAGTGATTTAGTGTTTGGTAAATCCAAAGATCCAAGCTTTTGGGATGACAACTCACTATTTGACAAAAGACTACTGGGAAAGCTAGAAAACAGTATAACCAAAACTAGGCATAGAGCAACATCTCACACTCACATCATGCCAAGATAAGATCAAAATGGATACATGATTTAATCATAAAGGGTGATACCATAAGCAAATTAGGGGACCATGGAATAATTTACTTGTTAGATCTGTAGGTAAGGGAAGAATTTAAGAGCAAACAAACCATAAAACGCATTATGAAATATAAACTGAATAATTTTAATTATATTAAATTAAGAAAGGTGTTGCACAAACAAAACCAATGCAACCAAGATTGAAAGGAAAGCAGAAACCTGGGCAGTGGAGGAGGGAGGGATTTTACAGCAAGCGTCTCTTGGATATATAGAGAACTGCGTCAAATTTATTAGAATAAGTCATCCCCCAACTGATAAATCACCAGATTTGGTTTGAACAGGCAGTTTTCTGACAAAGAATCAAAAATATTTATAGTAGCATGAAAAATGTTTTAAAAATCACTTTTGATTAAAGAAAAGCAAATTTAAAAAGCTCTGAGGCATAACCTCACACCTATCAGATTGGCTAATGTGACAAAAAGGAAAAAAAAAGAAAATTCTAAATGTTGGAGGGAATGTGGGATTATTGGGGTGCCAATGCACTGTTGGTGACATTGTGAACTGATCCAGTCATTCTAGAAAGCAATTTGGAACTATGTCCAAAGGGTTACAAAAGTTTGTATACTCTTTGATCCAACAAAATTACTACTAGGTCTGTATCCTAAATAGATTTTTTAAAAGGGGAGAAGGGAGGACCTATTTGTACAAAGGTATTTATAACAGCTCTTTTTGTGTTGGCAAAGAATTGGACATTTAGGAGATGCCTACAAATTGGGAAATGGCTGAAAAAGTTGTGGTATATGATTGTAATGGAATACTATTGCGCTATAAGAAATGATGAGCAGGATGATTTCAGAAGAAAACCCGGTAAGATTTACATGAACTAATAGTGAGGTAAGTGAGAAGAATGAGGACAATATTGTACACAATAACAGCAATATTGTAATATGAACAACTGTGAAAGACTTAGCTATTCTAAGCAATACAATGGTCCAAGACAATACCAAAAGACTCATAATGAAAAATGCTATCTGCCTCCAGAGAAAAAAAATGGATGGAGTTGAATGCAGACCAAAGCATACTATTTTTTTTCATTTTCTTTCTTCCTTTCACTTTTCTTTCAGTTTGAGTTTTCTCCCACAAAGTGACTAATAAGGGAATATATTTTACACTATTGCTCATGTATAATCTATATCAAATTGCTTACCATCTCAGAGAGAGAGGGGATAGAAATTTTGTAACTCAAAGGTTTTTTTAAATGAATGTTAAAAATTATTTGACATGTAACTGGGGGGAAATAAAGTATTTTTAAAAGCCTATTGAGTTAAAGTATTCTATATATGTGACTACAGAAATACCCAGATTGAGTGCCAGGACATAGAGAGATTGTCATCTGTCTCAGTGGATAGAAAACACCCTCTTTCAAGTACTGAAGTAATTATCATGAATTGATTATATAATTCTGCATATAGACACAAAGAGGGATTCCATGTATCAGGGTAATTAGAAACTTTCTAATTATTGAAATTATCCAAAAATAGAATGTTTCCACACAAACTATTGGTTTTTCAAACTGAGGCTGAATGAGCAACAACCAAGGATATTGTTTTTATATTTTCCTTTTGGATTGACTAGTTGGAATTATTTACATTCCTTAGAGTTTCATTCCATACAGATTTAATAGGCTGGAAATTATTATGACATAATTGTTGAGTTTTGATATGATTTAATTGGATCTATTACATCATTTGAAAATTAAATGGCTTTTCAGTGGCATACTAAATGGACTGTTGGGTAAAGGTAGTGTCACTTAAAAGTAGTCTTCATTCAACTTCATAATCTCTCTTGTTGCTTTCCCAATATGCCTGATGGTCCATCAAACTGGGGAATCAGGCACTAGGCAATGTAGATAACTTTGACACACATATAGAATGCAATGGGATATGTTGAGGGAATTCCAGATATTGGTAGTGAGAACTAAATATGGAGGGACAGAAAACGAGCTCAAATAATATGTATGGACATTCTATTTTCAAGTGCCAATTGGAGAATTTCACAGTCTACTTTCAAGACATTGTAGAATTTGGCTTGCCAGTCCTGACACAATATTCTGAGGACATGGGTGCTGTGGGGAGAATTACCAAAGAATGAAATTAATTGATTTAATAGGATGAGTCTTGGCAAAAATTTCAAATTTCATATGAAAGTTGAGGGAGCACTCCACCATGATTGTAAAGGGATTTTTCCTGACTGATATGTGTGTTTGTATATACACACACATACAGATACATGCACACATATATTTGTGTGCATGTTATCTGTATGTATTTATATATATGTGTGAGTGGATATGTGTAGGTGTGTGTGTGTGTATGTGTGTGTATGTGAGTATCTCAATAGCATATTGGAGGCAAGATTACTTCCATGCAAGACACTATACCTATTCCCAAGAAGGTTCCACAAGGAATAAGGCAACTGGCTAAAGGATATGTGACTGGGATATGCAGGAGGGAAGGAAGCCGTCATTAGAAAGCTGCATGTTACTGGGATGCATGACTATACCTAAACAAAGGAACTGATTCACATTTTGTGAAGTATATTGGTGAACAGACTTATAAAGAGACTGCGGTTGTCTGAAGCAGAGAACTTGATTTGTACATATCACAACTGAAAGGGACATGGGAATCTTCTGTGGGGAAGCCAGATGATTAACTTCTTTTTCCAGACTAGTTTCTACAGTTTAGGTACTATGACAGAGAGCTGGAGATTGCCAATGAAAAATGGTCTGTGAACTGGTGAGTGCAATAGCCTCTGTGTCAATGGGGGTTTTATTGTTTAGTTTGGGGACATGATTTAAGGATTGCATGGTAATCATACTACGTTTTTACGGGACCACAGGCATGGGAAGAATAACTATAATCATGAGATTTCTTTAAACTGGGGAAGAGGTCCTTAGAATACTGGTTGTGGGAACAATTCAGAGACACCCATAGAAGATTCTCGGGAGGGAATTTGCAGATTATGAAGCTGTTACCAGCAAAGGTTTCACTGATACTATAACTCATTTTATTAAATAAAACAGAGAGTAACATCAGGATTTGAAGGGTACAATGGAACAATGTGAGTGAGGCTTTTACATAGGTGCAGTTTTAGGATGAGGAAAGAACCCCAAAGAGGAAATCACAGCATGTATCCATTTGTTCTAATAATGACTCCTACTATCAAAGGGCCACAAAACTGAAAATGATCTAGAGAAACGGGTTTTTTTGAATCCCTGTGAAATCTCAACTTCATCTCTGCCCTCCGAAAAATCTCCTTTGACAATGATCTCCATAAAGTTATAGGACAATACACATACATAAATGCATAGTCAATTAACAAGCATCTATTGAGTACCTACTATATGCCAGATATCTTGCTGGGAATGCAAAAAAGAAATAAAACAAAAAACACAGCCCTTTTTCTCAAGGTGCTTGCTTTCTACTGGAGACTACATGTACATCAACAAGTACACACAAAATATATATATGAAAAATACAAAGTAATTTTAGGGGGAGGGCATTAGCAGCTGGAGTGACCTGATAAGGCAGTGGTTCTCAACCTATGGGTCATGACCCCTTTGGGGGTCAAATGACCCTTTCACAGGGGTCACCTAAGACCATTGGAAAACACTTATTTCCGATGGTCTTAGGAACTAAGACATCTCTCCTCTATCTGTCTCCAGGCAGGTCCACCCACATGCAGATATGCCCACATACAAGTATTAAAGGGTCTTGGCACTAGGAAGGTTGAGAATCACTCTGATAAGGCTTTACTTAAAAGATAATGTTTAAGTTAAGTATTAGGGGAAATAGGGATTAAGAAACAGAGATGTGGAGGGAGTGCATTCTAGCCATTTTGGCCAATTGCTTCATGTCTGTACATATATAAAATAATTTGAGGAGAAAAATAACATGAAGAACTATCCTATATCTTCATGCCAAAAGAACTGAGCATGTTGACTTATATGCTAGAGGTACTGAATGGACATTTATCAATTATGTTATAAAAGAGATTCCTGTTCAAGTATGATTTGGACAAGATGGCATCTGAGTTCTTTCTAGCTCTTGTATTTTGGGGCATGGTGATTCTGTAATTGAATGAAGTACATGGATGCTCATGAATTCTACTGGATCACAGTATTATGAAAAGGACCTCAGAAGTCATCTAGATCAAACTGTACATGTCACAAGAGTTTCCTTCATGATACCCTTGCCAAGCAAACATCCAGTCTGCTTTAAGAATTCCAGTCATGGAGAGACCTCTACCTCTTAACAGTTTATCCAACTGTTTGATAGCACTAACTGTTAAGAGGTTGTTTTCTTCAGCAAAACCTGAATTTGTATCATCCTCCTTTCTACTCATTGTTCCTAGTTCTAGAGAAGGGGTTCTTAACCCACGGTTCATAAATCTTTAAAAACAATAATAATTGTATATCAACATAATTGATTTTCTTTGTTATCTTATATATTGTATTTTATACATTTTTAACAACATTATCTTGAGAAGGGCTTCTCAGACTTCACCAGACTCCCAAAGAGGCCCATGACACAAAAAGGAAGGATAGAAATCCCTGGCTAGGGATCAACACAAAAAAACTAAGGCTTCTTTTGAGCTGAAGTCATACAAATATTTGAAGAAAGCTATCATGCCCCTCCACCATATTATTTTCTTCTTTAGCCATACTTCCTTCACTATAGTAGTTATTTACTATAAAATATAAAGCAAGACAAACCTCTGTCTCGAAGGAAATTCTAATCTAATAAAACATTCTAAAAGACTAACGTCATTATTTAGTCTAATAGTTTATGTACTGAGAAACAACTAGTCATATACCTTCTTCTTTATGAACTCACTGCTCCCAACACAAGCAAAACATTTAATGAAGGCAGGGAGCTGAACTGATGCAGGAATCAATGGCTAGAGCCCCAAATGCTTAGTCTCAAAAAGGTGCCACTGCGGTCTCTTAGAAAAGAGATAAACTAGAAATGTACCTTTATCTTCTCTATTCTGCTACTACATGGACCACTTTGACCAAATGATCTTTCCTTTCTAAGGCTTCAGTTTCCTTATCTGTAAACTGAAGGGTTTGACCTAGAGGACCTCTGAAGTCGGCTCAAGCCTTTAATCTCTAGTCCTGTAATTCTATGTGCTAAAATCTGTTCAGAAGTCCAGTTCCTTAGACCATATTTGTCTTTTTTTTTTCCTTTGAATTTTAGGTATCTGCCATTGCTTTGCTGCCTTTTTTGTACTTCTGGAACTTGGACATGATTTCTACCCATTTTCATTCAGATCGCCTTTTGATACCAGCACCAAATGGGCATGGGCTGAATGAGAGTGTGGGAATGAAATGACAATGGAAGCCAGGTGAAACAATCCAGGGTAGTCCCTTTATTTATTTTGGGGCAAGGGTTTTTATAACAGAGGCAGTTGCATCCAGTTTTCCCATGGGGAAAAAAAATGATTAACCAGCTTATACTTAATTATTGGAGACTGTGCAATCTTTAGGGGGTCACTTCTCAGTAATCACTCCCTATTTCCTTGCTAGTCATGAAAAGATGGTGAACCAACACCCTGAACCATAATTAGCCCACATGAGGAGTGGGGTCTAGGGAAATCCTAACCCTGATTCTACCCAAGACTGGACTGACTCACATTGGCCCTCTACACTCTTTCACTGCTACCTGGTGATACCAGATCCTTCTGCTTCATTAGATAAGAGTTTCCATTGCCTTCTTGAAACTCATCATAGGGATTATTACCCCCTGCAGATGGCCCCATCTATATAAAGCAGACTGTCAGCACCCAACCCCAGAATGCTGCTCCTCCTTCCATTCTAGCCCCTGTAGCTATTATAAAAGTTAGCAACTCTAGAGATTCTAGCTGCTTCTGCAGGTGCTGCCCCCCTTCTTCTTCAGCAACCACAACTCCTGAAGACCTGGAAATGAGTGTTCTCACTGTCAAAGTCCTTGCTACTGTCAAATGGCTCAAACTTCAAAAAAGGATATGATTTTGTTAGTAGAAATGACACTGAAGAAGATATATTACCATCTGCTTTTCTGCTGTGCCCTACAGACTATTGGGTCTTTCCATCTGACTTGTTAGCTAAAACCTATTTCATGAGTTCCTTGAGAAGTGGAATCATCTTGCTTTTCTCCACTGCTTAGCACAATGTTTGGCATACAGTAGGTGTTTAATAAATATTTACTAACTGACTATTTTTATCCCTACTACTTAGCACAGTGTTTTACACATAGTAAGCACCTAATAAATGCTGTTTCATTCAGTCAGTCACTCATGAGGTTATCATGGCAATTTCATGGCCCATTCCATGGAGGGCTTGTAGATAAAAGCTCTGGCTGATCTTGCTCCTGACTCTACCTTGGAAAGTCCAGAGGGGAATATTACATTACATTTTTATCATAGAATCAGAACAGCCTTAAGAATAACAAATTCCAGATGAATTTTGATAGAATACAAAACTATGTAAATAATAAGTGTTTTTACAGCTATTAAAATAAGGCAATAAATGTAATAGATTTTAACACATTCATTATTTTAAACGCACATTTTACAATATACGTTTTATTTATTTCTTAAAAGAAATAGACGTTCTATAGTTTTTGACAATAACCTCATTTTTAATATTTCTAAGATACATTTCAGAATATACCACTACCAAAGGAAGTCAGCAAGTACTTTTAAGTAAAATCTTAAAAAATATACAATTTTAAGCTTTGAAATTCCCTTTAAAGTGAAAAAAAGGCAACCTTGAGAAAATCCTACAAGTCCCATTGGTTTTCTTTAAGAAAAAAAAAATTAAGTCCACTCAGAAATAATGTACTACTATATTCAAATACAGAGAAGATGCTATTTAAATCAAAGTAACAGACATATGGAGATTTAGGATATAGGTTTTTGATTCTATACTACATAACACTGTTAGCTAAGATTTCATCCAGAAAACATTCTTACATGGACATAAAATAATACCTGACTTTACATAGGGCTTTAAGGTTTGCAGAGTGATTTAGAGATATTTTCTCATTTTATCCTCACAGCAACCTTATGAAGTACAACTACTGGTATTATGCCCACTTTATAGATGAGAAAATTGAGCCTGAGAGAAGTTAAGTAATTTGTTCATGATCACTTTGCTAGGACCCCTACCGTTATGATGCACTGTGGGATATGGTAACAAACACTGGGCTTGTATTCAGAAGACCTGGTGTCACTTTTGGGTTTCCTTTATGTTATTAGGCCCTCAAGGCTCCCTGGTGGGGGCAATCTTGCCTAGGGACATTGACAGTTCTCTAAACTTAGAGTATTCCCTGGTTTGGAACACCCAGATCTCTAGTGAGGGAAAAGAAAGGATTCTCAGAGAAGCTCTATCTTCTGTGGGGTCATTCAGAGTACTCTTGATTTATGTGCCCTCCCATGTGAAGAAAGAACTCAGTATTGACTAGAGTGTCAATCACTCCCCACATACAAGGCCAACATGACGTACTGGACTGATTCAGATGAGGCATTAAGCCAGGGACACGTTTCAGCCTTGCTCTTTTCCACTGGGACTGTGCCTCATTGCTCTTGGGCTGGCCTCTACTCCAGTTTTCATTCATGTGATTTCCAGCTGTACCAAGCTCTTTCCTCCTTTGATGTCCTCTTGCTTTACTCCACATAGCCCTTTTGCTCTGATTCAACTCTGCTACCTTAGCTCTCTGTTCACCTCTCTCCTAGGCCTTGTCATCTCACTGCTACTGGCTGCAACTATCATAAAAACGGGGAAGTTATTGTGGCCCTTTCTTGCCAATCTCTCTTGCCTCAGTTTGCCTTGTGTGTCTTCCCAATCTTTTCTTGATCCTTGTCATTTTATCTCCTCCATTTTACACTTATGACCATCTTCTCTCCTTTCTGATATTTTTTTCCTTTCTAGGTTTACATGACACAACTCTCTCTTCATATTCTTACCTGTCTAACCACTCCTTAATCTCCTTTGCCCTCTTCTTATCTGTAGCACTTTCCCTTACAGTGGGTATACACCAATGCCCTATTATAGACTCTCTTCTATCTCTATACTCTGTCACTTAATGAGATCTTTGGCTCCCAAGAACTTAATTATTATTTCAATACAGATAACTCAAAGATCTATATACCTAACCCTAGGATGTCCTCTGAGTTTCAAGCCCACATCACAAATTGCAACATTTCAAATTGGTTGTCATGAGACAACTCCAACATGTCCAAAACAGAACTCATTATCTTTCCCAAAAACCCAACCCTTTTTCCAAACATACTTATTTGTACAGAAGGTACCCCCATCCTTCCAGTTTCCCAGATCTGGAACCTCAGGATTATCCTTGACTCCTCACCAGACATTTTTAATCAGTTGCAAAATTTTGTCATTTCTATCTCCACAACATCTCTTGCATTCAACCACTTCTCTTGACTCACCTTAGTTCAGACTCTCATAACTTCTCACCTGGATTATTACAATTGCTTCCTAACTAATCTCTTTGCCTCATGTATCTCACAGTCTATCCTACACACTGCTGCCAAAGTGTGTTCCTTCAGTACAGATCTGACCATGTAACGCTCCTACTTAATAAATCCTAGTCACACTCTATTGCCTGTAGACTAAAATAAAATTTGAAAGTCCTTCCCAACTTGGACCCAATCTTAGTTTTTCTTTCAATATTATTCCATTTTCGGGGGTGGAGCCAAGATGGCAGCATAAGAGCAGCAACATATTGCTGCTCTCACACAGCCACCCCAAAATACCCATAAAATATGACTCTAAACAAATTCTAGAACTCCAAAACGCACACAAATATATTTTCCACTAAAGTCAGCTTGGCTATGAAGAACCATATCAGCCCTGTGAGCCAAAACCAGCCTAGCCTGAAACCGCAGCTCTGCCCCAGAGGCGGCTGGACAAGAGGAGCTGGGAGGTGGCTGGACGAGAGGAGCCGAGCTGCGGCTGGAGCTTTGGGTGAGCAGAACCGCAGCAGCTGTGGCAGTGTCCAGAATTATGTTAGTGGAGCTCGTGAAATTGGGGGAGAAAAGCAGGTCTGGCCAAAAAGCCTCCAGGGCAATGAGGCCACAGAACTGAAGGTCTTGCACCTGCCTCCACACTGCTGCTTCAGAGCTCTTGTCCTGCAGACTGCAGGGGGACCAAGCGATCGTTCAGAGGCCAAGTGCTCTCGTTTTGAGCAGCCTGGATCTGGATCGAGGTCTTGGAATATGGTCCTGTGGTTTGGTTTTGTTTTTTTTTTCAGTGAGCCAGAGTGGGGGAGGGACCCAGCAGCCTCTTAAGAGCTCAGGCAGCTGGGAAAACCCCAGTGATTTGGGACAGAGCTTTTCCCTCTGGAAGCAGAGTTCCACAGAGATTAAAAAAAAAATCATGGACCGACCAACCATGAATAAGAATAAGCATAAGAAGAAAAGGAAGAACAGCAACGAAACCCTAGATTCCTTCTTTAGGGAAAAGAAGGATCAAGGCAGAGAGCGGGAGGAGGACAGCACAGCCAGAGCTCCCCCACCAAAAGCTTCCAATAAACATGAAGATTGCCTTAAAGCTAGAGATCAGCTGACGAAGGATTTTGAAAACCAAATGAGAGAAGTGGAAGAAAAATTGGGAAGAGAAATAAGAATGTTGTAAGAAAATCATGAAAAGAAAAGAAGAAATTAACACCTTAAAAAATAGATTAACTCAAACGACAAAAGAGGCCCAAAAAGCCAATGAGGAGAAGAATGCCTTAAAAAGTCAACTTTGCCAGATGGAAAAAGAATCTCAAAATCATTCTGAAGAGAATAATTCCGTCAAAATTAGAGTGGAGCAAATGGAAGCAAATGACTTTATCATAAATCAAGATACTATCAAACAGATCCAAACAAATGAAAAAATAGAGGGCAATGTGAATATTAGTCCATTTTCCTGATTCTCTGACCTAAATGAATTGTTCTAATTGCCGATACTTGACACTTCATCTCTTATTCTCGTGCCTTGCATTGGCCATCCAAATACCTGAAATGAACTCCCCCCTCAACAGTGATATTGTACCATGAAGAACCATGGAGACTGAGCTCTATGATAAAGACAATGATCCAAAAAAATCCCAAAGGACTCATGATGAAAAATGCTATCCACCCCAAGAGAAAAAACTAATGTTGTCTAAATACAGACCGAAGCATACTATTTCTCTCTTTCCTTTCTTTCTTTTTTTATTCATTCCTTCTTTTTTGTTCAAGTGTTCTTGCACAAAATTACTAATGCGGAAATGTTTCCAACAATTACACATGTATAATCACTATCAAACTGCTTATGTCAAGGGGAGGGAATAGAATTTGGAACACAATTTAAAAAAACTTACAAATAATTTTTTACATAAAATTCAGGAGAAATATTATTTAAAAAATAAGAGCTCTTGAGGAAGATGGTCAACACTTGTCCTCTATTCCATCAGAACAAGAAAAAGGGGATTAAAATTGCAATAAAAGTGAATTCAGTTAGACACAAAGAACTCATCTGTAAAAATTGTTGCAGCTATAAGAAACAACAAATGTGAAGATGCAGAGAAACTTGGAAAGACTTTTAGAATTTGATGTAGAGTAGAAGAAAACAGAGGCAGAAAAACAATGTATATGACTACAATAAAATAAAGGAAAACAACATCAGAAGGCAAGAGAATTAGATCAAATATAATGACCAATGTCAGCTCAAAAGGACTGATAATCAAACACATTTCCTTTTACCTGGTAAAGAGGTTATGAATTGTGTACAAAGACTGTTACTTATTTTGTCAGTTTCTATTGCATAGAAATAATTTTGTTCTGTTAAATATATATGTGTATATACGTATGCATGTGTATGTACAATAGAATGAATTATGGTAGACCTTGAGGAGGGATGGGAAATGATTTGCTATTTTTAAAATGTGTTTGAGATATATATCTAAATCAAATGTATAGGCAAATTTTCTCTTTCTGACTATATAATATGAACCTATTATCTCTCTCAATATGAAATGTTAGTAATCAATCAATCTTCCCCAACTATAGTAGTAGAAGGAGCAGTAGATAGGAAGCAAAAGGTTGGATTTTTTTGTTTATGCTTGTTGTTTAGGACTATGATCAATGATGTATAGGAAATATGATTGCTGGGTCTTAAGTCAGAAATAAGTGACTTTAAATGCTGTCCTTGACATTCAACAGTTATGGGGGGTGGAGCCAAGATGGCAGAGTAAAAGCAGAAACTTGCTTGAGCTCCTGCTCCAACCACCTTCAATAACTGTAAAAAAAAAAATGACTCTAAACAAATTTTACAGCTACATAACCCACAAAGTGACAGAGAGAAACAAATCTCCTGCTGAAGGCAGCCTGGCAGGCTAATAGGAAGGGTTTATTGCATGGGACTGGGAGCCAAGTGCAGTTCCGTGTGAGCTGTGCTGGTCCAGACTCATGGCCAAGAACAGCTACAGGAGACTTTAGGAGAGTGAATCACTAGCAGCTGTGGAGGTTTCCAGACTTCTCAACCCATAAACACCAAAGAGAAAGCAAAAGGTTAGTAGGGAACTCTGCTAGAACTGGTTAAGAGAAAAGTACAGTCTGGCCCCTGGCCCCTGCCCCCAGGGCAACAGAGGTGGCAGAGGCAGGGTGGCATGGCAACTACAGTTGCTACTGTGTGGCTGCCTCTGGAGCTCCTAGCCTGCTTGTCATAGGTGGACCAAGCAACCATTCACAGAGTAATCACTCTTGCTTTGACCTGCTTGGATCTGGGTCACTGTCTTGGCTGGTGGTCCTGGGGTGAGGAATGCTAATATGCCAGAACTTGTGGTGGCTGTAGAGAGGGTGCTGTCCTCATAGCTTTGACAACAGCTGAAAAAAACCCCAGAAATTTGGCACACAGCACTCTCTACTCTGGAAGCAGAGTTCTACTGTGGCAGAGAGCTCAAAAGTTGAATAATTGACTGGCAAGATGAGCAAGCAGAGGAAGCTCAATCAGACCATAGAATGTATTTTGGGGGGACAAAGAGGATCAAAACATGGAACCAGAAGAAGACAACAAAGTCAAAACTCCTGCATCAAAAGCTTCCAAGGAAAATATGAACTGCTTGCAGGCCATGGAGGAGTTCAAACAGGATTTTGAAAATCAAGTTAAGAGAAGTGGAGGGAAAACTGGAAAGAGAAATAAGAATGATGGAAGAAAATCATGAAAAGCAAGTCAACAGCGTGCTAAAGGAGACCAAAAAACTAATGAAGAAAATAACACCTAAAAAAATAGACAATTAAAATGGCAAAAGAGGCCCAAAAAGCCAATGAGGAGAAGAATGCCTTTTTAAAAAGCCAAATTGGTTAGATGGAAAAGAAAGTTTAAAAACTCACTGAAGAGAATAGTTCCTTCAAAATTAGATTGGAGCAAATGGAAGCTAATGATTTCACAAGAAAGCAAGGTACTATAAAACAGATGCAAAAGAATGAAAAAATAAAAGGCAATGTGAAATATCTCATTGGAAAAACCACTGAATTGGAAAATAGATCCAGGAGAGATCATTTAAAAATTGTTGGTCTACCTGAGGGCCATGATCAAAAAAAAGAGCCTAGAAATCATCCTTTAAGAAATTCTCAAAGAAAATTGCCCTGATATTCTAGAAACAGAGGGCAAAATAGAAATTGAAAGAATTCACTGATTACCTCTTGAAAAAGATCCCCAAAAGAAAACTCCTAGGAATATTTTAGCCAAATTCCAGAGTTCCCAGGTCAAGGGGAAAATATTACAAGCAGTCAGAAAGAAACAATTTGAGTATTGTAGAAACACAATCAGGACAACCCAAGATCTAGCAGCTTCTACATTAAGGGATCTAAGGGCTTGGACTATGATATTCTGGAGGTCAAAGGAGGTAGGATTAAAACAAAGACTCACCTACCCAGCAAAACTGAGTATAATGCTTCAGGGGAAAATATGGACATTCAATGAAGTAGAGGACTTTCAAGCATTCTTGATGACATTTAACAGTTATGTGATCTGAGGGAGTCACTTAATGTTAATGGGCCTTTGATCCATAAAACAATCAATAAGCATTTATTAAGCATCTACTGTCTGCCAGGAACTTTGTTGGAGAAATACAAAGATAAAAATAAAGCAATCCTTTCCATCATGGTGCTTACATTCCTTATCAAGCAAATCCTTGTGACTTAGCTACTGAGTCATAGATGTGTTGTGATCTTCTGGAATAGAAAAGAAAAGAGTTTCCTACACTGGCAAAATAACAGAGTACCCACGAATGATAGATATCTGACAGTATAAAGCAAAAAATCATTTTCTTCTTGAAGTTGAATTGCTATATTAGAACTGGACATTTTAGAAACTGGATGCAGCTCTTCTGCTTCACCTACCCAGTGGCTATACTCAACCAATAAATCTTCTTATAAAAAAGAGCCTTTATCAGCATCATACTTAAATCTCAGTGTGTTGTAGAGTCAAAGCCTGCCTGTTGACCATTAATCTACAGGTTTCAGGGAGGAGTTCACTGTAAATTCAAATAATGATGAACCATGACTTTAAGTCTCACTTGTGCAGAGCAGTGAGGGATGCTATCTGCTGGTTCTATGGGGGAGACTTGAAGCTGCAGCTTAAAAGTTCAGTATTTTTCTGAGCTATGCATTGTCATCTCTTGATTTCTCCTGCAATATTCAACATGGAGAATGCTTAAATGTCAACTTTAACTTTGCAGGACTCCCATTGCTTTGGCTGCTGAAATACAGTTACATATACCTTTCTTGCAGTGAATGTGGCCATCAGCAACCTAGGAAAAAATTGTATTCCTCAGGATCCTGGCTCTTTTTTATAGGTAGGGTGTCACTGAGCTTGTGGAAGGGGCAAGGTTGCAGGGACAGGACTTGAGGTCTCAGCACTATTACCACTTGTTTATTAAAGGCACAAACACCTGACAAATTCAGAGAAAGGTGATTTTTTTTTTTTGCATTTAGCAATAGCAGTCTCCTGTGTTCTATTCATCTTGTTAGAGGGACTGTTTTGCATCACCCAACTCCTAACAAGAAACTCTGGACAAAGGGTGATTTTATGACTGTGTATCAACCATTGCTACTATTGCTCAGTGGCAACTATAGCCTAGTTACAGGTAAGTAACTTCTTTTCTAAAGTAATATAATGAATGACTGCATTAGACAACTTACAGCTCCAGAATACTATTGGTCACTTATTTTTACCACCTCTTAAGACCTCTAGAAATATGGGCCTTGAAAGCTCATTAGACCCAAATTGTTCGACTTCTGGCTAGTTTACTTTAGGTCTTCCAGGGCCATAGTCTGTTTTATTCCCTATACCCATCAGAAGCTCCAAAGAGACGAAAAGGGAGACAAATAAACTTCATAATAATGATAGCTATTCAAAAGTAGAATGGAAGTGGTGAATTGTTCCACCTCAAGGGAGGTATTCAAGCAAAAACTACATCATCACTTTCAGGTAAATTATAAGGAGATTTTTTTCCAGGTCCATTCCCCTTAGTGAGCTAGGTGGCCACTGAGATCCCTTCTAATAGAGATTCCGTGGAAGTGGGTCTTCATAGCACAACAGGATCAAATCATCCTTTACCAAGGTGATGCTCATAATGAAAATCCACTGTATAAGGGACAGAGATCATTTTATTGCCCAATTAATCTCCTGTAGTTAGCATTCATTGTCACTGAAGGTGAATTCTATACAATCAACATCTGCTTAGAGCTTTTCTCAGAGTGTACTTGAGAAGCTTTAAAACAAAAGCACGGGTGGAATATGATGCTACAACCAGAAAGATGGCTGTGGAGATCAGTGCCCCCCCCCCCCATTTGTTGATTTTCAGTGTCAGTTCTGACAGTCACAGCAACAAATGGCACTCTCTTTTTGACAGCTAAAGATGATTGGCATGCAGAGGGATTGCTGCCTCCATACCAATCCTCCACCCTGCCGTCTCAAAGTTGGGGTCCTCAGGTGACTGACATGCAACTGAGTAGTAGATGCTCATATGAGTTATTTCTCATTCTGCTTAAATTGGTTCAGATTTCTGGCTGACACCAAACTGCAAACAATAATCCCTACATGTCATCTAGATGTGCAATAATACACTTTGATGAAATTCCTTCATGCTGTGTGCTGAGAACCTTAAGCTGAGGGGCAAAGCAGCTGATCTGGCGATTTCTAAGAACCATGAATCATATTGGGCCTAGAAGTGGATTAATTCACTCTTTCCTACCTTCCCAATCTTCTTCCACTTTCCTCCTCTCAATGGCCCAGCTATACTGCCCTATTTGCTGTTTCTTGAACACAACAGATTATCTCCTGTCTCCGTGCCTTTGCCTTACTGTTCCCCATGTCTGGAACAGTCTCCCCCACTCACCCCCTCTTCCTAGTTGCTCTGGATTCCTTCAAGACTCAAATCAAATACTGCCTTCTGTTGGAAGCCTTTCCCATTCCCTTCTATTGATGAAATTACCTCCTATATACTCTCTATATTTTTATATATCTAGTTACTTCTATATTGTTTTCCCTATTAAAATAAGAGCTCCTTAGGAGCAGACACTGTCTTTCCCTTTTTATGCTCATTGTTAAGCATGGTGACTGGCACACAGAAAGCACATAATAAAGGCTTTTTGATAGACATCAGATCAAGTAATAAAATGAAAAATGATTGATATGCCGCCTATTTGACACCTCACCACCACCAAGTTATGAGATAGAGTCAATAAGCTTTAATTTGAGTTCAGAAAACTGTGCTCTTTCAGAGGTCCCAGGGGCTTCTGTTTTCACCAGAGCACTTAAGAGGTATTTCAGGGCCTTCTTTGCATTTCATAGTTCTGTTTTTAGCCTGGACCATTCTAATACTTTGTTTACATGAATTTCTGAGTCAAGATACAGACTTGTTGAGATATGGGAAGTGATTCCCACAGTCTAGAGATTGATAGACTTACTGGAATGGACCTTCTTGCCAACTTTTTTTTATTTAATCTTTTTATCACATTCTTTTTTTCCCTCAGACTTAGATGTCACTTCAACGGAAAACCCAGGAAACTGCATGAAATCATCTTCATGAATCATTAGCAATTATGAATTTGGAGGATTCTCTACTTGCTATATTTCAGAACGTACATGAGCTGTGAACAAGGCCTAGGCATGATAATTATGCAAATGCTAAAGGATGCATGCTTTTTTCAGATCTCAGTCTGGGAACTTCTACCAGCAGAGATCAAAACCCCTTTCTGACTTATAGAAGAATCAAGAAGGTTTTGTGAGGTACATAGATTTTAGGGCCACACATCGAGTGTTTGTGACAAGAACCAAACACAGATCTTTTTGGCTCCAAGCCCAGAACTCTCTCCATCATTCCACACAGCCTCTATACACATTTTTTGATACATCCTCTGTTTATTTACCCCTGGACCTGTTTCATCTCCTCAGTAAACTGTAAGTTCCTTGAGGGTAGGAGCTCTTTTTTACTATTGTATCTGAATATACTTAGTAAGCACTTGACTGATCAATGGCTATTAAATTCTTAGACATGCCTGTGTGCCTACTAGAATGTTTTAACAGAAGAGCCAGAACCTAAGTTATTCTTGATCTCTATTTTCTATAACCCTGAGGGCTCTAGAGTTTCTGTTAATCATATTTTCTTCTACACACACTTCCTTAGAAACTGTAAAAGACGTTAATAAGAGAGGATGGAAAGGAGAGAGACAGAGAGAGAAAGAGAAAGAGAGACAGAGGGATTTCAAGGAGGCATATAAGAAGTAGAACACCCTGAGTTACTCCAAACAAGCACCCTATGACTACTGCCACTGTCACAAAACAGCCATTTATATGACTATATAACTGATATCCCAGATTCTCTCAGAACTTCCATACATATATATATGAGAGATATATGTATGTATATATATATAAAGATACACATACATACATACATACATGTATATATGAGAGAGATATGTATATGATATACACAAACATACATATGCACATACACACACATATACACACACACTTACTCCTGGAGTATTCTTATGCCTAGTTTGAAAAATATTGTTCCAGAATGTCTACCACACATTGTTTTTTGTTCTTCTGATTCTTCTGACAGAAGGTAAGGCCCCACAGACTCAGATTCCATCATCAACCCCTCCTTGATATTACAAAAAAGACAAATATCTTGTAGCTCTTCTTTCTGAATCAATAATCATTGTTCAGCCAATTTTTAAAATATTGATTTTTGTGCTTTATTATTATATGGGAATGCAAGTTTGAATCCGTGGAGAAATAAACACTTAGAAACTTTACAGAAGAACATATGCTTTAAAATATGCCTATACTATGGCAAGAAACGTATTTTAGACCACCCATGGACTATGCGGAGGATTCTTCCAGTCAAAGATTCCTCCTTTATAGAATAATTGTGCCTGACGTGCTCTCTGCTTCACAGGGTTGTAGAAAGGATGAAATAAAATAAGCTCATATGATCAAGGAATCATGATATCAGATATGCAGAGGTAGAACAGACCTAAAATCATCTAATCTGACCCCTCATTACAAAGAAGGAGACTGAGGCTCTCTACTCTGTATATATCTTGTACATCCTTAGTTGTTTACACATTTGGCTTCGCTGGCTTCCTTCAAGCTTGGGTTAACACCTTGCCTTCTGCAGGAAATGTTTCCTGAACTTATTTAATTCTAGTGCCTTCCCTCGGGAGATAACTTCTGATCTATCCCATCTATAGTTTGTTTCTAATAGTTGTTTCTATGTGGTCTTCTCCATTAGACTGTGAGATACTTGAGAGAAAAGAACTGTTTGGTTTTTTTTTCCTTTCTGTCTTCAGGACCTAGCAGAGTTTCTGGCATACAGTAGGTGTTTAATAAATATTCGTCTGACTGGGGGCAGCTAGGTGGCACAGTGAATAGAGCACCCGCCCTGGAGTCAGGAGGACCTGAGTTCAAATCCGGCCTCAGACACTTGACACACATACTAGCCGTGTGACCTTGTTCGTCTGACTGACTAAAGCACTGTTTCAAAGAGAGCTGTACTTAAGAAGAGATGCAACCATGGTAAATGCAGTTAACAGCAATAGCAAACAGGGCAAACTACAGATCACCATCCTAAAGGCTTAGGTGTACAACTCTGAAAGCTTGCTTCTCAAATCCCAATAACAAAGCGCCTTTGACAGTTGTCAGGGAAGGAGAATTACCCACACACTAATGCACTTAGTCTCTCATCTCTAGCTATTCAACCCTCTCCCTCACGGGTAAATGTCTGTTGGTAAATAACACAGAAACATCCTTCACATTCACTGTTATCCCTCTTCTTCTCTGATTAGCAAGCCACTCTTGGTAATCGCCATTCCCTTGGGCAGTTCTCTGGGGCCCTCATATTTCTCTGGAACCTTTAAGAGACAGAGAAATTTAAGCTGGCAAACCACAGAGTCCCCATCACATCCACAGCCTTTAGGGAGCTGTTACTTAAAAGCTGCCCTTTCTTTTACTTTGAGACCCAAAGAATTAATATATAGGGAAGGTAGTCACTGCAAGCATGAACTTCAGACTTGGGTGGGGTGTTAGGAGATGCAACCCTATTCCCAGACAAGCTGCAGAGCAAATTTACCCCATTATGTGTTATCTGTATTGGCAACTCTGTGTTGATGGGAGCAAATGTATCTGTTCTATCTAGACAGGAAATCACATCACTATGTTATTCATATAGAGCTGAACATTCAAGGAACACTCATCACCTATTTGAATTAGTCCTGTCGGAATGGCACACTGGTTCCTGACTAGAGAATCACTGAGATCCTCTGAGAGAAATCATCTGAGTCAGCCTAGAAATATTTTGTTTCTTTACTGGAGATAACTAACTGGACACCAGTGATGTCTTGGAGAAATGGAAGTTTCTGATTTTTTGAGAGATGGTTATTTATATAGCATCTTTCACCAAGCAGAATATTTATTTTTTTTCTTCCAGTAGTAAGAAGGAATACAATATCCTACATGCAGGTTTTTCTGTTCAACTCCCCCCCCACAAAATAAATTTTATGTTCCCCTCAATTAACGTGTGAGGCAGTCATGGTGTAGTGGACAGAGATCCAGCCTTGTATCCTAAATGGATTTAAATCCTGTTTCTGACACATACTGTCTATGCAATCCCAGTCAAGTCACTCATAGTACTCTCTAGGCAACTCTCTAAATGCTGGCCTACAGTGATAGAGGGAGTATCCCCAATATCATTTATACACCACAGGTTTAAAAAACAAAAAGTAATATCCTTGATATCAAGGCTTGTCTTTACTTTGATTCTGAATTCTCAGAACAGGCACATAATAACTGCTTGTTGATTAATTGATTAATTAGTTGTTTAGCTGAAAGAATACTAGAAGAGAAATAGAAAGACTTGGACATTGGACCCACTTTTGCCCCTAACTAGTATATGATTTGGGACACGTAAAAGTATGCACTAGTTAGCTTGTTCTTCAACTGAATATAACTGAATAACTGAATCCTGCGACCTGACCTAAGGGTTCAGTAAAGACTTAAGAAAACTTGTAATCTCTTAATAATCTGAATATCCACTGTGGGGCCACTTTCAACTCAATTCATTTCAACTGGACACGTATCTCTTAAAGCTGTGCTGGGTGCTGGAGATACAAAAACAAATTAAATTGTCCCTGCCCTCAAGGTCCTTTCATTCTAGGAAGAAAAGTAGCTATGAAGAGCAATTTCATCCTGACCACTGAATTTCATGTGCTATAGAACCTGGAAGAAGTAACAGTTAAAATTACCATCAAGGATGAAATTGTCATAATCAGTTTTTCCATTGATTGGCTTTATTAAAATAGGTGGCATGAGATAATGGAAAGCACCCTGAATTAGAAAACAGAATATCCCAAGTTCTGATTTCAGCTCAGCTATTGACTAGCCATTTGACCTGGGAAAAATCAATTCACTTCTCTGTGGTGAATTCCTTATCTATAAAATTGAGATGGGCTGCATTGGAAAGAGTAGTGAATTTAGAGTCAGAAGACCTCCAGCTTTGCCACTTAACCTTTCTCTGACTTCAGTTTCCTCATCTATAAATTGCAGGGGGAGGGAGGGGGGTGGAGTATAGATAAAATGATCTTTAGGTCCTACCCTGCTCTGAATCTATGATCCTATAATCTCACTTCTTTGAACTCATTGATAAGGGGAGGAAGTTGAAGTCAACAAGTATTTTCTAAGCATCTACTATAAATAGTCCCTGATCTCAAAGAGTTCACATTCAAATGAAGGAGACAACATTCAAATAACTATGTAATGAGAGAAGTGATTATTTTTCTATTAATAAAAAATTATTAAATTAGGATTGAGGTTTTTCCTCTCTATTTCCTCATTCAGGGACCAGTCCCTGTAGATCAATCTGTCTCTGAAGGACATTGCTGATAGATGAGATTGCCCAAATCCTCCAGGTACATGCTTTGTGATTGTGAGTAGGACCCCACCCAACTAGAAAACCTTACAAACAGAATCTAATCTGGGCAGATTCTTGCCCTTGTAAAGAAAGTCTATGACCTTGCAGCCCTACCTCCTCCCATTATGGTCTAGGATAACCTATCTTAAAAAGCAGAAAACCAACCCGAGTGGTGTGGGTAGAGATGGATTCTTTTGTCCAGACTGCTGGAGGCAGCTGAGTCACTTGCTTAAGTCAAGTTCTCTTCAGGAAGAGCTGAAGACTTTACCTGTCTCCTCATTAATATGTCCATCTCCTCATTAATTGTTCACCAATCTGGGCTGATTTTTCCTTGTTAGGGGCATCTCCTTTTCCAAACAGATTTAATCATTGAGTGATTTCCATGATTTTGTCTTTGTTTACCAGGAGAAACCACAGAACATCAATTTCTTGACTATCAGTTTAGTCCAATTAATAAATTGATTATGAACTCTGTCTCTTAGATATTCATTCATCTCAGTACAAATAAGCTATATAAAGGATATATAGAACTTATCAATAGACATGAGGTGCTAGCATTAAGAGGGCTCAAGAAAGGCTTCCTGCAGAAAGTAAGTTTTTCATTGAGTCTGAAAAGAAACAAAAGGACAATGGAAGCAGAGATGAAGTGGCAAAATGTCAGACATGGGAGACAGCCAATGAATATTCACAGTCTGGAGATGTAGTGTCTTGTGTGAGGAAATGAGAGATCACTATCATTGGATCAGTACATGAAGAGAAGCAAAGTGTAAGAAGACTGGAGAGGTAGAAGAGGACATGATATGAAGAGATTTAAAAGCCTTACAGGATTTTTAAAATATTTGATGCTAGAGATAAAAGAGCATCACTGGAGTTTATTGAATGAGAAAGGGTATTAGGAACCTGCACTTCAGGTAGATCATTTTGACACCCAAGTAAAGGAAAGATTGGAGTGAAGAGAAACTTGATCAGGCTAAAGTATATTGCAATAGTGCAGGCATGAGCTGACGAGGGCTTGTACCAAGGTAGAAGCAGTGTCAGAAAAGAGAAGGAGTGTATATAAGAGATGCTATGAAGATAGAATTGAAAGGACTTGGCAACTGACTAGATAGGGAGGGTGAGGAAGAGTGAGGTGTTAAAGGTGCAACCTTATTGCTAGCCTAAGAAGCTAGGAAGATGGTAGTAGTCTCAGGAGTACAAAGAAATGTAAGAGGAGGGAAATGTTTAGGGAGAAAAATAATGCATTTTATTTTGGACAGTTCAAGATACCCATAAGACACCTTTGGAATCCTTAGGTTGAAATGTCTAAGAGGCTGTTAGACCCATGAGATTGTAGGTCAGGAGAGAGGTTATGGCTAGAAAAAATAGATCTGAGTATCATCTACATAGCTGTGACAAATAAACTCACGGAAACTCATTGAATTATTAAGAGAAATAGCATAAATAAAGAACAGAGGACCCAAGACAAAGGGTAGGAGGACACTCCTGGATGAAGATATAGCAAAACAGAATGCAGCAGGAAGTCAGACAGGTAGGACAATCAAGAAAGGGCAATGTTATGGAAACCTACAAACAAAAGAGTGTAGAGCAGTGGTTCTCAACCTGTGGTTTGCAACCTCTTTGGGGGTCGAATGACCCTTTCACAGGGGTTGCCTAAGACCATCGGAAAACACATATTTCTGAAGGTCTTAGGAACCAGACACCACTCCTCTACCTGTCTCCAGGTGGGTCTGCCCACATGTAGATATGCCCACATATGAGTATTAAAGGGTCATGGCATTAGGAAGGTTGAGAACCACTGGTGTAGAGGAAGAAAGTGATTGACAGTATCAAAGGCTCTAGATAGGTTAAGCAAGACAAGAATTGAGAAAAAGCCATTAGATTTGGCAGTTAAGATATTATGGGTAACTTTGGAAAGAGTAATTACAGTTGAACACTCAAGTTGGAAACCAAATTACAGAGTGAAGAAGAGAATCAGAGTAAAGAAAGTGGGAGCATCAATTGTAAATAGCCTTCTAAAAAATGTTTAGCCAAGACACAGAAGGGAAATATAGAATGATAGTGGAGATACATTGATCAAGTTAAGGTTTGTTTTATTTTGTTTTGTGGAGAATGGGAAATAATTGAACTAGATGATTTCCAATGTTCCTTCCAACTCTAACATTTTATACCATTTCACATTTAGTGATAGAGACCAGACCAATAGCCAAACCTCCAGACTCCCAATTCATTGCTTTCTGGCATGCTATAATATAAAGCATATTAGACTAGGTCAAGAAGGTTTGGGAACAAATTCTATCCTATCCAATTATTCTCTCTGTGATCCTCTATAAGGCATTTAATCTCTCTCAGTCCTAGTTTCTCTGTATATAGAATGGAAATGATAATAGCTTTTACTTTGCAGGGCTGTTGTGAGGTTCAAATGAGATAATGTATGTAGTGTGCTTTGCAAATTTTAAGGTGCTATGTTCAGGTCAACTATTTTTATTCTCTACATTGAATTTAAAGCTGTTCTTACTTCTGTGAAGTTTATGAGATTGTATCAAAGGTGTACTCCTTTCAAAACTGCCTCAAGAATAAGAGAGAAAGATTAAAAAGACCTGCTTTGCTAGTGAATTTAAACACACCAATTATGCTGACAATTACAGTTTTAATCTATGTTCACCAAATGTCCAGGTTGGAATCTGACCAGATTTTTTTTTTCTTCTGTGAAGTATTTGGCTTATAAATAGTCAAGAGAAGACAGAGAAAAGTGTGTTTCATTGGTGAAAGAAGAGGTCTGAGAATATACCTCCATCTCAGCAAGACACATTTAAAATAAATTGAACTCTGTCACCTGGATTTCTGCAGAAACATTACTTCAAAAAGCTGTTAAAGAACAACATTATCTCCAAATCAGAAGACCAATAATAAATCAATCTGAATGCCAGCATGTCTCATATATAGACTCACAGAATGATAATACTGGGATCCATCTTGTCCAACTCCTACATTTCTTAATTAAGAAACTGAGGCACAAAGAAGTTGTCATTTCAGAGAGCAGGTACTTTGTACCTAATAGGGAGGCACTCAATAAACACTGTGTGATGGATTTAATTTCAAGTTTCTTTTCAAAAGAACTCAGCTGTGGTCTTCCCACTTATCAATAAAATAAGTTTTGCTTCCTTTTAACCATCAGAATCATATTGTTTGCTTTACAGACAAATAAAATTTATTGGCCCACTCCACTGTGCTTCTTCATGATTGGTCTCATCACCTGTGCACATGGTAAGGGAGGTTCAAATTTCCTTTTTTTTTTTTTGACGGGGGAGGGCAGGGCAGTTGGGGTTAAGTGACTTGCTCACGGCCAATCCAGGGCCGGTGCTCTATTCACTGCACCACCTAGCCGCCCCAAGGAAGGTTCAAATTGAATAAGAGAGGGGGACAATAATTAGTCTGTGGAGAATTTGGGAAGAATTTTCTGCATCAACTGGAAAATGAATTTTCTCAGTTCAACTCTTTCACTGTTTCTGCAGCTGACAGAGGTCATATATTTGTTGCTTATCATTGTCATAAAAGATTATGAATAAGGGATCATCTCATTGGGAATTTATTTCACTTGACCCCAACCCAGCTGGATAATCTCCAACATATCATCTGCCAGGCCTAGGGATAAAATTGTTTTTCACGGGTTCAAGGACTTGGAGAGCTATATATTTTTGCCATTGAAATGCATGTTGCCCTACAACTATGCCCGGTAACTTGAAATGTGTTCAAATATAAAATAGCTACAGAATGCTGGTTTTGGCAATCTATTCTGATCTGATGGCAACACTTCCCTCTGTAAACTCCAACAGGTAGGATAGCTGTCTTCTTTCACTCAAACATACTGAGTGCTTTTTAGAAACTTAGAATTAAAATTCCATGACATGAGGCCAAAGACACCTTACAGATTATCTTTTTCATTCTTCTCACTAACAGATTAGGAAAATAAGGTCAAAAAGGCTAAACTGATGACAGAGTCTTAGGTTGGAAGAAACCTTAGAGGCCATTTAATGTAACCCTCATCTGAATAAGAATCCCCTCAATAGTATCATCAGCAAGTGGTCATCCAGCTCCTGACTGAACATTTCCTCACCAAGGAAGCCCATTCTATTTTTGTACAGGTGGATTATTAGAATATTTTTCTTTATAGTAAAAAAAAACATTTACCTCTGTAACTTCTACCCTTTGCTTATACCTCTGTCTTCTAGGAGAAATTGTTAAAATATTCATTAGTTAAGTATTAAAGTGTTAATTGTTAATTAAAATATTGTGGTAGAAGAGATACAGTACAGAGTTCAAGTTGAAGATAGATTCTCTATAGATGGCAAGGTCCTGCAGATAGTCCTGTTTTCAGATGACATTGTTCTGGCTGCAAATATTGCAAAGCCTCCCAAAAAAGAGCAGTAGACATACAAAGGAGTTTGGCATATCGATCTACATGGGAAAAACAAAGTGGATGAAGAATATCTATTGCTCAGTTTCAACATGCATTCAGATAAATACCCTGTAGAGCTTTCCTAAGTATATTATGTACGTATATGTGTATATTTCATATACATATTTATACTCAACATATCTACACATATAAAAATATACTTACACTTAGCATACACATATACATATATATACACAGTATATACTCTTACATTCAACATGTATGCATATATATTTTATGTGTATAGTTATATTTATATTGTTAAATACTTAAGAATACACATATGCTAATTATAAGTATATATATATATATGTATTGGGCATATATATATGTATATATTTGTGTCTGTATAGGTATGGGTGTGTGTGTGTGTGTGTGTGTGTGTGTGTGTGTGTGTGTGTGTGAATATAGATGATGGACAACTATCTGGGCCCAGAGTGAAACAAGAGAAGGAGAGTGATTCAGATTGCTTTTAGGAAACTGTAAGCTCTTTTACTGAATTTAAATTTCTCATGAAAACACAGGTCCATCTTTCCCACACTAACATGTTATGGATGTTGTTTAATGGAAGCAAAACATGGAAGATCCTTGTCTCTGAAGAAATAAGATGAGTATCACAAGGAAGGCAGGCAAAAAAGAATTGCATGGTAGTTGTAAGGAGGCCATACCATGTAACCAGCAAAGAACTCTGAAGAAAACATGAATAAAGAATGCCATCAAGAGGTTTATGGCAGGAAGAGAAGATAAGCTTGCTGTGTGGCATGACTGAGGGATTTTAGACAACCAGAGTCCTCCACTGGTCCCTCTGAAGTGTCAGGTAAAAGAAAGGAAACCTGCCAGTGTACTGGTTGGCCCCCTTGTGGTGGCCTTTGGCTAAGAATGGTACATAACAGGCAGGTATGGATGGGTTGCTATCTCTGTCACTAGAAATAACTCCTAAATTAATTAGATCTCAGATAATTTGACAATGTGAAAGCAGAAGAAAAAAAATTGTACCAGGACTGTTCAAAAGAACTTACTGAGAAAGAGGTAATGATACCAACAATAATAATAATAATAAATGTTTACATCATGCTTTAAAGTTTGCAAAACATTACAAACATTAACTTATGTGTAGTGTGTCATGTAAGCAATAATTCTTGTGATTTATTTGTGCGTTCATTCAAATTCCAATGTGCAGAGAAACAGTGTAATTCACTAGTGAAACTAGTATCAAATTCAGAGGTCTAGAAGCAAATTCCAATTGTCCCATTAATTAACTGTGAGACCTTGGGTAAATCCCTTAACCTTCCTGAATCTCAATTTCCTCTTCAAAGGACATGATTGGACTAGATGAACTCTAAGGTCCCTTTCAGACCTAAAGCTGTGATCCTTCAGCAAACATATATTGAACGTTTATAATATATAATCCCTGTCTGGGGAATTTATCTTGGAACAAGATCTTGCAAAATATTATACACATCTCTCTTTTCCCTTGCTAATTGTTCAAGTTCCCCTAATTAGGAAAATAATTGCTTTTCTAATATCATCTCTGACTTATGAAGACCCCCACTGTAAGAGATGAATACCATTTCTATGATAAAACCGGAAGTCATACCTGAGTATAATCAATTTTATCTCTATATAAAGACCCTTGCTACTTCCCCTTTATACAGAAAAATTTAGCCTTTCTCTAACACATATACATCCCATAACTCATTTTGACACTAATGGAAATGTACGCATATTTAGTCTTAATGATAGGTGAACTCATCCCTTTTTAGTTTAATTGGAGATTATGTACCATAAAAAAAAAAATCCAAGAATATACAGAAGGTTGCCAGAATGATCTTTTGTTTTCAATAAAACATGTTGGCATGTCATAGGCCAAATCTCCCCAAAAATGTCAAGCAGAGGGCTGTATCTATCATCCGCATCACTCAGAAAAAAAGCAGACGACACCTAAACTACCCAATCCAAATCCAATACCAAATGAATCAACAGCTAATCACCCCCATTCATGGATTTTCAAGCTTTCTGATTCCTCCTTCTTCATATGAATTTCCTTTTGGCCAGTCCCTATTTTATTATAATAATCAACAAACATTTAGTGACATCCTACTACAGATGGAACATTGTGCAAGGCATTGTGAGAAATAGAATTTGCTATAAAACTCTTGCCTTGCAAGTTATACCAAATAATGAACTTATTTACAACCTTGCTAATAGTTCCCCATTTATTATCCTTTGTTCCTCAGCTATTTTGTCAATTTTTCAATAAAAATAAAAGAATCATAGGACTTTGTAAGTGGAAGACACCACAGGGGCCATCTTGTTTGATGTGTAATTGATGAAGAATTTTATCTATAATATCACTGACAAGTGATCATTCAGGTTGTGGCTGAATATATCCAGAAAGAGGAGTCCTTCATAAATGCGCCCCTTCTTATCTTTCCAGTCTTTTCACTACACCTTACTCCTCTCCATGTACTAAAGTGACCCTGGCCTCCTTACTATTCCTCGCATAAAATACTCTGTCTTCTGGTTCATAGTATCTTCACTATCTATTTCTCAATCCTGGAAAATTCTTTCCTAATTTCTATCTCCTAGCTTCCATACATTCCTTAAAGTCTCAATTAAAACCTCATCTTCTGCAAGAAGTCTTTCATGGTCCCCTTTTATGTTAGTGACTTGTATCTGAAATTACCTCCAGAATTTCTAGTAAGTATCATAGCTGTTTGCATACTGTCTTCCCCACAAACTCATTCAGGATAGGAACCATTTTAGACTTTTTTTTTTGGAGAGCCAGTGCCTAGAACAGTATTTTGAACACAATAGGTACTTAATATATATGCTTGATGACTTAATTTGAAGGGAACCTAAGGCAGTCTATTTCCCTCTTGGACAATTCAAATGTTGGAGGGAAGCATGTGAAGGGAGAACTAAGAGAAAAAAAAGGAAGAAAGTATGAAAATGAATGAGGAACACAGAAAAAGAGATGAGGTGCAATGGAGAGGAAATAGGTTGTTTCATTTATATGATAACAAACGTCAGACAAATTCCTTATCTTATACAAACTTCTTATTTATAAGGAAGAAAGTAGTAAAGAGAGGAAAAAGTGTAAGAGGACAGGATGGAAGTGTTAATGAGATGACATCATCTCTAAATCAGAAGAAAATAGAAGAATAGAATAGAAAACAGAATCTGACCAAAGTTGTTCACAAGAAATATAGCTTAGCTGAACTCAAAATAGCAGGGACAGCAAATGTGATTTCAGATAAGGATATAGTGAATAAAGAAAAGATAAAGAGAAAAGCAGGAAATTACATAATGTTCAAAGTAACTAATATCAATATTTAATACAGATACTCCAAATAACATAACATCTAAATACTAAAAGAAAAAAATCCATTGAATTGGGACAACTAAATAGTAAAAATTATAAGAATATCAGACCTTTCTGTACCCCTTTCAGACATAGACAAATCTAACCAAAGGAAAAAGAACAAAGAAATTAAAGACCTGAAGAGAACTTAAGAGAAAGGTGGTGACACAGTAAACAAAACTCTAAGCCTGTAGTCTGGAAGAACTGAGTTCAAATATGACCATAGATATTAGCTAGGTGACTTTAGGCAAGTTAATTAACCTCTGCTTTCCTCAGTTTATTCAACTATTAAGCTGGGGAAATAATAGCACCTGTATCACAAGGTTTTTGTGAGCATCAAATGAAACAATATTTGTAAAGCAGTTATCACAGTGGTTTATGGTGAGAAGAATTAGAAATTATAATCTATTTCTACTGATTACTGAATGGGAGCAGAAATAATTTATATAATTCTCAGCTGTGCTTGAAACTTTTTTAAAAAATGATCACATATTGGGTCTAGAAGACCTCTCCAAAAATATATAAAAGTAAAATATTAAACACATACTAATCAATGCAATAAAAATTATATTCAATAAAGGATCCTTAAAATATTAAAAATTAGTCTAAATAACAAAATTTTAAAGAATTGGTGGGTCAAAGAACAAATTACAAAACCAATAGAAAATTTCTATGAAAAATCACAATAATTAAACAACATACAAAGCATTATAGAATGTAGCTGAAGCAGCTCTGAGGGGAAAATTTCCATCTCTAAGCAGATTAATCAACACAAGAGAGAAAGACTAAACCAAGGATTGGACATGCAAACTAAAAAGCTGAAACAAAAGCAAATTTAAAATGCTCAATTAAATAATGAAATAAACATTATGAATATTAAAAGAGAAGATAAAATTTAAAAGCATAAAACCATTGATTTCAGAAATAAAACTATAATACAGCTTTTCAAAACCTAAGAAAAATAGATAAGCAGTTAGCTAACCTGATTTTTGAAAGAGGGAAGAAAAGTAAATTGAATTTTAAAAAAAGACTTTACAACAGTTGAAGATGAAATAAAGAAAATTATTGTAAATTATTTTGCCCAAATATATACTAACAAAACTGATAATTTAGAGGAAATAAATTAATATCTACAAAATATATGATACATTAACAAAGAAGAAAAATAAAATTTAAAGAATTCAATATCGAATAATGAAACTGAACAAGCCTTAAACCCCTGTGAGAAGAGAGGGGAAAAGTGAACTCTATGACCGCAAAGAATCACAAGTAAATTCTGTCAAATGTTTAAAAAATAACAGATCAACAACCACATAAAAATGCTCAGATTCACTAATAATTAGAGAATTGAAACTGAAAGCAGCCTTAAGGTTCCACCTCGTATCTATTAGAATGTCAAAGATGACAAAAGAAGAAATGACAAATGTTGGAGGGTCTGTGGGAAAATACGTACATTAGCCTACTACTGGAGGAGTTGTGAATGTGTCAAGCTTTTCTGAAAAACAGTTTGGGTCTTTATTCAAAAAGTTATTAAAATGTACATGCCCTTTGACCTGACCATGCCACTATTAGGCCTAAAGAAATCAAATCAGTTTCTTTTCTAAAGATTCAAAAGAAAATAAAAGTTACCTATATGTATAAAAAATTCATAAAGGTTCTTCACAAGGTAGGCAAAAATAGAAAATTAAGGAATAGGAGAATAGTTAACAAATAATGGTATGTTAATGAAGTGGAAGGATTGTATCTTAATAAATAATTAAAAAATAATTTCAAGGAAAGAGTGGTAATTCTTCCATTAATGGATACAGACTAAAGTGAACAGAATTAAGAGGATGATTTATAAAATGACAAAACATTTTAAAGAAAAGCAATTTTGAAAAGCTTTGCAACTCTGACCAATGTATTGATAAAGCAAAAATCCAAATAAATGAACATGAATCATACCACTCACCTTCTGACATAGAGACAAGAAGAAGGATGGAAGGAAGGAAGGAAGGAAGGAAGGAAGGAAGGAAGGAAGGAAGGAAGGAAGGAAGGAAGGAAGGAAGGAAGGAAAGAAGGAAGGAAGAAGGGAGGGAGGGAGGGAAGAAGGAAGCAAGCATTTATATAGCACCAACTATGTGCTAGATACTGTGCTAAGCACTCTTTACAAACATTACCTCATTTAACCCTTATAAGAAACTTATGAAAGAGGTGCTATTATTATCCCCATTTTGCTGTTGAGGACATACAGATGGGAAGAGGTTATGTGACTTGGCCAATGTCTTGCTGAATTTTAACTGAATTCTTACTGATTCTAGGTCTAGTGCTCTATCTATTGTACCACCTAGTTGATTCCAGCTGAAATGAAGTCAGTTCAATTAAAACAAAGGTGTGTTAAACTCCTACTAAATAAAAGACATTGTGAATTGAGCTATGAATACAAAGACAAAAAATAATTAGGCTCTGCCTTCAAGAACTTTACTTTCTACTAGAGGGATACCATATGTAAATTTACTAGATATATGACTGGGGTGATGGCCTTAATTTCCCTGAGATTTCATCTTCTCATTTGTAAAATGTGAGGAGGTTGCACTAAATGTTAGAACCTATGACTGTATGGATATTTGCCACACCCGCCTCATAAGGTTCTTGCTATGCTGGGATGGTATAGTAGAAAGAGAACTGAATTTATAATCATGAAGTAGAAAGAAACCTGGATTTGGAGTCAGGTTCAATCAAGCCCTACCACTTTTTTTTTTATGTGACTTTCGGCAGGTACTTTTCCACTACAGATCTTATTTTAATAACATGTCAAATGAAGATGTTAAACTAGGTTACTTCTAAATTCTATCCCAGCTATAAATCTGTTAGTCAGGACACATGAGTCCTAATGGCAGGTTTCTGACTTCCTGTGTGATATTAGGGAAAGCATTTAACCTCTCACCATTTCAGCTGCCTCCTCTTTAATAGTGTGAAAGATAGTGCTCTACTTGTACTACCTACAATCAGGCCTCAGGACACTGAAAATCATTGGCACCTATGACAGGCAGCTGCTGCTTCCAAACCTCTGGACCCACAGACAGTGGCGGATTGGGACCAGAACCTAATGCCTCAAGGCCACGTGTTGCCCTCTAGGCCCTCAAGTGAAGTCCTTTCTGCACTGGAAGTCCAAGATGGCCACATGTTCCACACTGCTGTCACATTATTATTGTGAAAAAAGTACTCTGCAAGGCTTAAAGCCCTAAGATAAATGTTCACTATTATTATTAATGGAATGAAGAAAAATCTCTACTATGTGGGAAGAAGGGAAGTAGAGTAGGAGGTAGGGAAGAAAAGCCAGAGCCCATTTCCCCTACCACAATCTTTATATCTTATTGTCTTTAAATCAAAGCTCTAGTGGTTTTGTGGGAAAAGAAAATGTATTTGAAGTTAGTCCATAGCAAATGTCTGAAAATGAAAAAGAGGGTTTGGGATATTTCCATAAACAGATACTGAAAAATTAAGTTGCTTCTGTATACATATTTCTAGCTTTGTGTAAATATATAGCGGGCCCACAATTTCCTTGCATTCTGCTAAGAATATAAACAAGGTTTAAGAAACAGTAATCATTTGATTACAAACATTAATTTTGATGCTAAAAATAAGACACTGGCTCTCCTCTCATCACAGCCCCAGAGGAAGGCCTCCCAACTCCACAAGACCCACCACACTTACTTAGCAGATGTAGCAGTGACTGCCAAAGGATGAGACAGAGATTCCAGCAACTTATTTTGGGTGCCTTTGTAGTTGAGTGACAGAGTAGTCAATTTGGATGCTGCCCAAAACCAGAAGAAACAGCAACAGCATTTATTTAGAATACTGTCTCAGGCACAAGTGCGCCTCGCATGAGAAATAAAACCATTTATCTGGTGAAGGACAGAATGTACATATTATTCTGAACAGGGCGGATGGTAACAGGGAAATACAACTTAATGTGTGAATATATGTACCTGGGGGAGAATAATCTTAAACATAAATATTCAGTGACAGGAATCACCCTGTAAACAGTTACACAAAAGGAAACAGGTTAAATACTGAGGAATAAAAATGTAAGAATCCTCATTGAGAGAGCTTCAGTTAAAAGTTAATTAGGAGGGGTGCAGCAAGGTTGGAGTCACTTAAGAGAGGAAGAATCGTAACAGCCATCCTTCTGATTATAAGTTATGATAGCATCTCATTACCAGACCATTAGAAACCACACTTGGGAAAGAAAGAGAGGTACAAAATAAAGGTGCTCTTTGTTGTATTTAATTAAACCTACTGAAACTAACAAAATCAAAACTGAATAGAACACAAATAGACACATACGTGCACACACACACATACACACACACAGAGCTTCAGCTCTCCATTTCCTGATTTCAATCAACCATTCTCTTAGTCATCTATACCCTCTTTTCATATCTAAATCCTATCCATACAGTGACCTCACTTGAAAGTGCATCCCATATCTGTAGCATAGCCACATTTTTTGTGAATGATTTCAAATTGCTTTCCTGAATGCTTGTGCCCATGCACAGGTCAACTAATAGCTCATCAATGTGCCTGTTTTCCCACAGTCCTTCCAAAATTTATCATTTTCCTTTTATGTCATCTTTGCCAATCCCTGGGGGTAGAGGATGGGGCTAAAATATAATCTCAAAAGTGTAAATTTGCATTCTTCAAATTGAAGTGATTTGGAGCATTTTTTTTTCATACCAATAGATAATCTGGATTTTTTCCCTTGGGAGTTGTCCGTTCATATGCTTATCATATTTATCATTTAAGGAATGAGTCTTTTCTTATAAATTTGAATCAGTTTCTTATATATTGTGGAATGAGATATTTATCAGTGCAATTTGATGTAAATTTGTCAGTTGGTAGTCTTTTAATCTTATCTTTATTCAATTTGTGCAAAAACATTTTATTCCTTCACCAAAATTAACTATTTTATCTTCTGTGATCCTCTCTCCCTTATTTTATTTTCTCCTGTCCATAGACATGATAGATAATTTTTTTCTTGTTTCTCTAATTTGTTTGTGATGTAGACTGTTATATATAGAGATCACATACCTATTGGGAACTTAGCTTTGAATAATGTGTGGAACATCTATCTAAATCTAATTTCTTCCATACTACAGTTCATTTTCCCAGTTGATTTTGGCAAATAGTGATTCCTTGTATGAATAGCTAGGGTATTGGTGCTTATCAAATACTAGGGTAATAGCTACATTTACTTTTGTATATTGTGTAGCTAATTTGTTCTACTGAATAATTGTTCTATTTTTTCAATCACTACCAAACTAGTTTGAGAATCACTATTTTATATTATAGTTTGAGATCTGGCATTGCTAGTGCTGCTGTATTCCTGTTTTTTCTTTCATTATTTCTCTCAATATTCTTGGCTTTTTTATGCCTCTAATTAAATTTCATTATTTTTCCAAATTCTATGAAGTGATTCCTTAGTAGTTTTGTTGGTATGTGTAATGGCAAGCAGAGAAGTACTTAGCACCTTGTTTCAGTTACTCAAATATTTATCACCTTGTTTGAGCCCCTTGTGATTTGAAGGTGGGAGGAACTTGCTGACATAACAGGAAGGGTGGGACAGGAAGGAGAACCATCATAAATAAGGAGAAGCCCAAGCTGGGACAGAGCAGAACTGGTAGGAAGCATGACTGTGGCACCAGAACTTTGTCTGTCTATGTTGATGTTACTTTGTCAGATCCGTGTGCTTGATAGAGGACATTGCTGTTGTTACAGAAGTCCTAGTATCTTACTGCTGGTTCAGAAGCCCTGAAAGAGGATTTTCTTGTTGTCTGTTTACAGAAGTCCTGAAGGAGGGTTTTACTAATATTTTCAGAGGTCCTGGGACTTTACTGATGATTTGTGTTGATTTCTCAGACAGAGACCCTGTCTTCTGGTCTGTGTTGATTGTACAAGCAGAAAGTAAATTGATGAGAGTGCCAGCAATGTGTGTGAATGTTGTTGCAACTCTGCTAAGCTTGATGTGTATAGATACTGTTGTGGTTCTGTTAAGTTTCCTCTTCCCAGAAACAGAAACTTCAAAGTGACTGAATTGGACTGGTCACCATGAGGTTCAAACTGGAGCAGGAAATGGAACAGGAGCTGAGAGCTGCCCACCTGTTAATCCAGGTGACAACTGGGTAGATTCAGGCAGGAGCTGGACCCATGGAAGAGGAACCATGGAATTTGGGAACTAGCCTTGAGTCAAGATGAAAAGACCTCTCCTTGGGTACTTAGTGCTGATTGAGAAGATCATGATTTACTGTGGCCTAGGGGAGGGAGAACTTTGTACTTTGTACCTTGTACCCCTTAAGGATGATTGAGTTAAGGATGATTAGAAACTAATTTCCAATCAAGAAGAAAGAAGACTTGACTGAGATATTAAGACAATGTAGCCTAGGTGTAGAAAACTTTGACCTTTGTACTTTGCTCCCTTAAGGAGGCTTGCTCCCTTAGGATGATTGAGTTAAGAACTTACTGAATGATATCTTTTGTTTAAAACTATGTTTAGTGAAAACTATATGGTCACTTTAGTGATAAGTTGCAATGTTATAACATTGTGAAAGCTGTACTTTGGTTTCTGGGAATGGTTTACTTTAGTTTACTGCTGAAAAATAGAGAGTTCACTATACTATGCGATTAGAGCGTTAGAGCTATTCACAGCAGCAGTCCTCTGGAAATCTGCTCATGCTTGGCTTTACAGTATGTCATTGAATAAGAAACTTAATTTAGGTAGTATTATTTTATTTTATTGACTCATTGTACTAATAAAAATTAACATTTTAAAATTATTTAGGTCTTTATTTCAAAGAACAGTGGTTTATTGTTGTATTTAGATAGTTCTGTGTATATATTGAATGCTAGATTCCCAAGTATTTTGCATATTTTATAGAAATTTTCAATGGAATCCCTCTTTTTATCTTTTCCTGCTGGATTTTATTGGTATTACATAGAAACATTGATAATTTGTATAGATTTAGATATTGATAATTTGTGTAGATTTGTTTTATATCTTGGAAGTTTGCTGAAGTTATTATTTCAATTAATTTTTTAGTTAATTATGAGTTCAAGTACATCATTTCATCATCTACAAAAAGTGATAATTTTGTTCTCACTTTGACCTCTTCCAGTACATGGAGTGCCTATTAGTGCAGGCTGGTTGTGTCAAGATGGCTAAGATTAAGAACCATACCACCCACAACCAATCACAAAAATGGCACAGAATTGGCATCAAGAAACCCAAGTCACAGAGATAAGAGTCTCTGAAAGAGTCTCTGACCCCAGGTATCTGAGAAACACATGCTTTGCCAAGAAACCCAACAAGAAGGGGCTGAAGAAAATGCAGGCCAACAATGCCAAAACCATCAAGGCCCAAACAGAGGCCACCAAGGCCAAGTTCCTTGGACCGTTCCCAAGGCCAGTGTCTATCATGCTGGTCATAAAATAGCCATCAAGCATCCAGGCTGTAGGGTCCGCACCAAATATCCAGGGCCCAGGATCACAAAGTATGACTAAGTTTGCCAGAACCACTGACCCAAAGGCTGCCAAGCCCACTGTCTCCAAGGTGACCTAATCTGCCACCAAAATCAGTAAATCTGAACCCAAGACTACAAAATCTGACCCGAAGGCCACCAAATCTGATACCAAGGTCACCAAGTCCAATTCCAAGGCTAAGAAGTCCAATCCCAAGGCAGCCAAGTATGATTCTAAGGTCACAACACCTAGCAATTCTAAGGCTGCTAAGCCTATTGACTCCAAGTCTGCTGAGTCCAACCCAAAAGATGTTGGGGCTAAAGTTGCTAGTCCCAAGCTTTCAAAATATGTGCTTCAGGACAAAAGAATTTGTTTAATGCCGAAATCACTGGCTTTTTCCTGGTTAGGGTGTGATTATTCACTATTCTGTAAAAAAAAATGGTGTCGTAAGAAAAAAAGTGATAATTTTGTTACTTCTTTACTTATACTTAACTCAATTTATTTTTCTTGTCTTGTCATAGCTAGTATTTACATTATGTGAAATAAAAGTCGCGAAAACAGATATTTTTATTTTACCCCTGATTTTAGAGGTTAGAATTCTATTTTATTTCCATTACATAAAAAAGTTGCTCTTGGTTTTAGATATACACTTCTTATCTTTTTAATGAAAGATGCATTAATTATGTTTTCTAGTGTTTTTTAAAAGAAATGATATTGTATTTTATTAAAAACTTTTTCTGCATTTATTTATATAATGATGTAATTTATTTTGACTTTGCTATTGATATAGCTGATAAAGTTTATAATGTGCCTAATATTGAACCAACTCCAGATTCCTGGGAAAAAATCAGCATGATTATAGTATATAATCTTCATGATACATTGTTTTGTCCTCTTTGCTAGTATTTTATTTAAAATTATTGCATCAAATTTCATTAATTTTATTGGTCTATAGTTTTATTTTTCTATTTTGACTTTTCTTGCCATATATATATATACTGAGACCATATTTGTGTCACAGGAGGAATTTGGTGTGGTCTTTTTTATCACTAATTTCATAGTTTAGGTGGTATTGGAAGCATTCATGCTTTGAATGTTTGACAGGATACACTTGTGAATACATCTGGTTATGATTTTATTTTCCTTTTAAATTCACTTATGGCTTGTTCAATTTCTTATTGTGAAATTGGTTTGCTTAATTTTTTATGTTTGGTTTTAATCTAGTATGATTTATTTTATAAATGTTCATTTATTTCATTTAAGTTGCCTGTTTCACTGGCATATAGTTGGACTAAAAAAGTTTCAAATAATTTTTGATAGTGCCAGTTTGGCTTTTTGTTTTTAATCAAGTTGCCTAATGCTTTATGTACTTTATTTTTTTAAGAAACAGTTCATAGTTGTATTTATTAACAAAAGAGTTTGCTTTGTTATTTTCAATTTTGTTCATGTCTTTGTTCATTTCTGGGATTTCTATTTTTATATTTGATAGAGGTTTTCAATTTGTTGGGTTCCCAGTATTATCAGTTGTCTTCCCAATTCATTTATCTATTTTTTCTCTCTTTTATTAATAAAAATATCTATCTTCCCTCTGATTTGTTTTTCAACATAAAAATTCTTTAGGATTAACATACTTAGAAGATGGCAGCATAGGAGCAGCAACATATTGCAGCTCTCACATAGCCACCCCAAAATACCCATAAAATATGACTCTAAACAAATTCTAGAACTCCAAAACGCACACAAATATATTTTCCACTAAAGTCAGCTCAGCTATAAAGAACCATCTCAGCCCTGCAAGCCGAAACCAGCCTAGCCTGAAACCGTGGCTCTCACCCGGAGGCAGCTGGACAAGAGTAGCCAAGCCCCAGCTGGAGCTTTGGAAGAGCAGATCTGCAGCAGTATCCAGAATTAGGTTAGTGGAGCTTGGCGAAATTGGTGGAGAAAAGCGGGTCTGGCCAAAACACCTCCAGGGCAATGAGGCCACAGAAGCAGAAGTTTTTGCACCTGCCTCCACACTGCAGCTTCAGAACTCCCAGCCTGCAGACTGCAGGGGGACCAAGAGATCATTCAGAGGCTAAGTGCTCTTGGGTTGAGTGGCCTGGATCCGGATCACAGTCTTGGGTGTTGGTCCTGGTTTTGTTTTTTTTTTTTTCAGTGAGCCCGAGTGGAGGAGGGAGCCAGCAGCCTCCTAAGAGCTCCAGCAGCTGGGAAAACCCCAGCAATTTGGGACAGAGCTTTCCCCTCTGGAAGCAGAGTTCCACAGAGATAAAAAAAAAA
>CM053582.1:187023543-187059434 GCA_028627135.1 Pseudochirops cupreus | reverse complement strand
AGTTCTATAATCAAATGTTTAAAATATATATGTACATATATATATATATATGCATATATATATCTGCATATATATATAGACAATTATCATTATTATTATTATTATTAACTACATCCAACTGGAACTTGAGATACACAGGCACCGTGGTAGGGAGCTTCATCCTGCCCTACTGGAAAGTCAGAGGGGTGAGGGGGGAAGACATAGGAGAGAATAGATTGGGGGAGGGGGGATACAATGGGATGGCTGTTTTGGGGTGGTGGGTAGGATAAAGATAAGGAGAAAATTTGTAACTCAAAATTTTGTGGAAATGAATGATGTAAACTAAAATAAAAAAATTTTTTAAAATTAAAAATTTTAAAAAACTTAAAAAGAAAGAAAATAAAGGATGAACATGCTTAGTTTCCAATTGAATTTAATACTTTTTTCAGTGGCCCATTGTATAATTTGTTATATTGTGATCAATAAAGTATATTTACCATATTTCTGATTTTTTGCATTTTTTGGAAAATTTTTATGGTAACTTCTCTTAGAGTCATTTGTCACTGAGAAATATGTATAGTCCTTTCTTTTTGCACCCAATAATCACTTATTTAATTTTTCTAAAATTCTGTTAGCCTCTCAAATTGTTATTTATTTTTTGGTTATGCTTATCTAGAATTGATATGTTAAATTGAGATATCTCACTATTGTAGCTTTATTATTTCTCCTTGTTTTTTTTTTCCTTGTGCTATGCTAGCCATATGATAGAATAGGTACCATTGAATAAGTTATTACAATGGACAAAAGATAAAGAACTACAATAGACTAACTACACAGAAAAATAAAATATTATTCTACAAGGAAAAAAATGAACCTTTAATAAAAGAGAGCTATCAAACATTTCTAATGAAGAAAACATAATTCTATCTATTTTTTAGCTATCATTGCATCATACTTAACTTACACTCATGCCCTCTATGCCCTTCTAATTTCCCTAATAATGAAAAAGTTCTTATTATAAGTATCATCTTCCTATTTAAGAATAGAAACAGTTTAACATTATTGAATCCTTTATGATTTCTCTTTCTTATTTAACTTTTTATGCTTCCCTTGAGTCTTGTATTTGAAAGTTAAATTTTCTATTCAGCTCTGGTCTTTTCATCAGCAATTCTTAAAAGTTCTCTATTTCATTAAATATCTATTTTTCCACTGAAGGATTGTATTCATTTTGTTGCATCCATGAATCTTGGTTGTAACCCCAGCTCCTTTGCCCTCTTAAATATCATATTCCAAGCTCTCTGATTCTTTCATGTAGAAACTGCTAAATCTTATGTTACCTTGAAAGTCGTCCCACAATATTTCAATTGTTTCTTTTTGGCTGCTTGCAATATTTTCTTCTTGAAATGGGAGGTCTAGAATTGGGCTATCTTCCTATTTCTCATTCCTATATTCCCAATTTCTGATCTCTTTCAGGATGTGATTGATGGATTACTTCCATTTTTATTTTACCACCTGGTTATAGGATATCAGGTCATTTTCCCTACTAATTTTGTTAAATATGATGTCTGGGCTCTTTTTCTGATCATGGCTTTCAGGTGCCCAATAATTCTTTTTTTTTTTTTTGATTGCTAGATTTTTTAAAACACGTACATGCTAGACACTATATGATACAAATAACTAGCAAACAAGTCAGTTCCTCCTCTCAAGGAGTTTACATGCTAATGCAGGAATACAACACATAAAGTGGGGCTGGGGTAGGATTTGGGGAATCAAGTTATGGTGAAGCTGTTAAGCAGGTGGGGCACTTAGGAGAGGGATGTCAGCATGAAACAAGCACAAGCATGGTTGAGGCTCTTCAGGAAATGGAGATCCTGGCCAGCAATTCACCCAAAGAGGCCCCAGAGTGGTGTCAGCTGTATGTTTATCAACTCTATTTTTTTTTCAAAAGAACTAAATTTTATTTAACATTTCAATTATTCTTTGAATATCGTATTCCATCCTTCTCTGAACAATTTCTCTTCTTATGTTTATTCTTGGGGTGACTTTGTTCTTTTATACCTGAAGAGGAAGATGGGAGCCAGATGGTGCAGAACCTCCCTAATATACTTTGGGGGTATTCAAATCAATCTCAGAACTGCTACAGAAGAATTAAGAGTAAATTTTCATTCTCCTTTGAAGGCTGTAGAGCTTGGAAGTGACAGTGTGATAGAGAGTAGGATTCATAACTACTTTGTATAGATTTATATTTAAATACTTTTTACAGTCTACAGTCATATCTGTACTTGTCTAACAGGTTGGGATGGTTCATTTTTTTGTCTTGGTATCACTAATACTTGGTGTCTGTAGGAGGTTAACAAATAGGATCCTTTAAGGTCTGGTTCCCACCTCCCTGTCCAATCTTATTTCATACTACCTTCTTCCATGAAGTCTATCTCCACACAAACTAGACAACTACCAGTTCCTCGCTCTCCTCTTCCATTTGCCAAGGCTCTTTTCCCTACCTGCAAGTCATTTCTGCCACATCTCTTCTTTCTGAAATCCTCTTTATTACCCAGCTCATTAACACCTCCTCTGTAAAGGCTTCCCTGATCCCTCCCCAGCTGAAAGGGACTTCTTCTTCCTCAGTTCTCTTATGACACGTTGTCTTAGACTAGAGGGCCTTAACCTGGGCACACTCCTTAAATTTCTTATGGCATATTATCTCAGATTAAGAGTTCTTAAACTGGGCATCCATGCATTTGTTTAATTTTTTTATAACTGCATTCCAGTTGGGTTTTCTTTGTAATCCTATGTATTTTGTTTTATTATTTTTAAAACCTTATTCTGAGAAGGGATTCTGTAAGCTTCACCAGCCTGCCAAGGGGGCCCATGTCCCCAAAAAGGTTAAGAAATGGTCTTAGATCTTTCATTTGTTTTTATCCTTTCCTTCCATTTGGGGGGGGTGCAGTTTTTATCACTTTGGAGGTTTTTTTGCTTTTTGGAGGGGTGAAGTAGGGCAATTGGGGTTAAGTGGCTTGCCCAAGGTCATACAGCTAGTAAGTATTAAGTGTCTGAGTCTGGATTTGAACTCAGGTCCTCATGACTCCAGGGTCAGTACTCTATTCACTGTACCACCTAGCCATCCCCCTTTTATCACTTTCTAACCAGAATCATTCTTCTTTTTTCCCCTCTCAAACAGATTACATATCCCTCAAGGAAAGGGAATGACATTGTTTTACTAGTTTGGTTTTGTGGACCTTGTCTAGCTTAGGTGGAATTTTTGCTGGATTGAATTCTAGTCAGTTGGAGACTTGTATGTGCATTGTGTTTTAGCCAATCAGACATGGATACTGAGTTTTAGTCAATCAGATATGGGTAGTGAGTTTTAATCAATCAGATGCCAACTAGAACTGTACATAAAGAGAGCTAGTGGTGTGACAGAGCAGAAATCACAAAAACCAGCACTGAGAGAGCTGCCAGCACTGAGAAGACGAGAATGAAGAGACAAAGAAGAAGAAAAGAATGAGCTGTGAGTGTTGAGGTGAAAGGAACCCTAAAAGAGCTGGGGAGAAAAGACCTCTGAGCTGGGAGGAGACCTCTGAGAGCAAAGAAGAGACCTTTGATGACAGAGACTTGCTGAAGGAGTTTCTGAGCTGTAAAAGCAAATAAGAGCTGTGGGGCACAGACCTGTCCTTGGGAAGGAGGCTTAGCTTAAGACCCTTTCAAGAGCTGTTAATGTGAACTGAACTGTTAACACAGAGCTTCTGGATTCTGGAGGTGAATTGAGATGGTGGTATTGGTAGTGTGTGTTGTGGCTCTGTTAAGCTTTGTTTTCCCAGAGGCAGAAGCTGTGGTTAGGAGCCCCTGGAGCCTATCAGACAAAAGCTTGGAGTGGAGCAGTCCCCATGAGCTAAGACATGGAGCAGGAGTAGAGAGTTGCCTACATGTGAATCCAGGTGAGAGTTGGGAGCAGTCAGCCCACAGAGGAAGAACCAAGGGACTTGGAAATCAACTTTCACTTAAGATGAAAGAAGACTTTTCTTGGACGCTTGGTATTGATTAAGGAGATTGTTCTGACAGTGACTTAGGGGTGGATGGTGTATTATTTTCTACTACCCCTTAAGGATGCCTCGTGCTGGGGAAGAACCTGGCCTTGGACTCCCTGATTGTATAAACAAGTATTTTAGTGAATGCTACTAAATACAATGATATATGCTATGTGCCATATGAAGTACTGAGGGTTATTACATATGTGTGTATATATGTGTGTGTATATATATATATACTTGCATATATATATACATATATATGTATGAATATGTATTAGATATGTTTTTGCTTAACGATGTTGCTATGAATGTTATTGAAGAATGTTTAGTTCTGAATAGAAAGGTCATAATACTATGTGATTAGACCCTTAAAATTATTCACAGCAGCAGTCCTCGGGTTGTGCTGCCATGATTGTTGTTACATTGTTATTGGCACATATCAATACCAACTGACAATAAATCTCCATAAAAGTAAGATTTATGATTTGTAATAATCATACTACTAGCATTACTGGTGCTCCACAGAGAGAGAGGGCAACAAAGATTCAGACCCAAGGCCAGCTTTCTCCACTCTGTCTAAGATGCCCAATAAAGAAACACTCACCAGGGGCAAAGCCTCTTCCTGGTATCTATTCCCTGGGCACAAGGAACAGATCAATCTGAGCATCAACTCCAGCAAGAACACTGCTTTCTCCCTGGAGTTTCTAGACATCTAGCAGAATTTCCCAACTGAATTAGAAGCACAAATACACCTTTCAGAAGCCTAGTGACATGAGCACACCTTGCCTGAAGAGATCCTTGAAGAATGAATCAACCAGATGGTGTCTAGCACTGGTTTCTTCCACAAACAGGAATTAAAAACAACAACCACAGGCCAGCACTGCTCCCCAGAACTTAGTGGCTTTCCTGAGGCCTGAGATTCTGAAGGGCTGATAATAGCATGAAGAACATTTGCTTTCAAGTCTGTACCTACTGGTTCTTCTTTTCCTCAAGCTCCTCATCAGTTGAAGAATTTATGAGGATCACTGCACGGCATTCTCTATACGACAGGTAACCCAAGGAGGCCAAGGCAATGATGTTAGAAGTAATCATCATCAGAGATGCCATGGCAGAAGATGAAGAAATACGGGGCAGAAATACTGAAGGCCCACATGAGGGAGTTGCTCACAATCATAAGGGAAAAGGTCATGAGTCAGAACATCAGTGTAAGCCAGGCCTGCATGCTCATCCTCCTCCTCCAGGCTCCAGGATTTCAGCTTTAGGGCCATCTCAGTGAAGGCAGCCCAAGGTGCCCAAGCCTCCAGGCACAATGGAGCAGAAGGGCAAGCCCCAGCATAACCGAGCCAGGGCACTGGGACCTAGAATGGCCACCATCACTGATGGTACTGGCTGTGAGAGTGTGAGGGGACCTGTGGCAGAGGCTGAGCCTTTCCTGGCGTCCGTTGCTGGTGCTCCACCTTCTGCCCCTAATAATTCTTAAATTATCTCTCCTTGATCTATTTTCCATATCTATTGTTTTTCCAATGAAATATTTCATGCATTCTTATACTTTTTCATTATTTTGATTTTGTTTTATTGTTTGTTGGTATCTCACAAAGTCATTAGCTTCCACTTTCCCAAATCTAATTTAAGGAGTTATTTTCTTCAGTGGGCTTTTATATCTCTTTTTCCATTTGGCCTATTCAGCTTTTTAATGTGATCTTTTCTTCAGTGGATTTTTGTACTTTTTTTTTTAACAATTCTGCTATTTCTTGACTTTTTTTTTGTTTTTTTGGGGGGAGAGGGGAAAGCTGGGCAATTGGAGTTAAGTGACTTGCCTAAGGTCTCAGAGCTAGTGTTAAGTGTCTGAGGCCGGATTTGAACTCAGGTCCATCTGACTCTAGGGCCAGGGCTCTATTCACCAGGCCACCTAGCCACCCCTATTTCTTGACTTCTAAATGTTAAAATTGGGCTCTCCTCCCAGGATAGAGGGGCCATTGCCCCAAGCTTCATGTTTTTCATGCTGTTATTTAGAGCTAGTTCTAAGGGACAGTAAGTTTTTAGTACTTCCATGGCAGTGTATCTAAGGAGAGGTGTGGTCACTATTCTCCTGGACTATGTTCTGATCTGTGAGCAACCACAAACACTCTTTTATCCCCTAGAACTATGACCAGACTACCTGCTACACTGTAGCAACATGCTCTAGCATGCTAGTGATCTTCCTTGCCCTGTGACTGTGACCTGGAACAGCATTTGGGCAGTGCAACAGAGTCCTGCAACTCTCCTTCTGACCAGATGCCTTACGCTCCTACCATTTGTGGGATGAGAGCTCTGGAAGCCACTGCTACCAATTCAGTCACCCCCCCCTCCCCCACCAAGACCTGCTCCTGGCTTCCAGGCTACCACCTGGATCTGTGCTTTACTCTCACCTCAATGAGACAGAATTTCTGCACCAACCTTTTAAGTTGTCTTAACACGGAAAATTTTTTCACTCCATCCTTTTGTTGCTTCTGCCACTTGAGGAATTACTTTAAAGTTGCTTGGAGGGCAATTAGAGAGAGCTCAAAGGAGTCCCTGTACTCTACCATCTCTTGGTTTTGTCCCTCAGTGAAAGTACTCTTTCCTAGCCTCCACTTCATAGGAGGAACTAGGTGACACAGTAGATAGAACACTGAGCTTAGAATCACAAAGATCTGAGTTAATATCTGGCCTCAGACAAATACTAGCTATTTGATCCTGGGCAAGTCACTTAACCTCTATTTATCTTTATTGCCTCATCCATAAAATGAGGAAAATAATAGTACCTATGTCCCAGGGATGTTGTGAGAATCAAATGATATAATATTTGTAAAACACTTAGGATGGGGACTGGCACATAGTAAATGCCATATAAATGTTAGCACCAAGTCAAGAAACTGGCAGGAAAAATGAGCAAACAACAAAAAAAGAAAATGAACATCTCATGATACTATGGTGATAGGGAAGTTCAAGACACAAATTCAGAAGACATTGATGTAAAAATATTTACAAGCAATTCCTAAAAGAAAAATAAAGATCATACACAAGCTTAAATCAATTCCTAGAAGAACTAAAAAGATATTTAAAAAGAAAAAAATAAGACTTGCAGAGGAAAAATTAGAGAAAAGTAAGAGTAATGCAAGAAAATTGTGAAAAGAACTAAGAGTTTAGTAAAAGAGACAAAAATAACCTTCTAAGAATAAGAACTAGGCAAACACTAAAAGAGGCACAAAACTTCATTGAAGAAAATTACTCCTTACAAATTAAAATGGGTGTGGCCAGGATATCAAAGAAAAAGAAGGAACTTGCTTGAGCTCATGCCCTAACCATCTCAAATACCTATAAAACAAATTTTATAAGAACTCCCAAAGTGACAGAGAGAAACAACTCCCCATTGAAGGCAGCCTGGCAGGCTGACAGGAAGACTAGCTGAGAGCAGCATTGTGTGGGCTGTGCTGCCAAAGCCCTGTGGCACAGATGAGCTGGAGCAGACTTCAGGGGACTGAATCACTGGCAGCTGTGGGAGTTTCCAGACTTCTCAATCCATAAATGCCAAAGAGAAAGAAAAAGGTCAGTGGGGACTCTGTTGAACCTGGGTGAGAGAAGAGCACATTCCTCAGGTGGGCGGAGGTGGCATCAGCCACTGATAACTGCAACAGAGACAGGGACTGTTTCTGGGGCTTCAGGCCCACAGATTGTGGGGGACCAAGCAACTGACCAGAGGGCAATTGCAAGGATCTCTGCTGGCGCTGATGCAGGATTCTCTTGCTTTGCCCTGCTTGGATTTGGGTCATGGTCTTGAGTAGCAGTCTTCTGGTGAGGAGCAGTGGTATGGCAGAGCTTATTGAGATTGTGGAGAGGCGATCTTCTCACAGCTATGAGGCAGGTGCCTAGAAGAAACTCTGACAATAGCTGTGCAAAAAACCCAGAAATTTGGGACACAGCACTCCACTCTGGAAGCAGAGTTCTACCATGGCAAAGAGCTCAAAAGTCAAGTAATTGGCTGGCAAGATGAGCAAACACAGGAAGAGGAACTGGATTATAGAATCATTCTTTGGGGACAAAGAAGATCAAAATATACAACCAGGGGAAGACAATAAAGTCAAAACTCCTTCATCAAAAGCCTCCAAGAAAAACACAAATTGGTCACAGGCCATGGAGGAGTTCAAAAAAGGATTTTGAAAATCAAGTAAGAGAAGTAGAGGAAAAATTGGGAATAGAAACGAGAATGATGCAAGAAAATCATGAAAAATGAGTCAATAGCCTGCTAAAGGAGACCAAAAAATACTTAAGAAAATAATCCCCTAGAAAATAAACTAACTCAGGGCAGCTAGGTAGTACAGTGAATAGAGCACCAGCCCTGGAGTCAGGAGAACCTGAGTTCAAAACCAGCCTCAGACACTTAACACTTACTAGCCATGTGACTTTGGGCAAGTCATTTAACCCCAATAGCCCTGCCTTCCCCCCCTCAAAAGGCATTAAAAAAATAATAGATTAACTCAAATGACAAAAGAGGTCCAAAAAGACAATAAGGAGAAGAATGCCTTAAAAAGCACAATTGGCAAGGTGGAAAAGGAAATTCAAAAGCTCACTGAACAAAATAATTCCCTCAAAATTAGATTAGAGCAAATGGAAGCTAATGACTTTATGAGAAATCAACATAATATAAAACAGATTCAAAAGAATGAAAATATAGATGGCAATATAAAATATGTCATTGGAAAAACCACTGACCTGGAAAATAGATCCAGGAGAGATCATTTTAAAATAATTGGACTACCTGTAAGCCATGATAAAAAAAAAAAAAGAAGAAGAACCTAGACATCATCTTTCAAGAAATTATCCAGGAAAACTGCCCTGATATTCTAGAACCAGAGGATCAAGTAGAATTTGAAAGAATTTGTCAATCACATCTTGAAAAAGGTCCCAAAAAGAAAACTCCTAGGAACATTATAGCCAAATTCTAGAGTTCCCAGATCAAGGAGAAAATATTACAAGCAGTCAGGAGAAACAATTTGAGTATTATGGAAACATATTCAGGATAATACAAGATCTAGCAGCTTCTGCATTGAGTGCTTGGAATATGATATTACAGAGGTCAGAGGAGCTAGGATTAAAACCAAGCATCACCTACCCAGCAAAACTGAGGCAACATCTGCCATCTCTAATCTCCCTTTCTTTCCTGTTTGAGCCATTTCCCAATAAAAATCACATGCCTTGGGGTGGGTCTCCAGACTCTCTGCACTTTGCAAGCCATAACGCTTTGGATACCTGCAGCAGGGATAGTGGGGGAGGTGGATACTGGCTCAGCTGCACAAATGCTGGTAAGAGGGTAGGGGTCACTACTTTCTCATTTACCCACAAACTTAGTTGATTTTCCATTTTTCAAATTCCTTATTACTCACTTAAGAGATTACTTAAGCACTTTCTAGAGTGGATTCATGAACACTTTTAAAAATGCTTTTCTTCTTTTTTGAAGGTATAAACTTGCATGTCACGTCTCATTTTTTTCCCCTCTACTGCACATAGCTATGAATTGTGAAGTTGCCAACACAACAAAGGAAATGAGGTTACTAATAAAATCACTAGAATATTTGAAGTTGAGAAAATTAAATGCTTGATTGTTAAAGATTGACTGTATTAATATTTTATACTGTATACCAAGATAAGGGCAAAATGGGCATATAATTTAGACAGAAAGCAAATGAGGAGACCAGGGAAGAAATGGATGGATGGATGGATGGATGGATAGATGGATAGATGGATGGATGGATGGATAGATGGATGGATGGATGGATGGATAGAAATTACGTAACCAAAAGAGATATAGAAAGGTTCATTGGAGATAAACTAGATAATTTTGATTACATTAAATTTTTTTTTTTAATTTTTGCACAAACAAAATCAATGCAACAAATATTGGAAAGAAAGCAGGAAACTGGGGAAATGTTACAGCAAGTTTCTCTGATAAAGGTCTTATTTCTCAACTATGTGGAGAACTGAACTAAATTTATAATTGAAAAAAACTTATTCTCCAACTGATAGATGGTCAAGGGATATAAATATGCAGTTTTCGGAGGAAGAAATCAAAGCTATTAATATTTATACAAAAATATTTCTAAATCACTAATAATTAGAGAAATTCAAATTAAAACAGCTCTAAGGTATCACTTCACATACATCAGAATGGCTGTAATGGCAAAAAAGGAGAATAAGACATGTTAGAATGTGGGAAAATAGGTACATTAATGCACTGCTGACAGAGCTAAGAAATACTTCAACCATTCTAAAAAGCGATTTGGAACTATAACCAAAGGGCTATACAATTGTAGATACCCTTTGATTCAGCAATGCTGCTACTAGGTCTATAACCCAAAGAGATCAAAGGAAAAGGAACAGGATCCATATGGACAAAAGAATTTATAGCAACTCTTTTACTGTGGTAGCAAATATTAGAAACTGAAGCGATGCCTATCAAATTATGAGATATGAATGTGATTGTTATTATGCTGTAAGCAATGATGAATAGGATGCTTTCAGAAATACTTAGAAACACTTCTATTAACTGATACAAAATGAAATTAGCAGAACCAAGAAAATAATCCATATAATAACAGCAATATGGTAAAAAAAAAAATAACCAATTGTGAAAAACTTAACATCTCCACTTAATACAATCACACGCTATAATTCCAAAGATCTCAGGATGTAAAATGCTATCTTCCTCCAGAGAACTGATTGCTCAGTGTGCAAAGTAAAGGAATATCTCCTTTCTTAATTGTGCGTTTTTTTAACATGGATAATGTGTTTAACTGCAGGTGTATAATGAGTATATTTCTTGCCTTTTCAATGGGGAGGGGAGGGGGTGAGAGAGAGAGAATTTGGAACTAAAAATTAAAATTAAAATTGTATTTGGGGTGGGAGGGAGGGCAGAGATGAAAGTACCTAATGTAAGGTCATGCTTTTGGGGTCTAGAATATTAGGAACAGAGCTAGAAGGGTAAAGAAGGGCAGCCTCCCTTGGAGCCCTCCCCATAATGGAGGCCTCAGGAGGAACTCATCAAAGGTAGGAGGCAGCCTGCTGAACACGTAACCCAGGATGTGAAGGTCACAGGAAATAAAGGATGCTCCATGGCAGCTAGTCCTCATGTGCTCAAGTAAGTTCCAGGGTAAGACCACAGCTGAAGCATGATGGCAAAATCCAGAGCACAGTCTCTTGTACGTAACAGGTATTTAACAAATGTCTGTTAGTTAGATTGAATAAATACCCCCAGTTCCTTGAAGTGAGCCTGGTAGGGCATGGTCTCCAATCCCTTCCTCATACTATTTGCCCTCTTCAAAAATTCTCCAGTTTGTCGAGATCATTCTTAAAATATGGTGACGAAAACTGATAACAATATTCCAGATGTGATCTATTCAAGACAGAATACAGTGTGACTGCACCTCCTTTGTTATGGACACTTTCCTTCTACTAATGAAGCTGTTACAAACGTTCTTTTTCCTTTCTGTTTATCTCGAGGGCTTCTCTATGTAGTCTTTTCTACCTCTCTGCAAATTTCCCTTCTCCAACTTCAAGTAAGGCAGATTTCACAATGTAACCAAATTAGGCCTTGGCCACTCCAGCTTCCACATCTTGGCTCATGTTGCTATTCCATAGATGTCGTCTGAACACTGCTTATAAGAGATATGGTTAAGATGATTGTTATTCAGGTATTTATTAGACTGAATGAACTATATGGATGAGATTCCTTCCAGTTCTGAGATTCTCATAATTCTCTTCCTTCATTCCCAAACACCTGTCATTTTTTCCACGCATCAAAAGCCAACTCAGATGCCATGATTTGTCTTGTGAAGCCTTCTCTGATGCTTTCAAATGGAAGTGGTTTCTCTCTTACTTTATATTCCTCTTGGGTAGTAGCATTTTGTAATTTGTGTTACATTTAACTTATTTTCTCTAGTAGAATGTAAGCTCCTGAGGGTAGGTAATATATATTATCAGTTTTTGTATATCACCAAATTCCTAGCCTGGTACTTAATATAGCAGTCATTTTATAAGTATTCATTGAAGTGCCTGAGTTAGTGAATTCCTAGAGCTATTATCACACCATAGCTCTTATGTAGAACATGTCACCTTTTACCAAGTAAAACAATGAATGTAAAGTGCTTTAAATGTTGGTTGTTGTTACTATTGTCTGAACCACTTTTTTTTGCCATTAATTATTGAGGGGCATATATTGTAAACAATTTATTCATGTGTATTTTCCCTTGTTTCCCCAAAGAGATTATTAGCATCTAGATAGGACAGCAATGATGAGTCGTTCTGAATTCTCCGGTATACTCATCAATTCCTAGCAAAGCCTTGGGAATAGTAGGCACTTAATCAGGAATTATTAAATGAAGTGGCAAAAATTATTATTCTCATTTTTTCAAAAGACAGCATTCCTTTTGTGCAAAGGTAGCTTTAGTGGGGTTCCTGCCAAAATTTTCACATTCTGTCAAGACAATCTTTTTTGCCGTTTCCCTTCTTTAGGTTTGATTCTACCCTCTATTTTTATATTTAGCAGTAAAACTTACTTTCCTCAAAAGACAATTTAAATTATTTTATTCACCTTCCTCTATGACTTCTAATTTCCTCTTGAATCAAATTAAAGCTGCTCATCAAAGACCTCCCCTCACCTATCTCCCTGTGTTCCGAGCCATTCTTAGCTCCCAAAGTATACCATATGTTGTCCACTCAAATCTGAGGTGAACAAGGTTAAGTGACTTGCCCAGGGTCACACAGCTAGTAGGTGTCTGAGGCCTGGTTTGACCTCAGGAAGTTGACTCTTCCTGATTCCAGGGCTAGCTCTCTATCCACTGTGCCACCTAGCTGCTAGAATCAAGAATACTTGAGTTTAAATACTAGCTGAGTGATCTTGGGCAGTTCACGGAACCTCCATGTGTATCAAGCAATTCTCTAGGCCTTATCTTCAAAGTTATGTCTGTTGAGGTAAGGTAGTTGGTGGACCTGCATTGATGGGGAAAGTTCCCTATATTAACAAAATCAGGCCTTGAAAACAAACTTTGCCCATCTGTAATGCTTCCCTCTTCCTTGTTATCTTCTGCTTTAAGATTTTATTAATATAATGGCCTCAGTGAAGATATCCCAATGGTAGGGCTGGAGGGAAGAAAAAAAAAATCCTCATGCCAACCTCTCTAGCAATGAGAGATAACAGGATATGGTGGATTCAAACCTCAGGGGGCCAACCTCAGACACTTAGCTGTGTGACCCTGGGCAAGTTACTTAATCTCTATCTGCCTCAGTTTCCTCAGCTGTAAAATGGAGATAATAATAGCATCTACCTGCCAAAGTTGTTATAAGGGGAAAAATGGGATAATATTTGTAATTTTCAAACCTAAAAGTGCTACATAAATATTAGCTATAATCATTATTATTACAGATGGGATTACCTACCACACACGGTGACTCAGAATATTTTATATTGAAATAATGAAAGGGGACTTTAGACTCCATCTAGTCCAAACTACTCATTTGCAAAGGAGGAAGCTGAAGGCCAAGCAAGTTGAGTGACCTACCCAAGATCACAAAAGGAATAATCATCATAGGCAGGATTTGAACTCAAGATGTAATGAGGAAATGGAATGAGAAGAGTGATTTGTAATCGTAAAACCCTCATTAGATAGAATCTACTACTAATAGTCATGTAAATCTATAATCAGTAGTATACATTTTATGCTGCTTTCATTTACATTATATGAATTTTTCTGCATTTGTCCTCTATCCTTTGTTATCCATTCATTCAAATAAATTCTTCAAGAATAGAGATTTTTTTTGCTAATTTTTATATATTTGCTAAAATTAACTAGCTAAGTTCTGTGAATATAGTGTGTACTCAACAAATATTGCTGCTAAAACTTATTATTTTTAAAGGTAATGTGAGGCAGTGGTCCAGAAGAAATGTTGCCCCGTGGAAAAAACATTAGCTAAAGAGTAAATAGTTTGTATATATTCTAGTCCTAACTCCCTATGGTTCGAGGGTCAACACACCCTCCCTTACCCCTTCTCCAGTGTGCCTCTTGTGATCTTGGACAGATTTCTAAGGCATTGCTATAATGTCAAAAGTTTGGTATACCCAGGTTCTGGGGTGATAGTTGGCTGGAGGTTGAAAAAACTGGATTAAAGTTTAAGAGAATCTAGCACAGGGTGCTCCCAAAGTCTTAGTGCAGATTTAATCTTTTAAAGCTTTAATATAAACTATTAGACATTTGTCTACAGGTTTACCTATATTCTGCAAGGACTTCACACATTGCCTCGGATAATCTTAATTTTGTACATGGTGGTAAACTCAAGGCAGGATTCCCGGTGAACGTGGAAGTTGTGTGTGGCTTGTATGGCAAGTTATCTGCCCTCATGTAACACTTGTATTGTCTATTGTACTTATCTCTGTGTATGTCCTACCCTCCTACTTGATTGTAAGGTTCATGACAGAAGAGCTATCTTATTTCAACTTTATAGCCACATCAATTCTCTGCACAGAGTCCTACATAAACCATACACAATAAGCAATTATTGAATTTAATCTCTCACTCTTAAAACCATTAGTTTCCTTTTTTGTACTAGTGACGCTCCCTAACTTGTGCAGAATACCTCTGGCCTAGACTGATACTTCCGTCTTTTCTACTTCTTATCCTGCCATGATAGGCTTTGTAAATCAAGTTTACATCATACCTAAATGATTCAACTTCAGTAGGAGGACCTCATGTCAGAAGGAAAGAACAACCAAAGGAATTCAAAACCTTTAATCCCACCTTCTACAATTACTTGATGCCATGTTCAAGTCACCATATGATCAAGGTATATCAGAAAAGGACAGAAACTATTGTCTTGGAGGGGTGGGATTGGGAGAAGGGATATATAAGGATGAATCAGCATCTAAACCTATTATTTCATCTGTATGTGGATGTTCCAGTGTGCAAACTCCCTCTACCAAAATGGTACAACAACTCATCTGTAATGTTTGGTCTTCAAGAACTACTTGGGGTCCCAAGAAAACAACACTATTTCCATGGTAATGTGGTATATATGCCAATGTAAAGAGTCAGAGGATCTGAGTTCAATCTTGATAGAAGAAGTTGGGCAAGTCACCTAACCTCTCTGTGCCTCAGTTCCCTCATTTGTAAGGATCAGTGGGTTGGGCTAGGTGGCCTATATGATCCCCACTAACTCTAAATTTGTGGTCCTATAAGTCAAAGGAAAAACTTGAACCAACTTCCTGGTACCAAGGCCGGCTATCCCAGGCTAACTCTCTTCAAAGCACCCAAATTCTCTGACTCGCCTCTAGCTACAAGGGAAATAACAGCAGAAAATGACCTGGTAAAGACCCATGCACACAAAAATATTTATTGCAAGCTCTCTTTGTTGTGGCAAAAAACTGGAAATTAAGGGGATGCCCATCAATTGGGGAATGGCTAAACAAGTTGTGGCATATGAATGTAATGGAATACTATTGTGCTATAAGAAAAGGGGAGGAGACAGTCTTCATATTCACCTGGAGAGCCTTATACAAACTGATGCTGAGTGAGAAGAGCAGAACCAGGAGAAATTTGTACACAATCACAGACACATCATATGTGTGACGACCAACTTTGATAAACTGGACTCTTCTCAGCAACGCATAGTTATAAGACAACTCTACGAGTCTCAGGATGGAAGGAGATACCTACATTCAATCTAGAAAGAACAGAGTTTAAATGGAGACTGAAACAATCTACATGCTACCATTCTTTTTCATGTTTGGTTCTCTTTCTTTTTTCCCATTGTTCACTCCATTGGTTACAACCCTTTTATACAACCAGACTAATGTCCAATTTGAAAATATTTGCAGATCCAATCCTTGATTGCATGCTGCCATGGGGGGGGGGGGGGAGAGAGGGGAGGAGGGAGGGGAGAAAATTTGAAACTCAAGGGACTGCGGAACTGAATCTTATAAACTAAAAGTAAATAAACAAATTAAATTTTTGAAAAAAAGAGAAAGTGACCTGGTAATAAGATCACAGCCTCTTCTACTCTCCTTGTCAGTGATATGTCCTGGATGCAGGTGAAAATCTTGTGATAATTTGGTATAAAGGGAAACGGCCTTGAAGTAATTTTTTTTTCCCCAGAGCATAAGGATGACAACCTCAAGTAAATTTCAGATTCACTGGTAACCCTGAATAATCCCAGCAACCAGGACTAGTCGCTTAAGGAACAAGTGGAAGGCTTATACAGGTGGCAGATATTTGAGAAAAAAGAACAATGCCAATTAACTAGAAGGAATGGGGAGAGAGGTTCCACCCAGGCCAAGTAGGAGAATGATCACCAGCAGTTCTGGTAACCCCCATACAGCAACAGGGTCATATTGGATTTCAGCTACAAATATTACAGCGTGGAATGGGAGGAAAGGGAGAGAACTTTGAACTATTCCTCAAGGTTGATCGTACAGCCACAGCAATGAATGTCTGTTTGTTTGTTTGATTTTTTTCCCCCTTTGGACAAGTCTTTCAAAAAAGCTTCGATCTCTCCTGAAAGAAATGGTTTCACCTTTTCGTTTCTGTTCTGATTTCTTACATTTCTTTCACAAATAGCTTTAGGAAAAAAGGTGTCTGAATCCACAAGCCAAATCCATGAATCGTGAAAGTCTGTGCAATTTCAGGGCAGGAGATATTATTTGCTATAATAATAACTCACATTTACAGAGTCCTTTAAGGTTTACTAAATATTTTCCTCAATATTACTCTATGATATAGGTAGTACATGTATTATTATCCCTATTTTACAGATGAAAAAGATAGATTTGCCCATGCTTATGCAAATAGTAAATACATAGAGTACAATTCACACTCACATCTTATTCCAAGTTCAGGAATGCTTTCATAATTCCATACATTCTCTGCTTTTGTGATATGTAAATGCTCTGGTTTTATTCAATGCAATCCAAGTCAAGTCTATTATTTCATTAATTACTAACACTCTCTAGTCCTTCCCTTGTTATAGACAGCATGGAGATAATTCATTATACCTGAGGCTATACAACATATAGCCTCTGGTAAGCCCTGGCAAGCTGTAAATAAATGCTTCAAATTAGGAGGAAAGGAAGGAAACACCAATTTATTGTGTGTAACTCTGTCCTAGGCAGTATACTAAGCATTTTAGAAGTATCTCATTTAATTCTCACAACAACCCTGGGAGGTAACTGTGTTATTGTTATTATTTGCATTTTACAGTTGAAGAAACTGAGATAATGGGAATTAAGGTGATTGGCCCAGGGTCACATAGCCAGTATCTATGGTCACATTTGAACTCAGGACCTCTTGACTCTATCCTGTGTACCAACTGGCAGCCTTGGCAGGCTTGACAACGGACATAGCTATTATTGGAGGCCTAAGCCAGCTAAGTTCAGAAAAAAACATCACCAGAGCAATGGCCATCAAATGAGATTCCCTTCCTTTAACAACTCACAAAGAGCATCTGCTAATTTACCCACAATCAACAAGCCTGCTCAAGCATCAACTATGTACCAGACCGTATGCTAAGGACTAAGCATACAGAGATAAAAATAAAACCCCATTGTGAGCAAGAACAAAGAGGCAGAGTACATATATACAAATGTGCAAAATAGGTATATGTAAATATAATTCAAATAAATAATAGATGGAGGGAGGCAGAAAAGAACTAGAAATTAAAGTTACTGGAAAAGGCTACACAGAGGAGGGGTTGTCTGAGATGAACCTTGAAAAACTAGGAATGCTAAGAGTTAGTAGGGAGTATATTCCAAAAATGGGCATGAAGACAGAGGATGAAAAGTTGTGTGTGAGGAATATCAGTGCAGCCAATTTGACTCTGAAGACACAGGGAAGATGGAATCTGCATCAGTGGGTGTTCCAAAAATCTTAGCATAATTTTAAGCTTTTAAAGCTTGAAAGTACTCTAAGACTCTTGGGACATTCTGTATAAACATATTTAAATCCTTGCTATGATTATATCTATCATAAATGAAAAATTTCAGCTCCAAAAGGGACTGATTCCTTCCTTGCCTATTCTCAAGTCCATGTGTTACCCCAAAATGGACAGAAATAGTACTTCAACTAGATGCATTATTTGTATCATTTCAAGAAGTGTAGAATTTCATTTCAAGAAGTGCAGGATTCTTTTTTTTCCCATTGTTCACTCCATTGGTTACAACCCTTCTATACAACCAGATTATTGTACAATGTGAAAATATTTACAGATCCTATACTTGATTGCATGTCGCCATGGGGGCAGGGGGGAAAAGGAGGGGAGAAAAATTGAAACTCAATGGATTGTGGAACTGAATCTTGTAAACTAAAAGTAAATAAACAAGTCAATGAAAAAAAAAGAAAACAGAAAAAAAAAGAAGAAGAAGAAGAAGTATAGAATAAGGGAAAAATGAAGCCTTTAAATGAGGTGTTTTGATCTCAAAAACAGGGAACTGATTAGAGGGGTTTCCTGTTCTGCTTGATGAGCTTATAAGGGAAATAGACTTTTGTTGGACTTTTTGTAAGCATCTCCCTGTGGAGGATATACACATTCCCACTGGTATCTTGGAGTGAAGACAAAAGACATCTTCTGATTAAATCTCGGTCACTATGGTTATGCTACAATTACTTGGTGCGTTTAGAGCTGTTTGATGCCTTCTATGAAATGGATTTTATTGGTGGAGGATGTCCCCAAGATGAATCGTTTGATTCAGTCTCTTGGGAAGAGGTTCTTACTGAAGAAGCTATCTCACCTACAATATGATGTGGGCCTTTTGATTTGTTTCCAACTTTACATGTTTTTCTATAGCTATCCTGAGATCTTTGCCCATGAGGGCAGTTCATGGACAATTTTTTTCTTGAACCCTGTATTCTAAGTACAGGAAGCATATTTTTTGGATGTCATGATTCTGGAATCTAGCCTTTTGGACAGAAAAAAAAAGAGATTTATTGAATATCACAAGCTTCAAACTTTGTGAGTAGTCCCAAATTGAAGACTGTTGGGATCTGGCCTAATTTTGAGAGAAGGGGAATTTTTTGGCTATTGGTAAGAGAAACTTAGGAACAGGACCCCCTATGCTGGAAGTAGCAGCAACAAAAGGTTAAAACCACCTCCAAATGGGGGAGCTAATATCCTAGTCTTTTGCATTATATTATTACAAGGAATTTTTGTGTATGTGTCAGTCCAATGGGAAGGGGTAATGTCTATATGGCCTCTTCAGTTGTGATTCCCTGCCTGAAGAGTCCAAACCATCACAGCAGTATTATAAGCCTAAATGTCAGCATGGGTCCTTTGCAGCATTAGACAGGGGCTCTCGAGAATGATGTGACATTGCCAGTCTAGAAACTCCAAGTTCAGGTCCTTTCTTAGCATTCAAACCATTCAGAAGTACTAAATATGGGACCTTCGGAATAGCGGAACCCAACAGAGAGCACTGTAGAATTATATTAATTTCTTATGGGCCACTGTGTTTTATGAGTTTTCTGCATTGTTTATGAGAGTTTTATGCCTTCTGCATTTTCTTTGGGTGAAGGAAAGGCTGTCCAAAATCAACATGTCTACTCAAGTAATATTGACTGATTTCATGAGAGCTGGTAACCCCTTTTATTCCCATTTGTAGAGTACAGATGAGAACCCCTCTGATTTTTAAGAGAAAATTCTGAAAAGCAGTACAATGAACCAAAGAATGTATGAGTCAAGACTAGACCTATTCTGCACAGAGTAGTTTTGGGAAAGGGGGACAAAAATAGGAGTAGTTGCGAGAATCATTCATTTATTTTCCACAAATACATGAACCCACTCATTTTTCAGCACTAATTGTCAGAGTTACTTTCTTCCCTCCTGCTAGCTACCTCCCTAAGCCATTGTCCATCTAACCATCCTTATAACAGCACAGAACCTGGGCTGATTTCCATATTTTCCACATGCTAGAGTTTAGCTCTGGTTGAACTCATACATTATGATCATATCCATATCCAAATGTTTTATATAAACAAAAAAGAAACTTACCAAATGCAAACCTGAAAAACACATTAGTTTGTCTACATGTAAATATTCCATAGCTGTGATAAGTGAGAAATGTACTACTTATTTTTTTCATAAGTTGGACTTGCCTTTGTTCACTATTATGGTAGAGTGGTTCATTGTGAACATCTATATAATTTACATTTAGAAAGTATAAGCTTCTTTAGAGTCTTCATGGTTCTAACTATCACTGAGACTATTTTTCAAGTCAATGTGTTATTGATTCAACCAGAATGGTCAATTATATCCTGTAGATCTTCTTTAGTTCTCAAATTATTGACTTGGCCAAGTCAATTTGTAATTAGACAACTTTTTCAAAGTGCCTTCTCTCTTCGACTCTAATGGCTCTTTGAAAGCTATAGTGATACATCCCATATTTGGTCATTATCTAGTTCTAGGAGTGAATAACTACAATGGTCATTTTGTATTAAGGTGAATCTAGTGCTTGCAAAAGGGGTTGGATGAATCCTGTAGAACACCAAAGCTCTGCCTCAGCTTTGTGAATTGAGTATGTTTGGATGATTTCTAAATGCATGAAGGATGTTACAAGCCATTGCTTTTTATTTGTTTGTTCTTTTGGAGGGGAAAAGGCAGGGAAATTGGGGTTAAGTGACTTGCCCAAGGTCACATGTATAGTAAATGTGCCAGGTGTCTGAGGCCGAATTTGAATTCAGGTGCTTCTGACTCCAGGACCAGTGCTCTATTCACTGTGCCACCTAGCTGTCCCTGGGCCATTACTTTTAAGTTGTTTCTTTTAACCAAATTTTTTTTTCATGTATAGGATCAGTATCCTAGTCTATGAAAGGGTAAAGAAAAGAGAGTCCTGAATGTTTCAGGAAATAGGGTCCCCCAGTCTTGGGCACTTTGATTTTAGGCAATCACCTCCTGGTTTAAAAAAAAAGTATTTATGGGGAAAATGAAGGCAAATGGGCATTTAAATTGGCATTCCACCCATTCCCATCCTCAGTAGAATGTAAACCCATTGAGGACATGGACTACTTTCATTTTTTACTTTATAATCCTAGTACCTAGCTTAGAATCAGTAACATAATGCATGCATTAAATTAAATTAAATTAAATCAAATAGAATATTATTGAACTGAATTCAGTGCTACATATTCCTGCAAAACGTAGGGGAAGAGGAAAGGAATGGCATGTTACTCATGTGGGTTAATACCGATTATCAGATAGCCACTGTTACTCCTTACATTAGACTAAGCAACACTTTTGATATAAAGTAGCAGTACCCACTCCATCCAAATCAGACAAGATTCCTGTTTTATTCACGTGCCAAGTTGGCACCATGCTTTTATTCATGTTGTTTTCTCCTATGTGACTCCTAAGATTTTCAAGTACACACACATGCACGCACACACACCTTCTGCTCTCATGCCTTTTACACCAAAAGTTCATAGCTTGTTTTGTCCATGGTCTCATAAAGCTTTTGGACCCTTTCTCAGAATAATGTTTTTAACTGCATAAAATAAAATGCATAGTTACAAAGGAAATTAACTGATTGAAATAGTTGTCAAAAAATGATTACAGACCCCAAGCTAAGAACCCCTATTTTACACTTATTAAATATCATGCGTTTTCACAGATTACTCAGAAGATAGGAATGGTTTTCTATAAATACTCTCTTCCAGGAGTTCTACTCTGTGCTGTGCTCTGCAAAACCATGCTATTTTTTTTTTGTATTCTGAACCTTTGTTCATACCTTTCCCCTAGTTTGGAAGAATCACCTCTTCTTCTTTCTACCTCTCTAAGTCATATTCATCTTTCAAAACCTAAATCAAGCCTCCCATTTCCAGAGAAATCTTCCCAGACCACTCCTCCTTTTCTGCACCCTTTTCATGCTTATCAATACCATGACATTTAGCTCAGTGAAAAACAACACTTCATTTTCTATTTCAACCAGACTGAAGTATTTCAAGGCATCACAAATTTAGAAATGGAAGGGACCTCAGAAGTCATGTAAACCAACTCTTTAACTTAAAGTTAAGGAAACAGAGTCTCAGAGAAATGAACAGATGCAGCTAATGTCACAAAAGTAATAAGTGGGAGAGCCAGGCTTAGATGCTGACTCCAGGTCCTCTGACTTCAAATCCAGTCCATTGCTTCAACTACCCCACTTTCCCTACACAATCAATCTCTCTTCTGATCTCAAAGCCCTTTGTACTTCCCTTATAAACTTCCACATTCTCTTTAGCATTACATTCATTTGTGTCCATATTATATTATAATCTCCAAATAACCAATCTATTCACCGGGGGCAAAGACTATCTTGTTTTCACATCCCTCCACATGGAGGGTCTCTGATTCTGTCTCTCTGTCTTTCTCGTCTGCCTCCATCTGTGTGTGTGTGTGTCTGTCTGTCTGTCTCTGTCTCTCTCTCTCTCTGTCTCAGCAAGTATAGAGTTGTAGATTATAGACTTACAAAGTCATCAACCTACACACACACACACACACACACACACACACACACACACACACACGCAAAAAAGACTTGCAAAACTACCCTGATTATCTCCTAATACCACCACTAAAAGATAAGGAACTCATGATCAATAGTGAGTTGCACTAGCCACAACCTAAATATCCTCACAAGTCACAGTCCCAGTAAAGGTCAGGATCTAGTTTTATTCTTCTACATCATGCCTTAACTGGTTTCAAGGCCCATTTGGCTCAGACTACGCCTCTTTTGTGTTCAGGATTTTGGCCCAAGAGTTGGTCTCTGTCTTAAAATTCTTCTGCCATCATTTCCTTACAAATCCACTACTGATGACTATCATTCCTACAGTTGCTGGTCTTACACAGAATTCCTTACTATTCCACTGCTGCCTCCAACTGCTGCCATCTCTGTGGCTGATGTAGTTCCCAGGAGGGGCCTCACAAAGTGCCACCTTCCCTCCAGGAGACATTTTGGTATCTGTGTGAATCTGTAAGTAGCCCCTCTCCTCTTTCTATCTACAGTCACTGTTCCATTGTCTTCTCTTGTAAAACCCTAGTCCAGCAGTGTAACTCAGTGAAACTGGCAATCCATCAATTAACAAACCGTTCTTAATGTTGTGTCAAAGTGTCAACCAATACCCCAGGACAAGAAGAATTTAGAACTCATCAATGGGACATCATAGTATTAGCACAGAGGCTCAAGTGTGGTGTTAATGGAGTTGTCAGACCCCTTGTACAAGAAGACATCTTCAATGTCACAACAAAGTATTCATCACTTAAACTCTGTGGGCCTCACTTTCTTCATCTGCAAAATAAGAAGGTTGGCCTAAAGTACTCCAAGTTCCCTTCCAGCTCTAAATCAAGGATCTTTTAACTTTATATATAGCAGGTTAACCTTGCTCAGATGCCTGGGTCCACCCTACATGTGTCCATCTCATCTCTGCAGTCGCACTTAGAAGCTCCTTTGGAACATGACCCCAGCCATTTACTTCTCTTATGTCTCCCACTGCTTTCTTTCACAAGGCTTGGCAGATAGTAAATGCTTGAAATAAAATAAATTTGATTGAATTTAATAACTCGGAGAGCCTCAATATTCCCTCTTGTCCTTTCCTTCATGTTTTCATTTCCTAGGATTATGCATTTTCATTATAACACTCATTTGGGCCTGAGAATCCTACTGAGAAACATTATTTTTTTATCTCAGCAGGTATTGAGAGAGAACCAGTCCTTTGGGGAGCTGAATTCTTTTCTATCAGGTGTCTTGGAAATGATCAGAATTTTAGAAATAGACCAGCTTTGGCTGGGAAAAGGTAGAACTGAGTTAAAACATAACTCTGACACTAAATGCCCTTAGACAAATCATAATATCTCTATGCCTCAAACCTGTCCATTCTTCCTAAAAATAATACTACCTTAGCTTTGCAGACTGCTTTTAATTTTATCATGTAGCTCTATGCTTCATTCCTGTTACTTCAGTTTTTTCACAACAGTACCATGAGATAGGATAGGAATTCTTTTGTCCTATATCACAGAACTTTTGAAGGATGTAGAAGAGTTGGAAGGGGATACAGAGGCCATCTAAATCAAATAAGGCTGGAAAGAAATACAATTATTGATATTTATTTGATGAGGAGGAAACCAATGCCAAGATGTTATAAAATGAGTGCCAAGGTCACACTGGTAATAAGCAGCAAAACTGGGATTAAAACTCAGGTCTTCTGACTCCAAATCCAGTGATCTTTCTACCACATCATGCTAAATCCCACTTCAAAGCTAGTGTTAAAACCTACAATAAAAATAGAACCTAAAATAGAAAACCATTGAACATGGAAAAAGACTTAACTCTACGATCTCCACTTCTGTAACCTTGGACAAACTTAAAGTTGCACCTTGAATATTAGGTTTAATTCTGAGCACCACTGCGTAGAAAGGATTTGGATAAGTCAGAAAGCAATCAAGACAGTGATGGGCCTAGAGTGCATACTATGTAAGTATCACTTTAAGGAACTTAGACTATTCAGCCAGGAGAAGAGGATACTTAGCATGACCATGATTGTTTACTCCAAGTATTTAAAAGATATCATGGGGAGGGAGGGGGTGCATATTAAGGTTGCTCAGTTTGACCCCAGAAGGCAGAAGTCAGAGAAGAAAATAGAAATTGCAATGATGTGAATTTAGAGTTAACATCAGGAAGAATTTCCTAACAATTAGAGCTGTTTAAAATAAGAGTAATGCAGCTAAAATTAGAAAGGAGGAAGGTAAGAGGGGAAAATCTTTTCAGCAGTGACTCTGATAAAAGTCTTATTTTTTAAGATATAAGATAAACTATTTCAAATTTATAAGAATAAGTCATTTGACAATTGATAATCAAAGCATATGAACAGGTAATTTTCTACAAAAGTAATTGAAGCTATAGATAGTTATATGAAAAAAAATGCTCCAAATTATTATTAAATTCAAAAAATTCAAAGCAAAGCACTTCTGAGGTTCCACTTCACAGTCATTAGATTGGTAACAAATTTGACCAAAGACAGAAAATGATCAATGTTAGAGGAATAATGGGGAAATAGGTGTATTAATGCACTGTGGATAGAACTGTGAACTGGTCCAGAAATTCTAGGAAACAACTGCAATAAGACAAAAAACAATCGGTAAACTTATCATACCCTTTGAACTAGCAATATCACTATGGGGTCTCTATCCCAAAGATATTAAAGAAAGAAGAAAATGATGCATATTTAGAGAAGTATTTATAGTAACCCTTTTTGTAGTAGCTAGCAAAGAATTAGAAACTAAGGATGTATCCATCAATTTGGAAATAGTTGAACAAACTATACTACACCAATATAAAGAAATATTAATGTGTTGTAAGAATTGGTGGAAAGGACCAGTTCAGTGGAACCCAGAAAGCCACATAAACTGCTACAGAGTGAAGTAAGCATATCAAGGAAAGCAATTATTATAAAAACGATATGATAATAACAAATAACTTTGAAAAACTTAAAAAAACTCTGGTCAGTTCAATGATTAATCATGATTTCAGAGGACTAATGGTAAAGCATGCAATCCACCTCCTGAGAGAGAAGTGATGGAGTCAGGGCGAAGCTTGAGGCACGTATTTTTGGACATGGACAATAAGGGAATTCCTTTTACTTAATTATGGATATTTATTATAAAGAGTTTGGTTTATGTTGTGTTCTTACCTCAGTGATGGGGGTAGAGAGTGGAAGAAGAGAACATCTATTTTCATTCATTGAAAAAAATAAATTTTAATTAAAAATAATTAAATCCTATGCTTCCATCCCCTTTTCTGTAGCCTTTCCAAGAAATCTTATTGACTAAATCAACTTAGAGTAACCATAATCTTGAGAAAGAATAAAGGTAGGGAGAATTATGTCAGATGCAAATTCAAAAATACAGTGTTATCACCAGTTGTGGAACACTTCAACATAGATCTGATTCAGTATACAACTGATAGCCAATTGCAGTTCCCACTATAATGATTTTTTTCACTGTTCAGCTTCCTAATAGGCTCCTGCCCACCATCAAGACAACTCTATGTCCACCCACCCTTTTTTTAAAAGAGTAACTTTTATTGATGCTGGTACAATTTTCAGGAATGGCTATTAAAAGTAATGCTAGGAAATTACATGGCACAGGAAGAAGACTTCAACAGGGAAGGAGTTAGTGATGTTTACTGCCTGGAGAAGAGAAGACTGAAAAAGAAAACAGTAACTGGTGTCAAGTATTTGAAGGGTTGTTACCTTGAATAGGTAGAAGGCTTTATTCTTTTTGGCCCCTAGGATGAATGAATAGCTCTAAAGGGAAATTTAGACTTGATCTGAGAAAAACAAAAGTAATTAAAAAAAAAACCCTAACAAGCTGGGTTGTCCTAGGAATTAACGATTCCCTCCTTATTGGAGCTCATCAAGTAAAGCCTAGATAGCCACTTTACAGATATGTCATCAGGGGAATTCTTTTACAGACATAAATTGGGTCAAGGAGCCTCTGAGATCTCTTGTTTCTGAGACTGTACATAAGAGGTCGCCTGACATCATACAGCCGGTTATGTATCAGAGTCAGGACTTGAACTCAGGTCATCTAGATTTCAAGATAGGATCCCTATCCACTACTCCACATTGCTTTCTCTCAAACAAAACCAGGTACCACACTGATACAGCAGGAGGAAAAAGTCAGGTCTAAAGCAGCTAACAATAATAAGGCGACTAGGTGGCAAAGCAGATAGACTGCTGGGTCTGGAGCTAGGAAGAACCAAGTTCAAATCCGACTTAGGACACCTATTAGCTGTGTAACCCTAGGTAAGTCACTTAACTTCTTCCTGACTAAATTTCCTCATCTGTACAATGGGAGTAATAATAGTACTTACTTCCTAAGGTTTTTGTGAGGATACATGATATGACAGAAAGTTCTTTATAAACATTATTTTTGTTGTTCCTGCTGTTGTTGTTATGTCAGAGTTTATCCTCAAGTGTCGAGGAAGCTGATAAGTCAGTCCTATCCATTGGACCTAACTGATTTTTGCATGGTTAGGTGACAGTATCATGCGTAAGCTCTTCTCCTAGACTTCAGTCTTTTCTTGGCTCACTGCCCAAGTTTCCAAGCTCCAAAATAACTCTTGATTTGCCTGAGAATAGACATAAGCCATAGCTTAAAGGCAAAAGGTTTCATATACCATTACCAGTCCCCAAAGTCATCTCATCACCAGCATGAGCTATAATGGATTATTGATCTAATAGACTATAAAGACTGGGGAAGAGCTATCACAGGCTATTGGGTTAATCTTGCGATGAAACACGCATACTTATTTGTCTACCGTCCCTGTCCATGCTCATGTATAATTCCTCCTTCTGCAGTTAAAGAGAGTTATGTGCCTGTTTGAAGGGGAAAAGTAATACAATACTGTTTTTTTTTGAGGTTTCATGCTTCAAATCCCAGTGAAATAATAGCTTTGGCGATGAAGCATGGGGATGTTTAAACTTGGATCTCCTAAAATTTTGACTTTACATTTCAATCATGATTAAACAAATTGAGGAGCAAAAGCCTGACAAATTTGATTTTGATTAAAATACTTTTGGAAGTCAGCAGCCCAAAATGACCAAATACTCAAGTTTCTTCTTCATATGGGAATAAACCACTTTTTAAAAATTAACTTTTGTTTATTTTTAGTTTACATCATTCGTTTCCACGAGATTTTGAGTAACAAATTTTCCTCCCATCTTTCCCCTACTCACCAATCCAAAACAATGATCCAATGTTTACCCCCTCCCCCAATCTGCTCTCTCATACATACTCCCCTATCACCCCTCTGACTTTCCCACAGGGCAAGATGGATCTCGTTACCCCATTACCTGTATATCTTAATTACCAGTTACATGTAAATAATAATAATTGTGTGTGTGTGTGTGTGTATAAACATTTGATTTTAGAACTTTAAATTCTAGATTCTTTCCCTACCTCCCTTGTTACCCACCCCCAATGGAAAAACAAGCAATTCAATACAGGCTATACATCTGTAGTTACATACAACATCTCCACAATGGACATATTGTGAAAGACTGACTGTATTTCCCTCCTTCCTATCCCATCGACCACTTGTTCTATTATCTGATTTGTCCCTGTCCCTTTACAGAAGTATGTGCTTCTAACAACCCTCCCCCCCAACCTGCCCTATCCTCCATCATCTTCCATCTCATCCCCTTCCCCTCCTACTCTCCTGTATGCCAAGATACCCAATTTAGAGTGTATGTCATCCCTTCCTAAGCCAAATTCAATGAGAGTAAGGTTGACCCATTCTCTTTTGCCTTCCTGTTCTTCCCCTCCATCGTGACAGTTATCCCTTGCCTCTTCTATATGAGATTATTAACCCCATTCTGTCTCTCCCCGTCTCCTCTCATCCTATTCCTCTCCCACCTCTCAATTTCACCTTTTAAAATATCGTCCCTTCCAATTCAATTGATCCTGTGCCCTCTGTCTATATACACATATATACACACACTCACATATGTGTTCCTACACATATATACCCTCCTATATAGACATATGTGTATGTATACATGCAAAAATAAATATATATACCCTTCATCTATCCTCATATTGAGAAAAGTTTCGTAAGTTAACAATTATCGTTTTTCCATGTTGACATGTAAATAGTTCAACTTTGATAAGTTCCTTATGATTTCTTCTCCATGCTTATCTTCTTATGCTTCTTGTATTTGATTGTCAAATTTTCCATTCAGTTCTGGTTTTTTCATCAAGAATGCTTGGAAGTCCTCCACCTCATTGAATAACCATATTTTCCCCTGAAACATTATACTGAACTTTGCAGGGTAGGTGATTCTTGGTTTTAATCCAAGCTCCCTTGATCTCCAGAACATCATATTCCAGGCCCTTCAATCCCTTAAAGTAGAAGCTGATAGATCCTGTGTTATCCTAATTGTGTTTTCACAGTATTCAAATTGTTTCTTCTTGGCAACTTGTAATATTTTCTCCTTGATCTGGGAACTCCAGAACCTGGCTGTAACATTCCTAGGAGTTTTCTTTTGGGGATCTTTTTTAGGGGGTAATCAGTGAATTCTTTCAAGTTCTATTTTGCCCTCTGGTTCTAAAATATCTGGGCATTTCCTTGAGAATATCTTGAAAAATGCTTTCTAGGTTCTTTTTCTGATCATGACTTTCAGGTAGTCCAATAATTGTTAAATTTTCTCTCCTGGATCTATTTTCCAGGTCAGTGATCTTTTCAATGAGATATTTTGCATTGCCTTCTATTTTTTCATTTGTTTGGATCTGTTTAATACTATCTTGATTTCTCATAAAATCATTTGCTTCCATTTCCTCCACTCTAATTCTGAAGGAATTATTCTCTGCAGTAAGCTTTTGAGATTCTTTTTTCCAAATGCAAAATTCGACTTTTTAAGGCATTCTTCTCCTCATTGGCTTTTTGGGCCTCTTTTTCCATTTGAGTTAGTCTATTTTTTAAGGTGTCATTTTCTTCAGTCAGGTTATTGATTGTCCTTTCATGGTTTTCTTGCATCGTTCTCATTTCTCTTCCCAATTTTTCCTCCGTTTCTCTTATTTGGTTTTCAAAATCCTTCTTAAGCTCCTCTATGGATTGTAACCAATTTACGTTTTTCTTGGAAGCTTTTGGTGCAGGAGTTCTGACTGTATTGTCTTCTTCCTGATCCATGCTTTGATCCTTTTTGTCCCCAAAAAAGGAATCTAAAGTTGGATTGCTGTTCTTACTTTGCTTCCTTCCAGCCCATGTTGCCAGTCAATTACTTGACTTTTTGCTCTGTGGAATTCGGCTTCCAGAGGGTAGAGCTTTGTCCCAAATTGCTGGGGTTGTCACAACTACCAGAGCTATTAGGAAGCCGCCATCTCTGCAGCCCCCACCAGCTTTGGCTCACTGAACACGCACCTCAGGACTACCACCCAAGACCATAATCCTGATCCAGGAAGCTTAAGGCAAGAGTCTCAGCCTTTGAATGATTGTTTGCCCCCCCCCCTGCAATCTGTAGGCTGAGAACTCTGAAGCAGCCATGTGGAGGCTGCTGCAGGGCCTCTACTTCTGCTGCTTTCTTGCCCTGGGTGCAGATGGTCAGACCCACTTTTCTCCCCTAAATTTAGCCGAGTTCCACTGACCTTTCACTTTGTCCTTGTTTCTTATAGGTTGCTAATTCTGGAAACTGCCACAGCTGCTGGTGATCCACTCTCCTGAAAGCTCTTGCCGGGGCTTGTCCTGGCTGCCCTGGGGCCAAGGCATGGTTTCAGGCCAGGCTGGTTTCAGGTCCCAGCACGCTGGGATGAGCCCTTCCTGTCCCACTTGCCAAGCTGTCTTCAGTGGGAACTTTGTTTCTCTGTACTTTTGTGGGTTCTGGAGCTCTAAAATTTGTTTAGAGTCATATTTAATAGGTATTTGAGATGGTTATGGGGGGAGCTGTCGAGTTTTCCTGCTTCTATGCTGCCATCTTGGCTCCACCCCCAGATAAGCCACTTTTTACAGCAGGAAAGAACATCAGACTCATCACATGTCATTTAGTTATAGAATCATAGATATAGAGATGGAAACCACTCAAGAAGCCATCTATTCTAACATTCATTTCGCAAAAGTGGAAACTGAGGCCCAGGGAGATTAAGGGGCTAGCCCAAAGTAACACTTTATTTGATCCCAGATCCTCTAACTCAGAGCTTCTTGAACTTTTTTTCTTTCATAACCCCTTTTCACCCAAGAAATTTTTACATGACCCTGGTGTGTATAAGATAGAGAGGGAGAGAGAGAGAGAGCTTCATGCCAACATAATTGTAACCACAGAGACTGACCTGAAGGTAATGGCAAGAGAGAGAGAGAGAGAGAGAGAGAGAGAGAGAGAGAGAGAGAGACAGAAAGAGAGAGAGAGAGAGAGAACAGGCACATAGAAACCTGTTGCCAAGTTTTACAGTTCCCACATTCAGTTACACAACCCTATATGGGGTCTTAACCCACAGTTTCATAAGTGCTTTTCTAACTCAAGGGTCAACTCCGTCCTTCTTAAGTGAAGTGGCTTTGGAAAATACATTTTAAGAATCTGAGTCACCCAGAATGGAAATGCACTTGACTAGAAACAGGGACATTTGATTTCTAATCTGAACTCTCCTAGGAACAAGCTATATAATCTTAGGCAAATCACTTAATCTTCCTTAGAATTCAGTTTCCCCCTCTATAAAATTAAAGAGCTTCTTCATGTCAGGGACCATTTCATTTTTTTGTCTTTGTGTCCAGAGCCTAGCACAGGGCACAGTAATATTGAAGAGGATTAACAAATGCTTGTTGATGAATTCATGACTAGAAGATATCTAAAGCACCTTGCCATATGGAATTCTATAATTTATGAGTAGGTAAGAGCTGGCATCACTTGGATATACATAACCCCATGAAAAATGAGATGTCTAAGCTTCATGCCAACATAATTGTAACCACAGAGACTGACTGAAGCTAATGGCAAGATGAATAGGCTAGACCAGGGAATGTGAGGAGGAAAGAAGGGACCAGAGTCCTTTGGTCAGACTGCGCAAAACTGAAGAATGGTATCAACCTATGCTTATTCCTGTGAGAATTAAGTAGAACCGCCAGAAGGAATCTTGTAAGCATCTCTATTATAATGAAACCCAGACAAAGAAGGTAAAGACTTTAAGGAAGCAGGTAGTATTTTCAACACTGTTGCCTATTAAAATTAAAGGTTTTTTGAAGAAAAAGACAACCATCCACCTACTTATTTTGAGTGAATAATTCTTTGAGAAGATAGTACCTGAAGACAGACAACACAGAGAAGAGAGTACTACACTCAGAGCCAGTGTAGGTCTAAACACATATTGACTCATATACTTGATAACTATGCCCCTTGGACAAGTTACTGAGCTCTCAGCCTCAGTTTCCTTGTCTATAAAACAGAGATAATAATAACACCTACCTCACATGGGTTATTGTGAGGATTGAATTAAACAGTCTATTTGAAGTACTTTGTTTACCTTAAAGGGGAAGGGAACAGAAAAATAATTTACATAGTGACCACTATGTGCCCGAAACAGTGCTAAGCACTCTTTACAAATATTACCTCATTTAAACCTCACAAGAAGCCTATGAGGGAAGTGCTCTTATTATCACCGTTTTATTGTCAGAGAAACTGAGGCAGAAAGATATTAAGTTACTTACCCAGGGTCACACAGCTTGGAAATGCCTGAGGCTGGATTTATACTCATGATTTATCGACTCTAGGCCCAGCATTCTATCCACTGTACTATCAGCTGCTTAAAAGTGCTATATAAGTGCTAACTACTGTTATTGAACAAAGAGGATATGAACTTATGAGTCAAAGAAGGCTTATTTCTCTTTTTTAATTAATTTATTTTCTTGTTTACATAATTCATTTCCATGAGATATCGTGTTACAAATTTTCTCCCCGTCTTTCCCCTACCCAACACCTCAAAACAGCCATCCCACTATATAACCCCTCCCCCAATATGCTCTCTCCTATGTCATTCCCCTTACCCCTCTGACTTTCTGGTAGGGCAGGATGGATCTCCCTACCCCAGTGGAAGGCTTATTTCTTAGCCTGGGATGGATGTATTTAAGAAGTGCCAGGACAGATATTTATTCCTGAAGTTTTGTAGAGAACAATAAAAGGGAGAAAAACTTCCCACATAAAACCATTAAACAGGTTGCCACAGAAATTAGCAGTTACAACCTGAGAAGTATGCCAGAGAAGATACTCAGTGATTCACAGGAGACATTCAAGGAGGAGAACAGTAATGATACTCACAAAATGTATCAAAATAAACAACGTGCATGGCAGGGGCGGGGAGAGTAAACTAAAGATGGTATACAAAACTTCACACATAAAAGTTAGACTTGTATAAAAAGAGTACATGACAGAAATAAGAAAATGGAAAGGTTTACCTTAGGGAAAAAGAGGAGACCAGGGAGTTTTGTTGTCGTTGTTGTTTTGTTTTGTTTTAAAGGGTAGGGGCAGCTAGGTGGTGCAGTGAATAGAAGACCCGCCCTGGAGTCAGTAGGACCTGAGTTCAAATCCAGCCCCAGACACTTGACACTTAACTAGCTGTGTGACCTTAGGCAAGTCACTTAACCCCAATTGCCTTGCCTCCCCCCCTCCAAAAAAATGGAGGGGGAGGAATAGAGTAGCATCATATACCAAAAAGCTATATTGCTATGTGGAAATAAATGAATTAGAAAAGGTAAACATGGTACAGAAAATCAATAGAAAGAGACAGAAGAGAGATTGTGGTAAGAGAGTATAACAGATTACCTGAGTAGGAGAACTGGATGACACCTTCCAGGAGTCTATACTGTCTATACCATCAAGGTGGCACAGAGGCAGGATTGTGGGAAATCAACTACCCAGATGTTTGCTGGAGTTTTCTCTCTATTGGAAGAAGAACAGATGAATTTTTTATTTCATTCTTCAGAAGCTGAAGTTAAAAAAAAAAAACAAACACTTCTAATCTGGGAAGACCTGATTCTAACCAACAAGAAAGTATTGACTGCCAAACTAGAAATAATTGGAACCTCGGGAGGAACTGACCTATCTTAAATCTCATGATCAACACAGAAGGGAGCACTGGGCATGAGGAAAAGAGACTTCAAAGAGCTAAGGAAAAGAACAGGTATGATCTCATAGAATAAGCTGCCTAGAAGACAAGGAATTTCCCACACTTGAGATCTTCAAGAAAAGACTGGATGAATGCCCATTTGTTGGGTATGTTATAGAGGGGATTGGTGATAAGATGATTTGGAAGAGATGACTTTTGCCATCCCTTCTAACTCTTGAGATTGTGAAATCCCAATCAATACTTTACAGGGGAAACTAGCCCAGGAGGCTTAGAATTCTCTCAAAAGTGAAAACCTAAAGCCAGAGAGATGATTGTTTTCTGATGAAGAAAAAAATGGAGAATCTAAAAAGATTGATGGGACTATACAGGAATTTCAATAATCAAACTTTTAAAAGTCACATAACTAAAGAGTAATGGAAATATATGTGAATACTTGTATAAAATATATAATTAAAAATAAAAAGGATTTTTTGGCCCTATAAAACCGTCAAAAATGTTTTGGGGTTTCAAAGTAATAAATGTTTGTATATGTATATAAATATATTTACATAAATATGTGTATATATGTATGCATACAGTAAGGACAATAAAAAGGGTTCTCTTTTTTTGGTTTTTATAAAGCTACATTGGAGAGAAGAGAAATGATTTTTTTAAAATAGGCTATAAACTGTGAGTAGAGGTGTTTTCATTATTTGTCTTTATATCACCAGTGTGTGGTGCCAAGTACATAGTAGCTGCTTGATAAATATTTTCTAATTTATTGATGTATTCAACTATTGCTTGTAGTAGATAATTGTTAATAGATGATGGAGTGAAGGTGAAACTACTCTGCTCTTTCTATTTTCTCTGTCAAGGGGAATGATGCTCAGTATACAAATAAGAATATATGTGTATAAGTATACATGTATATGTGTATACATACATATACATATATACACAGATATATGTATATGTGTGTGTGTGTGTGTGTGTGTGTGTATATATATATATAATATATATATTACATTGTACTAGACTGATACATAAGGTTATACAATAGTTATAGCTTACCTAGACTTAAAGAAGGTGTTTTGCAAAGTTTTTCATAATTTTATTATAGAAAAGATGGAAAAAACATTTACTGGATAGCAATAAGGTAGGCTTAGGCTGTTAAATAACTGAAACAAAAGGGTACTGATTAATAGGCAGATGTCAGCCTGGAGGGAAGTCATTAATAAAGTAACCTAGAAATCTTTCTTTGGTCCTATTTTTTTTAACTTATCATTAACTTAGACAAAAATGACCAAAAATGGTTGCTTTCACCTGACACAGACAGGCAGAATAGCTGATGACAGGATTGGGAGCTAAAAAAAAAAACTCAATAGGCTTAAAGTTTAGTCTATATTGAATAAGAAGACATTTAATGAAAACCCGAGGAGGGGAGCCAAGATGGCAGTGTAGGAGCAGCAACATATCGCAGCTCTCACATAGCCACCCCAAAATATCCACAAAATATGACTCTAAAATAATCCTAGAACTCCAAAACGCACACAAATATACTTTACACTAAAGTCAGCTCAGCTACAAGGAACCATATCAGCACTGCGAACTGAAACGAGCCTGGCCTGAAGCCCTGGCTGAGACCCGGGGGTGGCCAGACAAGAGGAGTGGTGAGCGGATTAGCAGCAGCTGCCAGCAGTGTTGAGAACTAGGTCAGTGGGACTTGTGAAATCGTGAAGAAAATCAGTCCAGCAGAAAGGCCTCCAGGGTGGGAAAGCAAAAGGCAGAGGTTCTGTACTCGCCTCTGCATTGCAGCTTCCACATCCTCGGCCTGCAGACAGCAGGGGGACTAAGCGATCGTTCAGAGGCCAAGTGCTCTCACGTTGAGCGGCCTGGATCCGGATCATGGTCTTGGGCCTCGGTCCTGTGAGTCTTCTTTATCCAGTGAGCCAGAAGTGGGAAAGGGATCCAGCACCTTCCTGAGAGCTATGGCAGGCAGGAGGACCCCAGCGATTTGGAACAGAGTTTTCCCTTCTGGAAGCAGAGCCCCACAGAGATTTAAAAAAAAAATCATGGACTGAACAACCATGAGTAAGAATAAGCATAAGAAGCAAAGTAAGAACAGCAACCAAACCCTAGATTCCTTCTTTGGGGAAAAGAAAGATCATGGCAAAGAGAGGGAGGAGGAGAGTGCAGCCAGAGGTCCCCCACCAGGGGTTTCCAATAAACATGAAGAATGCCTTAAAGCTAGAGATGAGTTGAAGAAGGATTTTGAAA